>CM050167.1:122042671-122536239 GCA_027410445.1 Discoglossus pictus | reverse complement strand
ACGCAGGAAGAAATACAAAAGAGGTTGGAGAAAATAAATGTTAATAAAGCCCCAGGTCCTGATGGAATACATCCAAGGGTACTGAGGGAGCTGGGTTCTGTAATAACCAAACCATTATATCTAATCTTTCAAGACTCACTCACTACAGGGTCTCTTCCAGATGACTGGAGAAAAGCAGAGGTGATACCTATATTTAAGAAGGGATCTAGAGCAAATCCGGGGAATTATAGACCAGTGAGCCTCACTTCTGTAGTTGGGAAGCTTTTAGAAGGGTTAATAAGGGACAGAATACAAGAATATGTCTATTTGAACAGGATCATAGGTAGCAGTCAACATGGATTTATGAAGGAAAGGTCGTGTCAGACCAATCTAATTAGTTTTTATGAGGAGGTTAGTAGGAACTTGGATCAGGGCAACTCAGTGGATGTAGTCTTTTTAGATTTTTCAAAGGCATTTGATACAGTGCCACATGGAAGACTAGTGAGTAAACTAAGGGATACAGGAATTGCAGTAAATATCTGCTCATGGATCGAGAGCTGGCTAAAAGACAGGAAGCAAAGGGCTGTTGTAAATGGAACATACTCCGATTGGTCTAATGTGATAAGTGGGGTTCCTCAAGGTTCAGTATTAGGTCCTCTCCTTTTTAACATATTTATTAATGACGTTGAGGTAGGACTCGAATGTAGTGTCTCCATTTTTTGCTGATGACACTAAGTTGTGCAAGGTAATAAAATCAGATAATGATGTACTTTCCCTACAAAAGGATTTGCATAAATTAGAGAAATGGGCGGCTAAATGGCAGATGAGATTTAATACAAATAAATGTAAGGTTATGCATTTGGGAAGGAACAATAGCCAAGCAATCTATAATCTTATTGGAGTAAATCTACGGGTATCAGATATTGAAAGGGATTTGGGAGTTCTAGTGGACAACCACCTAGGTAACAGCGCTCAAAAGCCAAGCAGCAGCTGCAAAGGCAAATAAAATATTAGCATGTATTAGGAAGGGTATAGAAGCCAGGGAAGAAGATATAATTATGCCACTGTACAAATCTCTAGTACGCCCTCATTTGGAATATGGAGTACAATTTTGGGCACCACCTCATAAAAAAGGTATTTTAGAGCTGGAAAAAGTACAGAGAAGGGCTACAAAACTAATAAGGGGAATGGAGGGGCTAAGTTATGAAGAAAGACTAACAAAATTAAACTTATTTTCGCTAGAAAAAAGGCGTCTAAGAGGAGATATGATTACGTTATATAAATACATCCAGGGTCAATATAAGGCTTTGTCAAGTGAACTTTTTGTAGCAAGAGATTATCAACTGACAAGAGGACATCCTTTGAGGTTAGAGGGAAAAAGATTTCACCTTAAACAAAGAAAAGGGTTCTTCACAGTTAGGGTGGTTAAACTGTGGAATTCTCTACCAAAGGAGGTGGTGACAGCGAATTCAATAGACAACTTCAAAAAGGGGTTAGATATATTTTTGAATAAAGAGGGCATTCAAGGCTATCCTAGATAAGTAGCAAGGAATATTGATCCAGGGAGAAATTTGATCGCCAGTTTCTGGGGTCAGGAATGAATTTTGCTTTTTTTCCCCTTATGAGACAATTGGCAAAGTTTCAATGGTTTTTTTTTTCTGTTTGCCTTCCTCTGGATTCATTAACAATTAACAATTAACAATAATAATAAATAGTCCACATTAAAAAGATCAATAGATGACAACAAAGTTGTACAAGATATCTAAAACGTTGTTAAAAAATCCTGTTTATGCAAAATTGTGTTGGACCTGCGAGTCCAACAATATTGTGTTATTGAGCACTGCTTATGTGTCAATAAAAAGATTTTGAAAAAAAAAGATCAATAGAGATCTAAAAAGGTTGAACTTGATGGACTAACTCTTTATTCATCCTCCAATACTATACTATTAATAATTATTTAATCAATAATTTAATTAATAACTAATCCGCATATTGCAGATCAGAGGAGATCTTAACAGGTTGAATTTGATGGACTGAAAGTCTTTTTTCAACCTTAATTACTGTATGTAACTATGTAAATAGCAACTTAATGGCCGAAACGCGTTCAGCAAAAAACACAAAAAACTATGAAAAAAACCTTTACTAAATAATTGGTTAACGCAGGAAGAAATACAAAAGAGGTTGGAGAAAATAAATGTTAATAAAGCCCCAGGTCCTGATGGAATACATCCAAAGGTACTGAGGGAGCTGGGTTCTGTAATAGCCAAACCATTACATCTAATCTTTCAAGACTCACTCACTACAGGGTCTCTACCAGATGACTGGAGAAAAGCAGAGGTAATACCTGTATTTAAGAAGGGATCTAGAGCAAATCCGGGGAATTATAGACCAGTGAGCCTCACTTCTGTAGTTGGGAAGCTTTTAGAAGGGTTAATAGGGACAGAATACAAGAATATGTCTATTTGAACAGGATCATAGGTAGCAGTCAACATGGATTTATGAAGGAAAGGTCGTGTCAGACCAATCTAATTAGTTTTTATGAGGAGGTTAGTAGGAACTTGGATCAGGGCAACTCAGTGGATGTAGTCTTTTTAGATTTTTCAAAGGCATTTGATACAATGCCACATGGAAGACTAGTGAGCAAACTAAGGGATACAGGAATTGCAGTAAATATCTGCTCATGGATCGAGAGCTGGCTAAAAGACAGGAAGCAAAGGGCTGTTGTAAATGGAACATACTCCGATTGGTCTAATGTGATAAGTGGGGTTCCTCAAGGTTCAGTATTAGGTCCTCTCCTTTTTAACATATTTATTAATGACGTTGAGGTAGGACTCGAATGTAGTGTCTCCATTTTTTGCTGATGACACTAAGTTGTGCAAGGTAATAAAATCAGATAATGATGTACTTTCCCTACAAAAGGATTTGCATAAATTAGAGAACTGGGCGGCTAAATGGCAGATGAGATTTAATACAAATAAATGTAAGGTTATGCATTTGGGAAGGAACAATAGCCAAGCAATCTATAATCTTAATGGAGCAAATCTACGGGTATCAGATATTGAAAGGGATTTGGGAGTACTAGTGGACAACCACCTAGGTAACAGCGCTCAAAGCCAAGCAGCAGCTGCAAAGGCAAATAAAATATTAGCATGTATTAGGAAGGGTATAGAAGCCAGGGAAGAAGATATAATTATGCCACTGTACAAATCTCTAGTACGCCCTCATTTGGAATATGGAGTAGAATTTTGGGCACCACCTCATAAAAAAGGTATTTTAGAGCTGGAAAAAGTACAGAGAAGGGCTACAAAACTAATAAGGGGAATGGAGGGGCTAAGTTATGAAGAAAGACTAACAAAATTAAACTTATTTTCGCTAGAAAAAAGGCGTCTAAGAGGAGATATGATTACGTTATATAAATACATCCAGGGTCAATATAAGGCTTTGTCAAGTGAACTTTTTGTAGCAAGAGATTATCAACTGACAAGAGGACATCCTTTGAGGTTAGAGGGAAAAAGATTTCACCTTAAACAAAGAAAAGGGTTCTTCACAGTTAGGGTGGTTAAACTGTGGAATTCTCTACCAAAGGAGGTGGTGACAGCGAATTCAATAGACAACTTCAAAAAGGGGTTAGATATATTTTTGAATAAAGAGGGCATTCAAGGCTATCCTAGATAACTAGCAAGGAATATTGATCCAGGGAGAAATTTGATCGCCAGTTTCTGGGGTCAGGAATGAATTTTGCTTTTTTTTCCCATTATGAGACAATTGGCAAAGTTTCAATGGTTTTTTTTTTTCTGTTTGCCTTCCTCTGGATTCATTAACAATTAACAATTAACAATAATAATAAATAGTCCACATTAAAAAGATCAATAGATGACAACAAAGTTGTACAAGATATCTAAAACGTTGTTAAAAAATCCTGTTTATGCAAAATTGTGTTGGACCTGCGAGTCCAACAATATTGTGTTATTGAGCACTGCTTATGTGTCAATAAAAAGATTTTGAAAAAAAAAAGATCAATAGAGATCTAAAAAGGTTGAACTTGATGGACTAACTCTTTATTCATCCTCCAATACTATACTATTAATAATTATTTAATCAATAATTTAATTAATAACTAATCCGCATATTGCAGATCAGAGGAGATCTTAACAGGTTGAACTTGATGGACTGAAAGTCTTTTTTCAACCTTAATTACTGTATGTAACTATGTAAATAGCAACTTAATGGCCGAAACGCGTTCAGCAAAAAACACAAAAAACTATGAAAAAACCTTTACTAAATAATTGGTTAACGCAGGAAGAAATACAAAAGAGGTTGGAGAAAATAAATGTTAATAAAGCCCCAGGTCCTGATGGAATACATCCAAGGGTACTGAGGGAGCTGGGTTCTGTAATAGCCAAACCATTACATCTAATCTTTCAAGACTCACTCACTACAGGGTCTCTACCAGATGACTGGAGAAAAGCAGAGGTGATACCTATATTTAAGAAGGGATCTAGAGCAAATCCGGGGAATTATAGACCAGTGAGCCTCACTTCTGTAGTTGGGAAGCTTTTAGAAGGGTTAATAAGGGACAGAATACAAGAATATGTCTATTTGAACAGGATCATAGGTAGCAGTCAACATGGATTTATGAAGGAAAGGTCGTGTCAGACCAATCTAATTAGTTTTTATGAGGAGGTTAGTAGGAACTTGGATCAGGGCAACTCAGTGGATGTAGTCTTTTTAGATTTTTCAAAGGCATTTGATACAGTGCCACATGGAAGACTAGTGAGTAAACTAAGGGATACAGGAATTGCAGTAAATATCTGCTCATGGATCGAGAGCTGGCTAAAAGACAGGAAGCAAAGGGCTGTTGTAAATGGAACATACTCCGATTGGTCTAATGTGATAAGTGGGGTTCCTCAAGGTTCAGTATTAGGTCCTCTCCTTTTTAACATATTTATTAATGACGTTGAGGTAGGACTCGAATGTAGTGTCTCCATTTTTTGCTGATGACACTAAGTTGTGCAAGGTAATAAAATCAGATAATGATGTACTTTCCCTACAAAAGGATTTGCATAAATTAGAGAAATGGGCGGCTAAATGGCAGATGAGATTTAATACAAATAAATGTAAGGTTATGCATTTGGGAAGGAACAATAGCCAAGCAATCTATAATCTTAATGGAGCAAATCTACGGGTATCAGATATTGAAAGGGATTTGGGAGTACTAGTGGACAACCACCTAGGTAACAGCGCTCAAAGCCAAGCAGCAGCTGCAAAGGCAAATAAAATATTAGCATGTATTAGGAAGGGTATAGAAGCCAGGGAAGAAGATATAATTATGCCACTGTACAAATCTCTAGTACGCCCTCATTTGGAATATGGAGTACAATTTTGGGCACCACCTCATAAAAAAGGTATTTTAGAGCTGGAAAAAGTACAGAGAAGGGCTACAAAACTAATAAGGGGAATGGAGGGGCTAAGTTATGAAGAAAGACTAACAAAATTAAACTTATTTTCGCTAGAAAAAAGGCGTCTAAGAGGAGATATGATTACGTTATATAAATACATCCAGGGTCAATATAAGGCTTTGTCAAGTGAACTTTTTGTAGCAAGAGATTATCAACTGACAAGAGGACATCCTTTGAGGTTAGAGGGAAAAAGATTTCACCTTAAACAAAGAAAAGGGTTCTTCACAGTTAGGGTGGTTAAACTGTGGAATTCTCTACCAAAGGAGGTGGTGACAGCGAATTCAATAGACAACTTCAAAAAGGGGTTAGATATATTTTTGAATAAAGAGGGCATTCAAGGCTATCCTAGATAACTAGCAAGGAATATTGATCCAGGGAGAAATTTGATCGCCAGTTTCTGGGGTCAGGAATGAATTTTGCTTTTTTTCCCATTATGAGACAATTGGCAAAGTTTCAATGGTTTTTTTTTTTCTGTTTGCCTTCCTCTGGATTCATTAACAATTAACAATTAACAATAATAATAAATAGTCCACATTAAAAAGATCAATAGATGACAACAAAGTTGTACAAGATATCTAAAACGTTGTTAAAAAATCCTGTTTATGCAAAATTGTGTTGGACCTGCGAGTCCAACAATATTGTGTTATTGAGCACTGCTTATGTGTCAATAAAAAGATTTTGAAAAAAAAAGATCAATAGAGATCTAAAAAGGTTGAACTTGATGGACTAACTCTTTATTCATCCTCCAATACTATACTATTAATAATTATTTAATCAATAATTTAATTAATAACTAATCCGCATATTGCAGATCAGAGGAGATCTTAACAGGTTGAACTTGATGGACTGAAAGTCTTTTTTCAACCTTAATTACTGTATGTAACTATGTAAATAGCAACTTAATGGCCGAAACGCGTTCAGCAAAAAACACAAAAAACTATGAAAAAACCTTTACTAAATAATTGGTTAACGCAGGAAGAAATACAAAAGAGGTTGGAGAAAATAAATGTTAATAAAGCCCCAGGTCCTGATGGAATACATCCAAGGGTACTGAGGGAGCTGGGTTCTGTAATAGCCAAACCATTACATCTAATCTTTCAAGACTCACTCACTACAGGGTCTCTACCAGATGACTGGAGAAAAGCAGAGGTGATACCTATATTTAAGAAGGGATCTAGAGCAAATCCGGGGAATTATAGACCAGTGAGCCTCACTTCTGTAGTTGGGAAGCTTTTAGAAGGGTTAATAAGGGACAGAATACAAGAATATGTCTATTTGAACAGGATCATAGGTAGCAGTCAACATGGATTTATGAAGGAAAGGTCGTGTCAGACCAATCTAATTAGTTTTTATGAGGAGGTTAGTAGGAACTTGGATCAGGGCAACTCAGTGGATGTAGTCTTTTTAGATTTTTCAAAGGCATTTGATACAGTGCCACATGGAAGACTAGTGAGTAAACTAAGGGATACAGGAATTGCAGTAAATATCTGCTCATGGATCGAGAGCTGGCTAAAAGACAGGAAGCAAAGGGCTGTTGTAAATGGAACATACTCCGATTGGTCTAATGTGATAAGTGGGGTTCCTCAAGGTTCAGTATTAGGTCCTCTCCTTTTTAACATATTTATTAATGACGTTGAGGTAGGACTCGAATGTAGTGTCTCCATTTTTTGCTGATGACACTAAGTTGTGCAAGGTAATAAAATCAGATAATGATGTACTTTCCCTACAAAAGGATTTGCATAAATTAGAGAAATGGGCGGCTAAATGGCAGATGAGATTTAATACAAATAAATGTAAGGTTATGCATTTGGGAAGGAACAATAGCCAAGCAATCTATAATCTTAATGGAGCAAATCTACGGGTATCAGATATTGAAAGGGATTTGGGAGTACTAGTGGACAACCACCTAGGTAACAGCGCTCAAAGCCAAGCAGCAGCTGCAAAGGCAAATAAAATATTAGCATGTATTAGGAAGGGTATAGAAGCCAGGGAAGAAGATATAATTATGCCACTGTACAAATCTCTAGTACGCCCTCATTTGGAATATGGAGTACAATTTTGGGCACCACCTCATAAAAAAGGTATTTTAGAGCTGGAAAAAGTACAGAGAAGGGCTACAAAACTAATAAGGGGAATGGAGGGGCTAAGTTATGAAGAAAGACTAACAAAATTAAACTTATTTTCGCTAGAAAAAAGGCGTCTAAGAGGAGATATGATTACGTTATATAAATACATCCAGGTCAATATAAGGCTTTGTCAAGTGAACTTTTTGTAGCAAGAGATTATCAACTGACAAGAGGACATCCTTTGAGGTTAGAGGGAAAAAGATTTCACCTTAAACAAAGAAAAGGGTTCTTCACAGTTAGGGTGGTTAAACTGTGGAATTCTCTACCAAAGGAGGTGGTGACAGCGAATTCAATAGACAACTTCAAAAAGGGGTTAGATATATTTTTGAATAAAGAGGGCATTCAAGGCTATCCTAGATAACTAGCAAGGAATATTGATCCAGGGAGAAATTTGATCGCCAGTTTCTGGGGTCAGGAATGAATTTTGCTTTTTTTCCCATTATGAGACAATTGGCAAAGTTTCAATGTTTTTTTTTTTTCTGTTTGCCTTCCTCTGGATTCATTAACAATTAACAATTAACAATAATAATAAATAGTCCACATTAAAAAGATCAATAGATGACAACAAAGTTGTACAAGATATCTAAAACGTTGTTAAAAAATCCTGTTTATGCAAAATTGTGTTGGACCTGCGAGTCCAACAATATTGTGTTATTGAGCACTGCTTATGTGTCAATAAAAAGATTTTGAAAAAAAAAGATCAATAGAGATCTAAAAAGGTTGAACTTGATGGACTAACTCTTTATTCATCCTCCAATACTATACTATTAATAATTATTTAATCAATAATTTAATTAATAACTAATCCGCATATTGCAGATCAGAGGAGATCTTAACAGGTTGAACTTGATGGACTGAAAGTCTTTTTTCAACCTTAATTACTGTATGTAACTATGTAAATAGCAACTTAATGGCCGAAACGCGTTCAGCAAAAAACACAAAAAACTATGAAAAAACCTTTACTAAATAATTGGTTAACGCAGGAAGAAATACAAAAGAGGTTGGAGAAAATAAATGTTAATAAAGCCCCAGGTCCTGATGGAATACATCCAAGGGTACTGAGGGAGCTGGGTTCTGTAATAGCCAAACCATTACATCTAATCTTTCAAGACTCACTCACTACAGGGTCTCTACCAGATGACTGGAGAAAAGCAGAGGTGATACCTATATTTAAGAAGGGATCTAGAGCAAATCCGGGGAATTATAGACCAGTGAGCCTCACTTCTGTAGTTGGGAAGCTTTTAGAAGGGTTAATAAGGGACAGAATACAAGAATATGTCTATTTGAACAGGATCATAGGTAGCAGTCAACATGGATTTATGAAGGAAAGGTCGTGTCAGACCAATCTAATTAGTTTTTATGAGGAGGTTAGTAGGAACTTGGATCAGGGCAACTCAGTGGATGTAGTCTTTTTAGATTTTTCAAAGGCATTTGATACAGTGCCACATGGAAGACTAGTGAGTAAACTAAGGGATACAGGAATTGCAGTAAATATCTGCTCATGGATCGAGAGCTGGCTAAAAGACAGGAAGCAAAGGCTGTTGTAAATGGAACATACTCCGATTGGTCTAATGTGATAAGTGGGGTTCCTCAAGGTTCAGTATTAGGTCCTCTCCTTTTTAACATATTTATTAATGACGTTGAGGTAGGACTCGAATGTAGTGTCTCCATTTTTTGCTGATGACACTAAGTTGTGCAAGGTAATAAAATCAGATAATGATGTACTTTCCCTACAAAAGGATTTGCATAAATTAGAGAAATGGGCGGCTAAATGGCAGATGAGATTTAATACAAATAAATGTAAGGTTATGCATTTGGGAAGGAACAATAGCCAAGCAATCTATAATCTTATTGGAGTAAATCTACGGGTATCAGATATTGAAAGGGATTTGGGAGTTCTAGTGGACAACCACCTAGGTAACAGCGCTCAAAGCCAAGCAGCAGCTGCAAAGGCAAATAAAATATTAGCATGTATTAGGAAGGGTATAGAAGCCAGGGAAGAAGATATAATTATGCCACTGTACAAATCTCTAGTACGCCCTCATTTGGAATATGGAGTACAATTTTGGGCACCACCTCATAAAAAAGGTATTTTAGAGCTGGAAAAAGTACAGAGAAGGGCTACAAAACTAATAAGGGGAATGGAGGGGCTAAGTTATGAAGAAAGACTAACAAAATTAAACTTATTTTCGCTAGAAAAAAGGCGTCTAAGAGGAGATATGATTACGTTATATAAATACATCCAGGGTCAATATAAGGCTTTGTCAAGTGAACTTTTTGTAGCAAGAGATTATCAACTGACAAGAGGACATCCTTTGAGGTTAGAGGGAAAAAGATTTCACCTTAAACAAAGAAAAGGGTTCTTCACAGTTAGGGTGGTTAAACTGTGGAATTCTCTACCAAAGGAGGTGGTGACAGCGAATTCAATAGACAACTTCAAAAAGGGGTTAGATATATTTTTGAATAAAGAGGGCATTCAAGGCTATCCTAGATAAGTAGCAAGGAATATTGATCCAGGGAGAAATTTGATCGCCAGTTTCTGGGGTCAGGAATGAATTTTGCTTTTTTTCCCCTTATGAGACAATTGGCAAAGTTTCAATGTTTTTTTTTTTTCTGTTTGCCTTCCTCTGGATTCATTAACAATTAACAATTAACAATAATAATAAATAGTCCACATTAAAAAGATCAATAGATGACAACAAAGTTGTACAAGATATCTAAAACGTTGTTAAAAAATCCTGTTTATGCAAAATTGTGTTGGACCTGCGAGTCCAACAATATTGTGTTATTGAGCACTGCTTATGTGTCAATAAAAAGATTTTGAAAAAAAAAGATCAATAGAGATCTAAAAAGGTTGAACTTGATGGACTAACTCTTTATTCATCCTCCAATACTATACTATTAATAATTATTTAATCAATAATTTAATTAATAACTAATCCGCATATTGCAGATCAGAGGAGATCTTAACAGGTTGAACTTGATGGACTGAAAGTCTTTTTTCAACCTTAATTACTGTATGTAACTATGTAAATAGCAACTTAATGGCCGAAACGCGTTCAGCAAAAAACACAAAAAACTATGAAAAAACCTTTACTAAATAATTGGTTAACACAGGAAGAAATACAAAAGAGGTTGGAGAAAATAAATGTTAATAAAGCCCCAGGTCCTGATGGAATACATCCAAGGGTACTGAGGGAGCTGGGTTCTGTAATAGCCAAACCATTACATCTAATCTTTCAAGACTCACTCACTACAGGGTCTCTACCAGATGACTGGAGAAAAGCAGAGGTAATACCTGTATTTAAGAAGGGATCTAGAGCAAATCCGGGGAATTATAGACCAGTGAGCCTCACTTCTGTAGTTGGGAAGCTTTTAGAAGGGTTAATAAGGGACAGAATACAAGAATATGTCTATTTGAACAGGATCATAGGTAGCAGTCAACATGGATTTATGAAGGAAAGGTCGTGTCAGACCAATCTAATTAGTTTTTATGAGGAGGTTAGTAGGAACTTGGATCAGGGCAACTCAGTGGATGTAGTCTTTTTAGATTTTTCAAAGGCATTTGATACAATGCCACATGGAAGACTAGTGAGCAAACTAAGGGATACAGGAATTGCAGTAAATATCTGCTCATGGATCGAGAGCTGGCTAAAAGACAGGAAGCAAAGGGCTGTTGTAAATGGAACATACTCCGATTGGTCTAATGTGATAAGTGGGGTTCCTCAAGGTTCAGTATTAGGTCCTCTCCTTTTTAACATATTTATTAATGACGTTGAGGTAGGACTCGAATGTAGTGTCTCCATTTTTTGCTGATGACACTAAGTTGTGCAAGGTAATAAAATCAGATAATGATGTACTTTCCCTACAAAAGGATTTGCATAAATTAGAGAACTGGGCGGCTAAATGGCAGATGAGATTTAATACAAATAAATGTAAGGTTATGCATTTGGGAAGGAACAATAGCCAAGCAATCTATAATCTTAATGGAGCAAATCTACGGGTATCAGATATTGAAAGGGATTTGGGAGTACTAGTGGACAACCACCTAGGTAACAGCGCTCAAAGCCAAGCAGCAGCTGCAAAGGCAAATAAAATATTAGCATGTATTAGGAAGGGTATAGAAGCCAGGGAAGAAGATATAATTATGCCACTGTACAAATCTCTAGTACGCCCTCATTTGGAATATGGAGTAGAATTTTGGGCACCACCTCATAAAAAAGGTATTTTAGAGCTGGAAAAAGTACAGAGAAGGGCTACAAAACTAATAAGGGGAATGGAGGGGCTAAGTTATGAAGAAAGACTAACAAAATTAAACTTATTTTCGCTAGAAAAAAGGCGTCTAAGAGGAGATATGATTACGTTATATAAATACATCCAGGGTCAATATAAGGCTTTGTCAAGTGAACTTTTTGTAGCAAGAGATTATCAACTGACAAGAGGACATCCTTTGAGGTTAGAGGGAAAAAGATTTCACCTTAAACAAAGAAAAGGGTTCTTCACAGTTAGGGTGGTTAAACTGTGGAATTCTCTACCAAAGGAGGTGGTGACAGCGAATTCAATAGACAACTTCAAAAAGGGGTTAGATATATTTTTGAATAAAGAGGGCATTCAAGGCTATCCTAGATAACTAGCAAGGAATATTGATCCAGGGAGAAATTTGATCGCCAGTTTCTGGGGTCAGGAATGAATTTTGCTTTTTTTCCCATTATGAGACAATTGGCAAAGTTTCAATGGTTTTTTTTTTTTCTGTTTGCCTTCCTCTGGATTCATTAACAATTAACAATTAACAATAATAATAAATAGTCCACATTAAAAAGATCAATAGATGACAACAAAGTTGTACAAGATATCTAAAACGTTGTTAAAAAATCCTGTTTATGCAAAATTGTGTTGGACCTGCGAGTCCAACAATATTGTGTTATTGAGCACTGCTTATGTGTCAATAAAAAGATTTTGAAAAAAAAAGATCAATAGAGATCTAAAAAGGTTGAACTTGATGGACTAACTCTTTATTCATCCTCCAATACTATACTATTAATAATTATTTAATCAATAATTTAATTAATAACTAATCCGCATATTGCAGATCAGAGGAGATCTTAACAGGTTGAACTTGATGGACTGAAAGTCTTTTTTCAACCTTAATTACTGTATGTAACTATGTAAATAGCAACTTAATGGCCGAAACGCGTACAGCAAAAAACACAAAAAACTATGAAAAAACCTTTACTAAATAATTGGTTAACGCAGGAAGAAATACAAAAGAGGTTGGAGAAAATAAATGTTAATAAAGCCCCAGGTCCTGATGGAATACATCCAAGGGTACTGAGGGAGCTGGGTTCTGTAATAGCCAAACCATTACATCTAATCTTTCAAGACTCACTCACTACAGGGTCTCTACCAGATGACTGGAGAAAAGCAGAGGTGATACCTATATTTAAGAAGGGATCTAGAGCAAATCCGGGGAATTATAGACCAGTGAGCCTCACTTCTGTAGTTGGGAAGCTTTTAGAAGGGTTAATAAGGGACAGAATACAAGAATATGTCTATTTGAACAGGATCATAGGTAGCAGTCAACATGGATTTATGAAGGAAAGGTCGTGTCAGACCAATCTAATTAGTTTTTATGAGGAGGTTAGTAGGAACTTGGATCAGGGCAACTCAGTGGATGTAGTCTTTTTAGATTTTTCAAAGGCATTTGATACAGTGCCACATGGAAGACTAGTGAGCAAACTAAGGGATACAGGAATTGCAGTAAATATCTGCTCATGGATCGAGAGCTGGCTAAAAGACAGGAAGCAAAGGGCTGTTGTAAATGGAACATACTCCGATTGGTCTAATGTGATAAGTGGGGTTCCTCAAGGTTCAGTATTAGGTCCTCTCCTTTTTAACATATTTATTAATGACGTTGAGGTAGGACTCGAATGTAGTGTCTCCATTTTTTGCTGATGACACTAAGTTGTGCAAGGTAATAAAATCAGATAATGATGTACTTTCCCTACAAAAGGATTTGCATAAATTAGAGAAATGGGCGGCTAAATGGCAGATGAGATTTAATACAAATAAATGTAAGGTTATGCATTTGGGAAGGAACAATAGCCAAGCAATCTATAATCTTAATGGAGCAAATCTACGGGTATCAGATATTGAAAGGGATTTGGGAGTACTAGTGGACAACCACCTAGGTAACAGCGCTCAAAGCCAAGCAGCAGCTGCAAAGGCAAAT
Source organism: Discoglossus pictus (assembly GCA_027410445.1). Lineage (NCBI taxonomy): Eukaryota > Metazoa > Chordata > Amphibia > Anura > Alytidae > Discoglossus > Discoglossus pictus. Next base: position 122,522,446 of record CM050167.1, on the reverse strand, counting down.
AAAATATTAGCATGTATTAGGAAGGGTATAGAAGCCAGGGAAGAAGATATAATTCTGCCACTGTACAAATCTCTAGTACGCCCTCATTTGGAATATGGAGTACAATTTTGGGCACCACCTCATAAAAAAGACATTTTAGAGCTGGAAAAAGTACAGAGAAGGGCTACAAAACTAATAAGGGGAATGGAGGGGATAAGTTATGAAGAAAGACTAACAAAATTAAACTTATTTTCGCTAGAAAAAAGGCGTCTAAGAGGAGATATGATTACGTTATATAAATACATCCAGGGTCAATATAAGGCTTTGTCAAGTGAACTTTTTGTAGCAAGAGATTATCAACTGACAAGAGGACATCCTTTGAGTTTAGAGGGAAAAAGATTTCACCTTAAACAAAGAAAAGGGTTCTTCACAGTTAGGGTGGTTAAACTGTGGAATTCTCTACCAAAGGAGGTGGTGACAGCGAATTCAATAGACAACTTCAAAAAGGGGTTAGATATATTTTTGAATAAAGAGGGCATTCAAGGCTATCCTAGATAACTAGCAAGCTATATTAATCCAGGGAGAAATTTGATCGCCAGTTTCTGGGGTCAGGAATGAATTTTGCTTTTTTTCCCCTTATGAGACAATTGGCAAAGTTTCAATGTTTTTTTTTTTTTCTGTTTGCCTTCCTCTGGATTCATTAACAATTAACAATTAACAATAATAATAAATAGTCCACATTAAAAAGATCAATAGATGACAACAAAGTTGTACAAGATATCTAAAACGTTGTTAAAAAATCCTGTTTATGCAAAATTGTGTTGGACCTGCGAGTCCAACAATATTGTGTTATTGAGCACTGCTTATGTGTCAATAAAAAGATTTTGAAAAAAAAAGATCAATAGAGATCTAAAAAGGTTGAACTTGATGGACTAACTCTTTATTCATCCTCCAATACTATACTATTAATAATTATTTAATCAATAATTTAATTAATAACTAATCCGCATATTGCAGATCAGAGGAGATCTTAACAGGTTGAACTTGATGGACTGAAAGTCTTTTTTCAACCTTAATTACTGTATGTAACTATGTAAATAGCAACTTAATGGCCGAAACGCGTACAGCAAAAAACACAAAAAACTATGAAAAAACCTTTACTAAATAATTGGTTAACGCAGGAAGAAATACAAAAGAGGTTGGAGAAAATAAATGTTAATAAAGCCCCAGGTCCTGATGGAATACATCCAAGGGTACTGAGGGAGCTGGGTTCTGTAATAGCCAAACCATTACATCTAATCTTTCAAGACTCACTCACTACAGGGTCTCTACCAGATGACTGGAGAAAAGCAGAGGTGATACCTATATTTAAGAAGGGATCTAGAGCAAATCCGGGGAATTATAGACCAGTGAGCCTCACTTCTGTAGTTGGGAAGCTTTTAGAAGGGTTAATAAGGGACAGAATACAAGAATATGTCTATTTGAACAGGATCATAGGTAGCAGTCAACATGGATTTATGAAGGAAAGGTCGTGTCAGACCAATCTAATTAGTTTTTATGAGGAGGTTAGTAGGAACTTGGATCAGGGCAACTCAGTGGATGTAGTCTTTTTAGATTTTTCAAAGGCATTTGATACAGTGCCACATGGAAGACTAGTGAGCAAACTAAGGGATACAGGAATTGCAGTAAATATCTGCTCATGGATCGAGAGCTGGCTAAAAGACAGGAAGCAAAGGGCTGTTGTAAATGGAACATACTCCGATTGGTCTAATGTGATAAGTGGGGTTCCTCAAGGTTCAGTATTAGGTCCTCTCCTTTTTAACATATTTATTAATGACGTTGAGGTAGGACTCGAATGTAGTGTCTCCATTTTTTGCTGATGACACTAAGTTGTGCAAGGTAATAAAATCAGATAATGATGTACTTTCCCTACAAAAGGATTTGCATAAATTAGAGAAATGGGCGGCTAAATGGCAGATGAGATTTAATACAAATAAATGTAAGGTTATGCATTTGGGAAGGAACAATAGCCAAGCAATCTATAATCTTAATGGAGCAAATCTACGGGTATCAGATATTGAAAGGGATTTGGGAGTACTAGTGGACAACCACCTAGGTAACAGCGCTCAAAGCCAAGCAGCAGCTGCAAAGGCAAATAAAATATTAGCATGTATTAGGAAGGGTATAGAAGCCAGGGAAGAAGATATAATTATGCCACTGTACAAATCTCTAGTACGCCCTCATTTGGAATATGGAGTACAATTTTGGGCACCACCTCATAAAAAAGACTTTTTCGAGCTAGAAAAAATACAGAGAATGGCTACAAAACTAATAAGGGGAATGGAGGGGCTAAGTTATGAAGAAAGACTAACAAAATTAAACTTATTTTCGCTAGAAAAAAGGCGTCTAAGAGGAGATATGATTACGTTATATAAATACATCCAGGGTCAATATAAGGCTTTGTCAAGTGAACTTTTTGTAGCAAGAGATTATCAACTGACAAGAGGACATCCTTTGAGGTTAGAGGGAAAAAGATTTCACCTTAAACAAAGAAAAGGGTTCTTCACAGTTAGGGTGGTTAAACTGTGGAATTCTCTACCAAAGGAGGTGGTGACAGCGAATTCAATAGACAACTTCAAAAAGGGGTTAGATATATTTTTGAATAAAGAGGGCATTCAAGGCTATCCTAGATAACTAGCAAGGAATATTGATCCAGGGAGAAATTTGATCGCCAGTTTCTGGGGTCAGGAATGAATTTTGCTTTTTTTCCCATTATGAGACAATTGGCAAAGTTTCAATGGTTTTTTTTTTTTTCTGTTTGCCTTCCTCTGGATTCATTAACAATTAACAATTAACAATAATAATAAATAGTCCACATTAAAAAGATCAATAGATGACAACAAAGTTGTACAAGATATCTAAAACGTTGTTAAAAAATCCTGTTTATGCAAAATTGTGTTGGACCTGCGAGTCCAACAATATTGTGTTATTGAGCACTGCTTATGTGTCAATAAAAAGATTTTGAAAAAAAAAGATCAATAGAGATCTAAAAAGGTTGAACTTGATGGACTAACTCTTTATTCATCCTCCAATACTATACTATTAATAATTATTTAATCAATAATTTAATTAATAACTAATCTGCATATTGCAGATCAGAGGAGATCTTAACAGGTTGAACTTGATGGACTGAAAGTCTTTTTTCAACCTTAATTACTGTATGTAACTATGTAAATAGCAACTTAATGGCCGAAACGCGTTCAGCAAAAAACACAAAAAACTATGAAAAAACCTTTACTAAATAATTGGTTAACGCAGGAAGAAATACAAAAGAGGTTGGAGAAAATAAATGTTAATAAAGCCCCAGGTCCTGATGGAATACATCCAAGGGTACTGAGGGAGCTGGGTTCTGTAATAGCCAAACCATTACATCTAATCTTTCAAGACTCACTCACTACAGGGTCTCTACCAGATGACTGGAGAAAAGCAGAGGTGATACCTATATTTAAGAAGGGATCTAGAGCAAATCCGGGGAATTATAGACCAGTGAGCCTCACTTCTGTAGTTGGGAAGCTTTTAGAAGGGTTAATAAGGGACAGAATACAAGAATATGTCTATTTGAACAGGATCATAGGTAGCAGTCAACATGGATTTATGAAGGAAAGGTCGTGTCAGACCAATCTAATTAGTTTTTATGAGGAGGTTAGTAGGAACTTGGATCAGGGCAACTCAGTGGATGTAGTCTTTTTAGATTTTTCAAAGGCATTTGATACAATGCCACATGGAAGACTAGTGAGCAAACTAAGGGATACAGGAATTGCAGTAAATATCTGCTCATGGATCGAGAGCTGGCTAAAAGACAGGAAGCAAAGGGCTGTTGTAAATGGAACATACTCCGATTGGTCTAATGTGATAAGTGGGGTTCCTCAAGGTTCAGTATTAGGTCCTCTCCTTTTTAACATATTTATTAATGACGTTGAGGTAGGACTCGAATGTAGTGTCTCCATTTTTTGCTGATGACACTAAGTTGTGCAAGGTAATAAAATCAGATAATGATGTACTTTCCCTACAAAAGGATTTGCATAAATTAGAGAAATGGGCGGCTAAATGGCAGATGAGATTTAATACAAATAAATGTAAGGTTATGCATTTGGGAAGGAACAATAGCCAAGCAATCTATAATCTTAATGGAGCAAATCTACGGGTATCAGATATTGAAAGGGATTTGGGAGTACTAGTGGACAACCACCTAGGTAACAGCGCTCAAAGCCAAGCAGCAGCTGCAAAGGCAAATAAAATATTAGCATGTATTAGGAAGGGTATAGAAGCCAGGGAAGAAGATATAATTATGCCACTGTACAAATCTCTAGTACGCCCTCATTTGGAATATGGAGTACAATTTTGGGCACCACCTCATAAAAAAGACTTTTTCGAGCTAGAAAAAATACAGAGAATGGCTACAAAACTAATAAGGGGAATGGAGGGGCTAAGTTATGAAGAAAGACTAACAAAATTAAACTTATTTTCGCTAGAAAAAAGGCGTCTAAGAGGAGATATGATTACGTTATATAAATACATCCAGGGTCAATATAAGGCTTTGTCAAGTGAACTTTTTGTAGCAAGAGATTATCAACTGACAAGAGGACATCCTTTGAGGTTAGAGGGAAAAAGATTTCACCTTAAACAAAGAAAAGGGTTCTTCACAGTTAGGGTGGTTAAACTGTGGAATTCTCTACCAAAGGAGGTGGTGACAGCGAATTCAATAGACAACTTCAAAAAGGGGTTAGATATATTTTTGAATAAAGAGGGCATTCAAGGCTATCCTAGATAACTAGCAAGGAATATTAATCCAGGGAGAAATTTGATCGCCAGTTTCTGGGGTCAGGAATGAATTTTGCTTTTTTTCCCCTTATGAGACAATTGGCAAAGTTTCAATGTTTTTTTTTTTTTCTGTTTGCCTTCCTCTGGATTCATTAACAATTAACAATTAACAATAATAATAAATAGTCCACATTAAAAAGATCAATAGATGACAACAAAGTTGTACAAGATATCTAAAACGTTGTTAAAAAATCCTGTTTATGCAAAATTGTGTTGGACCTGCGAGTCCAACAATATTGTGTTATTGAGCACTGCTTATGTGTCAATAAAAAGATTTTGAAAAAAAAAGATCAATAGAGATCTAAAAAGGTTGAACTTGATGGACTAACTCTTTATTCATCCTCCAATACTATACTATTAATAATTATTTAATCAATAATTTAATTAATAACTAATCCGCATATTGCAGATCAGAGGAGATCTTAACAGGTTGAACTTGATGGACTGAAAGTCTTTTTTCAACCTTAATTACTGTATGTAACTATGTAAATAGCAACTTAATGGCCGAAACGCGTTCAGCAAAAAACACAAAAAACTATGAAAAAACCTTTACTAAATAATTGGTTAACGCAGGAAGAAATACAAAAGAGGTTGGAGAAAATAAATGTTAATAAAGCCCCAGGTCCTGATGGAATACATCCAAGGGTACTGAGGGAGCTGGGTTCTGTAATAGCCAAACCATTACATCTAATCTTTCAAGACTCACTCACTACAGGGTCTCTACCAGATGACTGGAGAAAAGCAGAGGTGATACCTATATTTAAGAAGGGATCTAGAGCAAATCCGGGGAATTATAGACCAGTGAGCCTCACTTCTGTAGTTGGGAAGCTTTTAGAAGGGTTAATAAGGGACAGAATACAAGAATATGTCTATTTGAACAGGATCATAGGTAGCAGTCAACATGGATTTATGAAGGAAAGGTCGTGTCAGACCAATCTAATTAGTTTTTATGAGGAGGTTAGTAGGAACTTGGATCAGGGCAACTCAGTGGATGTAGTCTTTTTAGATTTTTCAAAGGCATTTGATACAATGCCACATGGAAGACTAGTGAGCAAACTAAGGGATACAGGAATTGCAGTAAATATCTGCTCATGGATCGAGAGCTGGCTAAAAGACAGGAAGCAAAGGGCTGTTGTAAATGGAACATACTCCGATTGGTCTAATGTGATAAGTGGGGTTCCTCAAGGTTCAGTATTAGGTCCTCTCCTTTTTAACATATTTATTAATGACGTTGAGGTAGGACTCGAATGTAGTGTCTCCATTTTTTGCTGATGACACTAAGTTGTGCAAGGTAATAAAATCAGATAATGATGTACTTTCCCTACAAAAGGATTTGCATAAATTAGAGAAATGGGCGGCTAAATGGCAGATGAGATTTAATACAAATAAATGTAAGGTTATGCATTTGGGAAGGAACAATAGCCAAGCAATCTATAATCTTAATGGAGCAAATCTACGGGTATCAGATATTGAAAGGGATTTGGGAGTACTAGTGGACAACCACCTAGGTAACAGCGCTCAAAGCCAAGCAGCAGCTGCAAAGGCAAATAAAATATTAGTATGTATTAGGAACGGTATAGAAGCCAGGGAAGAAGATATAATTATGCCACTGTACAAATCTCTAGTACGCCCTCATTTGGAATATGGAGTACAATTTTGGGCACCACCTCATAAAAAAGGTATTTTAGAGCTGGAAAAAGTACAGAGAAGGGCTACAAAACTAATAAGGGGAATGGAGGGGCTAAGTTATGAAGAAAGACTAACAAAATTAAACTTATTTTCGCTAGAAAAAAGGCGTCTAAGAGGAGATATGATTACGTTATATAAATACATCCAGGGTCAATATAAGGCTTTGTCAAGTGAACTTTTTGTAGCAAGAGATTATCAACTGACAAGAGGACATCCTTTGAGGTTAGAGGGAAAAAGATTTCACCTTAAACAAAGAAAAGGGTTCTTCACAGTTAGGGTGGTTAAACTGTGGAATTCTCTACCAAAGGAGGTGGTGACAGCGAATTCAATAGACAACTTCAAAAAGGGGTTAGATATATTTTTGAATAAAGAGGGCATTCAAGGCTATCCTAGATAACTAGCAAGGAATATTGATCCAGGGAGAAATTTGATCGCCAGTTTCTGGGGTCAGGAATGAATTTTGCTTTTTTTCCCCTTATGAGACAATTGGCAAAGTTTCAATGGTTTTTTTTTTCTGTTTGCCTTCCTCTGGATTCATTAACAATTAACAATTAACAATAATAATAAATAGTCCACATTAAAAAGATCAATAGATGACAACAAAGTTGTACAAGATATCTAAAACGTTGTTAAAAAATCCTGTTTATGCAAAATTGTGTTGGACCTGCGAGTCCAACAATATTGTGTTATTGAGCACTGCTTATGTGTCAATAAAAAGATTTTGAAAAAAAAAGATCAATAGAGATCTAAAAAGGTTGAACTTGATGGACTAACTCTTTATTCATCCTCCAATACTATACTATTAATAATTATTTAATCAATAATTTAATTAATAACTAATCCGCATATTGCAGATCAGAGGAGATCTTAACAGGTTGAACTTGATGGACTGAAAGTCTTTTTTCAACCTTAATTACTGTATGTAACTATGTAAATAGCAACTTAATGGCCGAAACGCGTTCAGCAAAAAACACAAAAAACTATGAAAAAACCTTTACTAAATAATTGGTTAACGCAGGAAGAAATACAAAAGAGGTTGGAGAAAATAAATGTTAATAAAGCCCCAGGTCCTGATGGAATACATCCAAGGGTACTGAGGGAGCTGGGTTCTGTAATAGCCAAACCATTACATCTAATCTTTCAAGACTCACTCACTACAGGGTCTCTACCAGATGACTGGAGAAAAGCAGAGGTGATACCTATATTTAAGAAGGGATCTAGAGCAAATCCGGGGAATTATAGACCAGTGAGCCTCACTTCTGTAGTTGGGAAGCTTTTAGAAGGGTTAATAAGGGACAGAATACAAGAATATGTCTATTTGAACAGGATCATAGGTAGCAGTCAACATGGATTTATGAAGGAAAGGTCGTGTCAGACCAATCTAATTAGTTTTTATGAGGAGGTTAGTAGGAACTTGGATCAGGGCAACTCAGTGGATGTAGTCTTTTTAGATTTTTCAAAGGCATTTGATACAATGCCACATGGAAGACTAGTGAGCAAACTAAGGGATACAGGAATTGCAGTAAATATCTGCTCATGGATCGAGAGCTGGCTAAAAGACAGGAAGCAAAGGGCTGTTGTAAATGGAACATACTCCGATTGGTCTAATGTGATAAGTGGGGTTCCTCAAGGTTCAGTATTAGGTCCTCTCCTTTTTAACATATTTATTAATGACGTTGAGGTAGGACTCGAATGTAGTGTCTCCATTTTTTGCTGATGACACTAAGTTGTGCAAGGTAATAAAATCAGATAATGATGTACTTTCCCTACAAAAGGATTTGCATAAATTAGAGAAATGGGCGGCTAAATGGCAGATGAGATTTAATACAAATAAATGTAAGGTTATGCATTTGGGAAGGAACAATAGCCAAGCAATCTATAATCTTAATGGAGCAAATCTACGGGTATCAGATATTGAAAGGGATTTGGGAGTACTAGTGGACAACCACCTAGGTAACAGCGCTCAAAGCCAAGCAGCAGCTGCAAAGGCAAATAAAATATTAGCATGTATTAGGAACGGTATAGAAGCCAGGGAAGAAGATATAATTATGCCACTGTACAAATCTCTAGTACGCCCTCATTTGGAATATGGAGTACAATTTTGGGCACCACCTCATAAAAAAGGTATTTTAGAGCTGGAAAAAGTACAGAGAAGGGCTACAAAACTAATAAGGGGAATGGAGGGGCTAAGTTATGAAGAAAGACTAACAAAATTAAACTTATTTTCGCTAGAAAAAAGGCGTCTAAGAGGAGATATGATTACGTTATATAAATACATCCAGGGTCAATATAAGGCTTTGTCAAGTGAACTTTTTGTAGCAAGAGATTATCAACTGACAAGAGGACATCCTTTGAGGTTAGAGGGAAAAAGATTTCACCTTAAACAAAGAAAAGGGTTCTTCACAGTTAGGGTGGTTAAACTGTGGAATTCTCTACCAAAGGAGGTGGTGACAGCGAATTCAATAGACAACTTCAAAAAGGGGTTAGATATATTTTTGAATAAAGAGGGCATTCAAGGCTATCCTAGATAACTAGCAAGGAATATTAATCCAGGGAGAAATTTGATCGCCAGTTTCTGGGGTCAGGAATGAATTTTGCTTTTTTTTCCCCTTATGAGACAATTGGCAAAGTTTCAATGTTTTTTTTTTTTTCTGTTTGCCTTCCTCTGGATTCATTAACAATTAACAATTAACAATAATAATAAATAGTCCACATTAAAAAGATCAATAGATGACAACAAAGTTGTACAAGATATCTAAAACGTTGTTAAAAAATCCTGTTTATGCAAAATTGTGTTGGACCTGCGAGTCCAACAATATTGTGTTATTGAGCACTGCTTATGTGTCAATAAAAAGATTTTGAAAAAAAAAGATCAATAGAGATCTAAAAAGGTTGAACTTGATGGACTAACTCTTTATTCATCCTCCAATACTATACTATTAATAATTATTTAATCAATAATTTAATTAATAACTAATCCGCATATTGCAGATCAGAGGAGATCTTAACAGGTTGAACTTGATGGACTGAAAGTCTTTTTTCAACCTTAATTACTGTATGTAACTATGTAAATAGCAACTTAATGGCCGAAACGCGTACAGCAAAAAACACAAAAAACTATGAAAAAACCTTTACTAAATAATTGGTTAACGCAGGAAGAAATACAAAAGAGGTTGGAGAAAATAAATGTTAATAAAGCCCCAGGTCCTGATGGAATACATCCAAGGGTACTGAGGGAGCTGGGTTCTGTAATAGCAAAACCATTACATCTAATCTTTCAAGACTCACTCACTACAGGGTCTCTACCAGATGACTGGAGAAAAGCAGAGGTGATACCTATATTTAAGAAGGGATCTAGAGCAAATCCGGGGAATTATAGACCAGTGAGCCTCACTTCTGTAGTTGGGAAGCTTTTAGAAGGGTTAATAAGGGACAGAATACAAGAATATGTCTATTTGAACAGGATCATAGGTAGCAGTCAACATGGATTTATGAAGGAAAGGTCGTGTCAGACCAATCTAATTAGTTTTTATGAGGAGGTTAGTAGGAACTTGGATCAGGGCAACTCAGTGGATGTAGTCTTTTTAGATTTTTCAAAGGCATTTGATACAGTGCCACATGGAAGACTAGTGAGCAAACTAAGGGATACAGGAATTGCAGTAAATATCTGCTCATGGATCGAGAGCTGGCTAAAAGACAGGAAGCAAAGGGCTGTTGTAAATGGAACATACTCCGATTGGTCTAATGTGATAAGTGGGGTTCCTCAAGGTTCAGTATTAGGTCCTCTCCTTTTTAACATATTTATTAATGACGTTGAGGTAGGACTCGAATGTAGTGTCTCCATTTTTTGCTGATGACACTAAGTTGTGCAAGGTACTAAAATCAGATAATGATGTACTTTCCCAACAAAAGGATTTGCATAAATTAGAGAAATGGGCGGCTAAATGGCAGATGAGATTTAATACAAATAAATGTAAGGTTATGCATTTGGAAAGGAACAATAGCCAAGCAATCTATAATCTTAATGGAGCAAATCTACGGGTATCAGATATTGAAAGGGATTTGGGAGTACTAGTGGACAACCACCTAGGTAACAGCGCTCAAAGCCAAGCAGCAGCTGCAAAGGCAAATAAAATATTAGCATGTATTAGGAAGGGTATAGAAGCCAGGGAAGAAGATATAATTCTGCCACTGTACAAATCTCTAGTACGCCCTCATTTGGAATATGGAGTACAATTTTGGGCACCACCTCATAAAAAAGACATTTTAGAGCTGGAAAAAGTACAGAGAATGGCTACAAAACTAATAAGGGGAATGGAGGGGCTAAGTTATGAAGAAAGACTAACAAAATTAAACTTATTTTCGCTAGAAAAAAGGCGTCTAAGAGGAGATATGATTACGTTATATAAATACATCCAGGGTCAATATAAGGCTTTGTCAAGTGAACTTTTTGTAGCAAGAGATTATCAACTGACAAGAGGACATCCTTTGAGGTTAGAGGGAAAAAGATTTCACCTTAAACAAAGAAAAGGGTTCTTCACAGTTAGGGTGGTTAAACTGTGGAATTCTCTACCAAAGGAGGTGGTGACAGCGAATTCAATAGACAACTTCAAAAAGGGGTTAGATATATTTTTGAATAAAGAGGGCATTCAAGGCTATCCTAGATAACTAGCAAGGAATATTGATCCAGGGAGAAATTTGATCGCAAGTTTCTGGGGTCAGGAATGAATTTTGCTTTTTTTTCCCCTTATGAGACAATTGGCAAAGTTTCAATGGTTTTTTTTTTTCTGTTTGCCTTCCTCTGGATTCATTAACAATTAACAATTAACAATAATAATAAATAGTCCACATTAAAAAGATCAATAGATGACAACAAAGTTGTACAAGATATCTAAAACGTTGTTAAAAAATCCTGTTTATGCAAAATTGTGTTGGACCTGCGAGTCCAACAATATTGTGTTATTGAGCACTGCTTATGTGTCAATAAAAAGATTTTGAAAAAAAAAGATCAATAGAGATCTAAAAAGGTTGAACTTGATGGACTAACTCTTTATTCATCCTCCAATACTATACTATTAATAATTATTTAATCAATAATTTAATTAATAACTAATCTGCATATTGCAGATCAGAGGAGATCTTAACAGGTTGAACTTGATGGACTGAAAGTCTTTTTTCAACCTTAATTACTGTATGTAACTATGTAAATAGCAACTTAATGGCCGAAACGCGTTCAGCAAAAAACACAAAAAACTATGAAAAAACCTTTACTAAATAATTGGTTAACGCAGGAAGAAATACAAAAGAGGTTGGAGAAAATAAATGTTAATAAAGCCCCAGGTCCTGATGGAATACATCCAAGGGTACTGAGGGAGCTGGGTTCTGTAATAGCCAAAACATTACATCTAATCTTTCAAGACTCACTCACTACAGGGTCTCTACCAGATGACTGGAGAAAAGCAGAGGTGATACCTATATTTAAGAAGGGATCTAGAGCAAATCCGGGGAATTATAGACCAGTGAGCCTCACTTCTGTAGTTGGGAAGCTTTTAGAAGGGTTAATAAGGGACAGAATACAAGAATATGTCTATTTGAACAGGATCATAGGTAGCAGTCAACATGGATTTATGAAGGAAAGGTCGTGTCAGACCAATCTAATTAGTTTTTATGAGGAGGTTAGTAGGAACTTGGATCAGGGCAACTCAGTGGATGTAGTCTTTTTAGATTTTTCAAAGGCATTTGATACAGTGCCACATGGAAGACTAGTGAGCAAACTAAGGGATACAGGAATTGCAGTAAATATCTGCTCATGGATCGAGAGCTGGCTAAAAGACAGGAAGCAAAGGGCTGTTGTAAATGGAACATACTCCGATTGGTCTAATGTGATAAGTGGGGTTCCTCAAGGTTCAGTATTAGGTCCTCTCCTTTTTAACATATTTATTAATGACGTTGAGGTAGGACTCGAATGTAGTGTCTCCATTTTTTGCTGATGACACTAAGTTGTGCAAGGTAATAAAATCAGATAATGATGTACTTTCCCTACAAAAGGATTTGCATAAATTAGAGAAATGGGCGGCTAAATGGCAGATGAGATTTAATACAAATAAATGTAAGGTTATGCATTTGGGAAGGAACAATAGCCAAGCAATCTATAATCTTAATGGAGCAAATCTACGGGTATCAGATATTGAAAGGTTTTTGGGAGTACTAGTGGACAACCACCTAGGTAACAGCGCTCAAAGCCAAGCAGCAGCTGCAAAGGCAAATAAAATATTAGCATGTATTAGGAAGGGTATAGAAGCCAGGGAAGAAGATATAATTCTGCCACTGTACAAATCTCTAGTACGCCCTCATTTGGAATATGGAGTACAATTTTGGGCACCACCTCATAAAAAAGACATTTTAGAGCTGGAAAAAGTACAGAGAAGGGCTACAAAACTAATAAGGGGAATGGAGGGGATAAGTTATGAAGAAAGACTAACAAAATTAAACTTATTTTCGCTAGAAAAAAGGCGTCTAAGAGGAGATATGATTACGTTATATAAATACATCCAGGGTCAATATAAGGCTTTGTCAAGTGAACTTTTTGTAGCAAGAGATTATCAACTGACAAGAGGACATCCTTTGAGTTTAGAGGGAAAAAGATTTCACCTTAAACAAAGAAAAGGGTTCTTCACAGTTAGGGTGGTTAAACTGTGGAATTCTCTACCAAAGGAGGTGGTGACAGCGAATTCAATAGACAACTTCAAAAAGGGGTTAGATATATTTTTGAATAAAGAGGGCATTCAAGGCTATCCTAGATAACTAGCAAGGAATATTAATCCAGGGAGAAATTTGATCGCCAGTTTCTGGGGTCAGGAATGAATTTTGCTTTTTTTCCCCTTATGAGACAATTGGCAAAGTTTCAATGTTTTTTTTTTTTTCTGTTTGCCTTCCTCTGGATTCATTAACAATTAACAATTAACAATAATAATAAATAGTCCACATTAAAAAGATCAATAGATGACAACAAAGTTGTACAAGATGTCTAAAACGTTGTTAAAAAATCCTGTTTATGCAAAATTGTGTTGGACCTGCGAGTCCAACAATATTGTGTTATTGAGCACTGCTTATGTGTCAATAAAAAGATTTTGAAAAAAAAAGATCAATAGAGATCTAAAAAGGTTGAACTTGATGGACTAACTCTTTATTCATCCTCCAATACTATACTATTAATAATTATTTAATCAATAATTTAATTAATAACTAATCCGCATATTGCAGATCAGAGGAGATCTTAACAGGTTGAACTTGATGGACTGAAAGTCTTTTTTCAACCTTAATTACTGTATGTAACTATGTAAATAGCAACTTAATGGCCGAAACGCGTACAGCAAAAAACACAAAAAACTATGAAAAAACCTTTACTAAATAATTGGTTAACGCAGGAAGAAATACAAAAGAGGTTGGAGAAAATAAATGTTAATAAAGCCCCAGGTCCTGATGGAATACATCCAAGGGTACTGAGGGAGCTGGGTTCTGTAATAGCAAAACCATTACATCTAATCTTTCAAGACTCACTCACTACAGGGTCTCTACCAGATGACTGGAGAAAAGCAGAGGTGATACCTATATTTAAGAAGGGATCTAGAGCAAATCCGGGGAATTATAGACCAGTGAGCCTCACTTCTGTAGTTGGGAAGCTTTTAGAAGGGTTAATAAGGGACAGAATACAAGAATATGTCTATTTGAACAGGATCATAGGTAGCAGTCAACATGGATTTATGAAGGAAAGGTCGTGTCAGACCAATCTAATTAGTTTTTATGAGGAGGTTAGTAGGAACTTGGATCAGGGCAACTCAGTGGATGTAGTCTTTTTAGATTTTTCAAAGGCATTTGATACAGTGCCACATGGAAGACTAGTGAGCAAACTAAGGGATACAGGAATTGCAGTAAATATCTGCTCATGGATCGAGAGCTGGCTAAAAGACAGGAAGCAAAGGGCTGTTGTAAATGGAACATACTCCGATTGGTCTAATGTGATAAGTGGGGTTCCTCAAGGTTCAGTATTAGGTCCTCTCCTTTTTAACATATTTATTAATGACGTTGAGGTAGGACTCGAATGTAGTGTCTCCATTTTTTGCTGATGACACTAAGTTGTGCAAGGTACTAAAATCAGATAATGATGTACTTTCCCTACAAAAGGATTTGCATAAATTAGAGAAATGGGCGGCTAAATGGCAGATGAGATTTAATACAAATAAATGTAAGGTTATGCATTTGGAAAGGAACAATAGCCAAGCAATCTATAATCTTAATGGAGCAAATCTACGGGTATCAGATATTGAAAGGGATTTGGGAGTACTAGTGGACAACCACCTAGGTAACAGCGCTCAAAGCCAAGCAGCAGCTGCAAAGGCAAATAAAATATTAGCATGTATTAGGAAGGGTATAGAAGCCAGGGAAGAAGATATAATTCTGCCACTGTACAAATCTCTAGTACGCCCTCATTTGGAATATGGAGTACAATTTTGGGCACCACCTCATAAAAAAGACATTTTAGAGCTGGAAAAAGTACAGAGAATGGCTACAAAACTAATAAGGGGAATGGAGGGGCTAAGTTATGAAGAAAGACTAACAAAATTAAACTTATTTTCGCTAGAAAAAAGGCGTCTAAGAGGAGATATGATTACGTTATATAAATACATCCAGGGTCAATATAAGGCTTTGTCAAGTGAACTTTTTGTAGCAAGAGATTATCAACTGACAAGAGGACATCCTTTGAGGTTACAGGGAAAAAGATTTCACCTTAAACAAAGAAAAGGGTTCTTCACAGTTAGGGTGGTTAAACTGTGGAATTCTCTACCAAAGGAGGTGGTGACAGCGAATTCAATAGACAACTTCAAAAAGGGGTTAGATATATTTTTGAATAAAGAGGGCATTCAAGGCTATCCTAGATAACTAGCAAGGAATATTGATCCAGGGAGAAATTTGATCGCAAGTTTCTGGGGTCAGGAATGAATTTTGCTTTTTTTTCCCCTTATGAGACAATTGGCAAAGTTTCAATGGGTTTTTTTTTTCTGTTTGCCTTCCTCTGGATTCATTAACAATTAACAATTAACAATAATAATAAATAGTCCATATTAAAAAGATCAATAGATGACAACAAAGTTGTACAAGATATCTAAAACGTTGTTAAAAAATCCTGTTTATGCAAAATTGTGTTGGACCTGCGAGTCCAACAATATTGTGTTATTGAGCACTGCTTATGTGTCAATAAAAAGATTTTGAAAAAAAAAGATCAATAGAGATCTAAAACGGTTGAACTTGATGGACTAACTCTTTATTCATCCTCCAATACTATACTATTAATAATTATTTAATCAATAATTTAATTAATAGCTAATCCCCATATTGCAGATCAGAGGAGATCTTAACAGGTTGAACTTGATGGACTGAAAGTCTTTTTTCAACCTTAATTACTGTATGTAACTATGTAAATAGCAACTTAATGGCCGAAACGCGTACAGCAAAAAACACGAAAAAAACTATGAAAAAACCTTTACTAAATAATTGGTTAACGCAGGAAGAAATACAAAAGAGGTTGGAGAAAATAAATGTTAATAAAGCCCCAGGTCCTGATGGAATACATCCAAGGGTACTGAGGGAGCTGGGTTCTGTAATAGCCAAACCATTACATCTAATCTTTCAAGACTCACTCACTACAGGGTCTCTACCAGATGACTGGAGAAAAGCAGAGGTGATACCTATATTTAAGAAGGGATCTAGAGCAAATCCGGGGAATTATAGACCAGTGAGCCTCACTTCTGTAGTTGGGAAGCTTTTAGAAGGGTTACTAAGGGACAGAATACAAGAATATGTCTATTTGAACAGGATCATAGGTAGCAGTCAACATGGATTTATGAAGGAAAGGTCGTGTCAGACCAATCTAATTAGTTTTTATGAGGAGGTTAGTAGGAACTTGGATCAGGGCAACTCAGTGGATGTAGTCTTTTTAGATTTTTCAAAGGCATTTGATACAGTGCCACATGGAAGACTAGTGAGCAAACTAAGGGATACAGGAATTGCAGTAAATATCTGCTCATGGATCGAGAGCTGGCTAAAAGACAGGAAGCAAAGGGTTGTTGTAAATGGAACATACTCCGATTGGTCTAATGTGATAAGTGGGGTTCCTCAAGGTTCAGTATTAGGTCCTCTCCTTTTTAACATATTTATTAATGACGTTGAGGTAGGACTCGAATGTAGTGTCTCCATTTTTTGCTGATGACACTAAGTTGTGCAAGGTAATAAAATCAGATAATGATGTACTTTCCCTACAAAAGGATTTGCATAAATTAGAGAAATGGGCGGCTAAATGGCAGATTAGATTTAATACAAATACATATAAGGTTATGCATTTGGGAAGGAACAATAGCCAAGCAATCTATAATCTTAATGGAGCAAATCTAGGGGTATCAGATATTGAAAGGGATTTGGGAGTACTAGTGGACAACCCCCTAGGTAACAGCGCTCAAAGCCAAGCAGCAGCTGCAAAGGCAAATAAAATATTAGCATGTATTAGGAAGGGTATAGAAGTCAGGGAAGAAGATATAATTCTGCCACTATACAAATCTCTAGTACGCCCTCATTTGGAATATGGAGTACAATTTTGTGCACCACCTCATAAAAAAGACATTTTAGAGCTGGAAAAAGTACAGAGAAGGGCTACAAAACTAATAAGGGGAATGGAGGGGATAAGTTATGAAGAAAGACTAACAAAATTAAACTTATTTTCGCTAGAAAAAAGGCGTCTAAGAGGAGATATGCTTACATTATATAAATACATCCAGGGTCAATATAAGGCTTTGTCAAGTGAACTTTTTGTAGCAAGAGATTATCAACTGACAAGAGGACATCCTTTGAGGTTAGAGGAAAAAAGATTTCACCTTAAACAAAGAAAAGGGTTCTTCACAGTTAGGGTGGTTAAACTGTGGAATTCTCTACCAAAGGAGGTGGTGACAGCGAATTCGATAGACAACTTCAAAAAGGGGTTAGATATATTTTTGAATAAAGAGGGCATTCAAGGCTATCCTAGATAACTAGCAAGGAATATTGATCCAGGGAGAAATTTGATCGCCAGTTTCTGGGGTCAGGAAGGAATTTTGCTTTTTTTTCCCCTTATGAGACAATTGGCAAAGTTTCAATGTTTTTTTTTTTTCTGTTTGCCTTCCTCTGGATCAATTAACAATTAACAATTAACAATAATAATAAATAGTCCACATTAAAAAGATGAATAGAGATCTAAAAAGGTTGAACTTGATGGACTAACTCTTTATTCATCCTCCAATACTATACTATTAATAATTATTTAATCAATAATTTAATTAATAACTAATCCGCATATTGCAGATCAGAGGAGATCTTAACAGGTTGAACTTGATGGACTGAAAGTCTTTTTTCAACCTTAATTACTGTATGTAACTATGTAAATACCAACTTAATGGCCGAAACGCGTACAGCAAAAAACACAAAAAACTATGAAAAGAATTAAATACAAAAACATCACACACAGCACGGGGGGACAGCCAGGACCTCTGGGGGTGTGAGGTTGCACACGAATTAAAGTCGAAAATCAAAATCGAAAATTAAAAATCTGCTAAGCGAGAAAAAAATGGAGGCAGAAAAAAATGAAAAAGAGGCTCAACGTCCCCAAAGTGCATAAAACACTGACAATGACGTACAATTTTTTATTCCGACTCACGGAACTTAGAAAAAAATAATACAAGGTCACAAAAAGATGAGGTTAACGGACGAAATGCGTACATTCAAAAACAACACAAAACAATACAAATTACCCCCCCCAAAAAAAAAACACACACAGCATGGGGGGACAGCCATGACATCTGCCAGTAAGGTTACACGCTAATAAAGTCCAATTTAATGAGTTTAGACAATTTAAAATCGCCTAAGCAAGGAAAAAAATGGTGGCCGGAAAAAATAAATCGAGGCTGCACTACCCCGAAATGCGCAAAACACCGCCAGACACGTACAACTTTTGCCAGGGACATATGAGGTACTAAAATACAGCACGGAAAACCCTTGCGACCCACGTAGCACATAGACAAACAACGCCATTTTACAGCACTAACACTACGAATCTAAAATGGCGATTAACACAACTAAAGCAACAGTTTGCCATGGCGCACCCAGCATATTTCTAATGCACAGCTTGGACATTGATGACACTTTCTCCTCACAGCAGCAACAGGCCAACTGCCATTGTATGCTGCAGGAAAATAAAAATAGATGCTTAGCTCTTCAGGCTATTCATTGCAGGATATATCAATTACAAATAGGCAAAGTATATTGTTTTATTAAGTAAATCATTAATTAATAATTATACAAAAATTTTTTAGGGATGAGAGCACAAGATGCTCATAGGAAAAAAAGTAAACAAGACGAGCGGATCGCTATAAGCGCCGAAGGTGCTCATTGTGAGCTATGAGATGAGCGCCAACTGCCGAAGGTCCTAAGAGTATACAAAGCTTTACATTGTGTGTCAAACAGCATTGCCATGGCTTAAAATGTTATTGCCCCATAATTTTTGACGGGCAAGTCGCTAGTCTTATAATAATAAGAATATGATTTTAATATGTTATTGTTGTGATCTTTACCATCCCTACTAAAAAAAGCAATTTCCTAGCACTTGTGTACACACATATACATACCCTTCCCCATTGCCATATACATAATGGATACTTTTGACCCTGTAACTGAGGAAGACGTTTCTAGTCTTCCATCAAATTCTCATCTTACAACTTGTCCATATAATCCTTTTCCATCACAATTAATCTCTTCTCTCTCTACCACATTATCCCAGCCCTCATACATCTATTCAACCTTTGCTTAGACACTGGCAAGCTTCCATCGCCTTTAAAACACAACTT
Organism: Discoglossus pictus; assembly: GCA_027410445.1. NCBI lineage: Eukaryota > Metazoa > Chordata > Amphibia > Anura > Alytidae > Discoglossus > Discoglossus pictus. The sequence goes on along the minus strand of CM050167.1, from coordinate 122,502,971 downwards.
AATCACACTCATTACATATGCCATTGACACCCAAATCTACCTCTCTGTAGAAGAACTATCCCCCTCTCTTCCAGCTAAAGTCACCAACTGCCTCTCTAGCATATCCTCCCGGATGGCTGCCCATCAACTCAAGCTTAACATGTCAAAGACTGAGCTCCTAATTTTCCCACCCTCTTCCACAGCTCCCACTCCTCACATATCTCTCAATGTTGACAATACCATTATTGGAAGCTATCCTCAGTGTTAAACGAGATATAGCTGTAGATTAACGTTGATTTTACATGCAAAAGAGAGTACATGTATGAGTGTACACACTGCAGTATAAATTGATACAGACTCTGGGGGACTGAATGTGCGTGTCATGTCTAGCCTAACCTGGACCATGTAACATAAGCATGTTAACACCCATTGCTCAGAATTGGTCACAGATTGGTCAGCCTCACACACTACACAGCAGATTCAGATGAGCACGTGTTCTAATGACACCGCAGCAGCTATATATATATATATATTGATATGAGCCATGATCCACAATGCTCATGATACAGATCAATGTTTATCTGCAGGAAACAATCACCACAGCCAATTACAATTGACCATGATGTCAGGGATATGGAAACACACAGCAAACAATTGTCTAGAGAATTAATACTCAAATTCTATTGTCCTCTCATTTCAGTGACCAGAAGGCGTACCCGGATGCAGAGACCAAGGTGGTGGTTCCACCGGAGGAACCACAATAAACAACTCAGGTGGTGTTTGAGGAAGCCAAGGGCTAGGGCCCATTACAGGAGGCTGGACTATCAGCGGCAAGACCATTGTGGAGAACACTCCTTTGGCACTCACACCCATCACAGACAAATTCCCAGCCCTTTCAAACTACTGAAATGTCATTGAGCCAGCAACCACCTGCAGGAATGTCGAGGTCTTGGGGACCACTCTCAACAGGCCATTACTGCCACCTGGTGACATGCAATTGATGAGTTGGCTGGACCGCAATTCTCTCCATTCATGACTGGGCCACAACAGATGTTGTCCCATCAGATGATGCCACAGCAGTGGTTGCCCAGCAGTTGCCGTCCCAGAAGTTGTTGCCACAAGAAACCGGGCCAACACCATCTTTACGGGAAACACTATCTCCATTGGCAACACAATCTCCATTGGCAACAGCATCCCTATGGGCAACAACATCCCGATGGGGAACACCATCCCAATGGGCAACACCATTTCCAATGGCAACACCATCGACCAATGGCAATAACATTTCCAATGGCAACACCATCACTTAGCAACAACATCACAACGGGCCACACCTCTGACCTCACCACAGCACATCCACAGTCCAACTTTGTCTGGAGACGGAACTCACAGCCCCGAAGAAGGCACCTTGAGGGACATCTTTCAGCACATCCGCATGGCTGATGAGCGCAGCGATATATCAGTGCAACTGCTGACAGCTCAGCTTCAAAGGCAGAACGATATTGGTACCGAGCAGGTCGAAAGTATCAGAGCAATATATGATGGGGAGACATAATCTTCAGATGGAGAGGTATGAGCAAATGGCTCATATGGACAGACAAGCCCAGACACATCACTTGGTGCAGTTGGCAGAAGCCCATGTCAATATTTTCCAGCCTTTGGTTCCACAGGCTCCATCCCCCACCGCAACCAGAGCCTGCGGCTTCCCCATCTCGCCCCTTACCTCCAACGCCAGCTGCTAAACAGCCACCCCAGTTGGATGCACCCCTCTATCCAACACCTCCTGGCGGTAGTAGAGGGAGAAAGCGCACAAGCATGGAAGGTGTGGGCCCAGTGCTCAGAAAGAGGAAGTAGGCAATAACATCCCCCAGGTCAGTGGTTGTCAAACCTCTCCCCAGGACCCACCACACAGACCATGATTTAGGTGAAACACTGTGTGAATACACATGTGAAGCAATTTGAGGCTTCACCACCTGTTGAATACTATTTGCCTCACTTTTGGTTCCTGGGTTTCACATAAATCAGGGCCTGTCTGATGGCTCCTAATGAGAGGATTGAGAACCACTGCCCTAAGTCCTCCTCATCCACACTCCACTATGAATATTATTTTGTATTCATGTTAACATACTATTGGCTGGCTACAGAGTGTGTACACGTATGGTTATGATGAATCTTTCTGCAATTGAGGTTCAATGTGGATTGCTGTTGAGATGAGGTGTTGCAGTCAATCCAAATAGTGTTCTGATATCTTGTTATTGTCCCTGTAGGTCTTAATAGCCCAATCTCATGACTACAAAGGCATGTTCCTCAACCTCCTGTTTCCGTGTCACACATTCTGCTCATCAATTTCTGATTATTCCTTAATAGCTGAAAACACACTGTGTGTGGAATAGATTTGTATGACATTATCCATGATTATGTTCATCTGTTAATTAAGCAGATATAGACAAGTTGTAAGTGCTATGCAAATGACTGGTTACTTCTAATATATAGAGTGATTTCTGATGATCCTTTTTTTCATCAGATTCCGGTTGCAGTGGTGTAGTAACGACATGTGATCCTGGTAGGTTGTATGCATCATGCTTATTCTAGACTATGACATTGCCCCCTTTTGGTATCCCTTTTCTCCCAAACACAACCTCTTGATCTCCAAGGATCCTCCCACACCACACCCATGATATTAATGCTATGTGTATGAAATAAAGCTTTGTTATACCGTTCTCACAGTGTGTTTTCAATGGTTGTGGTTTTGGGAAATCTATCACATGTGTGTCACATTCCTATATCTGTAAACCAATGAGCCCTAGTTACTATGCAATAGATTAATGCATATAAGAATAACAATAATAATAATCTTAAGACTTATATAATAAGATACCATGTAATATAGGGTTCATACACATGACAGGTCCAATTGTGATACTGTGGAGTATCAGCATTCCCCTGATGAGAATATGACAGGTGATAATGTGAACTGATTGTTAGCAAAACTCTTAATGGGAGGTCCCCAAATGATAATTGATATACATTTTGACACATGGCCACCAGGAATGGCATGGGACCTTCCAGGATGGGCCTAGCGGAGAATATCCCTGATGGAGGTGAGTTGGCTGTCACTCCACGTATCTCTGCACAGCCTCCATGTGTTTTTGTGGCCCTTCCTGATGTTTTAGAGTAGATTAATGTGGTGTATGTCTCCCTGATTCACTTCTGGATTGCTAAGTGGTGGCGGTGAAGTAGCTTGTGTAACTGAATGAAGCTGTGAGCTATACCATGTTGGGCACTGTAGGTGGGCAGGTCATAGAATAGAGGTCAGACAAATCTCAGTCCACTAGAGAAGGAACTAGCAATCTACTCCAGTACCTTTGGCATGCAAACCTTGTGGATAAGCACAGACGGAAACACAAGTAAGTGTGCTGTAGTCCATAGGGTCACAACAGAGGGACTGAGCAACCAAACGTGAAATGTTCCCCTGGTACTTGATATATGCAATGTGGCAGTGTAATTTGTCCACTATTTGTTTTTCCAATGTAGATGTGATGAGTGAGATATAAGATGATCTTTGTATTTTTAGGGTCCACATTAGAGCCTCTGTGAGTGAGAGAGGGTTAATATGTCAGCAATGCCCATGTATTATCAATGAGTGTTTTTTTAATAGCTTTCAGCATCTTGCAGCATGACTTTTCATATTGGCATGTGCATGACCATTACAACCTATGATAACTTTTCCATTTATTTCAATATTTAATAGTTGGGAGTTGTTGTGCAAGTATTTGTAATTTTTGCTGATGACACTAAGTTGTGCAAGGTAATTAAATGTTCCCCTGGTACTTGATATATGCGATGTAGATTAGAGCCTCTGTGAATGAGAGAGGGTGATTACAGCAGCCATTTTTAAGGAATTTGTTTTTGCAAATTAATGAATTATTGTGTCTTTAATAGCTTTCAGTTTTTGTGCAAGTAATTGTAATGCCTTCCATTGCTTTCCCCATATTTTAAAGTCCATTGGTGTGTTTTTATCATGATTTGCAGTGTTCCAAACTAGTCTATAAACCCTTTGCTGGTCCTATTTGGAAACCATAAGCTTTGGGCCGACATTTGCTGTTTGCTGGCTTGACTGCGGGTGTGGTCTTGAGCAATTGAATAGCGATTTGTAATTTTAGCAACCGGAAGTCTTGCGCCCGTGAAAAATCAAAAGCTTCTGGAGGCTATCATTTCCGGGTTTAAAAAAAGCAAGGATTTCAAGCCTGTAACCCGTAACCCGTTAGGAGCCCGCAAAAAAATGACAATTGAATAGCAAATTAACTTATGGCCTCACGGGCTACAGTAACTTATGATTGCTCAATTGAATCGGGCTTTAACAGCCCTATTGAATTCCCCCCAACGTGAAAACCCGTAGCCCATATTGGAGCCTGCTAGAGTTACGGCTGTTAAATTGGCCTCTTACAGCTATCTGCAAAAGATCTGCGAGTTACAGGTGGAAAAACCCTACAGGCTTGCGAAATTGGAGCTCCGTTGCCTCAAAGCCTTTGATCTGTCAAGCCTGTAAATGTTAAGTTTGCAAATCGCTATTAAATTGCTACACTGGCATTTTAACTCATAACCCGCAAATGGAGCCAAAAAGCCTACAGGTACAAGAAAGAACCCGCAAGGGAGTTAAAGTCCTTTCCGTAGCACTGCAAATGCAAATATCAACACACTACTGTATTTTAAATTAAAGGGAAAGTGATGTTAGGTATTAACATTAATAGCACAATATTCTCAAACATGCAAATCTGCAATATAAAATACTTTTTTTAACTCTTAATTTCCATGTTATATTGATCCCGGCAATCAATGTCTTAATACATTTGATGGAACTTGCATGGACTAGAATATAATATTTACTGATTTACTAATATTGTATTATTTCTGGAATGCGGTATCAATCCCAACTCGTCATTCAAGCCTGTAAGGGATTGAAATCTAACCTCCAGTTTTCAGTGTTGTAATGATGATGATCTCTTTTTGTTATTGGCTTGGTCTAAAGCCGTTATTACGGGTTTGACTAATTGATCATGTTCACAGCTGCACATGCAACGTGCGCACAAATGGTTTACGAGTTTGGATGTTGGCCATGTCTGATGCGGGCTTGGCTAATTTAATAGCTCTGTAGCTCCACTAAATTTCAAGCCCTCAGGCTTTGTGGTTGTACCGTTGCTGCTAAGGGCTTGGAATTTAATATGGCCTTAAGTCTGCAAGCTTTTGGTCATGTTAGGCGCATTAGGGAAAGCACTTTGTATGCTGTGTAACCCTTAAACTACCCAACTTTAGCAAGTTTTGAATCTCTTCGCAAATTATTTGTAACATCCTATATCTGAATGTATGCAAGACAACTAGTACCTTCTTGGTTTACTGTAATTCACTTCTCATTAGCCCATGTGTTTACTCCTGTCCAACCAACAAAACTGCCTCCACATGTATCATATTCGGTCTTCTTTGCACATTCTACTTCTACATGTGTATGTAAATAACAAAATAATATACTCCACTTAAAAATACACTTCAGTCTCAGGCCTTTATTAAGAAAATGGTATGCTTTAAACAATTATATTTAGACGTCCAAATGTGACCACAAAAATACAATTTATTTACTGTACACTGTAAGGTGGAGTACTTCTAGGACTCTTTTGCCCATCCTTAGTTAAGCCCTCCCACAAAATCTAAAACACATGTTAGGTACCAGCCAAAAATTTATGAAATCCTTTTAAGATCTGTGGGCAGGTATCCTAATTTGTGTATATATATCCTATGTATGAAAGCTGTGTTATAATGGCAAGCATATCATAAAAGGAGCCATGTATAAAGTGGTTTTGGACTAATGTGGGACAATGTATTGTGTGTTCATTTACATATACCCACCCAGTTTCCCAGAGTTCAGTGAAATTACTGTATTTCTCGGAATACAGATTAGGAAATACATTTTTAACATTCCTGCAGTATAAAACTAATATGTTGAAAACATCTGTAGAGCCTTCTTAAAGGACCACTGAAATACCCATGCAAGGAAAACTAGTTATATAAGTTATGTATTGATAATTATTAAAATTCCAGTTTAATCATTCATAATAGCCGCTTAAACATTAATAAGTTATATTAATTTTCAAAGATAAGAGCCTCTGTCTCAAGCTGAGCGTTTGTCTCCTCCCTAATTGCCAAGGGTAACCTCCAACACAACAAGTCTGCAGCCAATATAGATCATTGGGTTGGTGGTAAACAGCTTCCTGTAAAATGAAGTCGCTTTCCCCCGTTCACCTTATAGTGTGGATGGATACGAACAGCAACTAATTCTGAAATGAAGTAAGTTCAGCATTGAATACTGTTTTGTTTTTTATTGAAATCAATGAATATGAAGTTTATTAAGAATCCATGCGATCGTTAATAAGACATCACAAGGAAGGGAAATGTGAATTTTGTAAGCAAATTTACTCTTTACTCTTAAATTTTTACTCTTTAAAAACAGTTTTTGCTTTAATCATGGGTAATGTTTTAAAACCTGTGTTCATTTTAGTAGGCACCTGCAATTATAAGAAATTAACAGTAATCAATGTGTTTGATTTAGAAATTACTTAACAATATTTGGAAATAATTTGTAATAGTTATTTTTTACTGAGATTAAAGTTTGGATGGTAAAGTCTCTAACTTTACTGTAATACTCTTTTACACTGTCCTGTCTTTCATGTTTAGCTTTCCTCATTGGTATTCACCAGACCTTGCCTGGTATTTGAGAGCTGAATTTTCCCATCACTCAATTTTACTAGGATTGTCTAGCACTGAAATGCCAGCTATTCACTCCCCCCCCCCCATAAGTAATAGGCAGAAAAATAGGATTTTGACAACACTCAAACCCATTAGTTACCTGTAGATTTTTTTTAAAGAAAAAGTAGAGATCTTGCCAATGAATTATCACAGATAGAGTTACAAAGTCATCCTATAACAATTAATTCTGACAGGTCCGTGGGCATATTTTTGTTAGCTACACACATCATTTAAATAGTGTATAAATCATTATAAACACCAAAGTTCTTTTTAGATTAGAAAATATTTTGTCTCTGTATGTAACCTGAAGATATTATATCCAATAATATGTTTTAACATTGCTTAGCATATTGCTGCTTTCAGATAAAGTAGGCTTCTACACCATTATCTTAATAGAATATAAGCTAATTATGTTACACAGGTATTAAAGGGAATTTTCCATTAATATTACTTAGAATAAATCGAGTTGTAGAAAAATATGTAAACCAATATATAATATTTATTATTTTATATAATAAAAAGTAGATTCCTGCATCCATAAATACATCTTTTGTTGAGTTGTTTCTTGATCATTTTTTTTAATACTTGTGAAACTACTAAATATATATACTGTGTTCTAATGTAATGTAATTATATAACATAGGCAATACATTTTTATCAAAATATCAAAATTTAACAAGGAGCTGAATTAACCCTTTCAGTGGCAGGAGCTCCAGGATTCTTTATAAACTAAGGCCCTCATTCAATTGCGATTTGGCCAATTGAATAGTGCTCTAAATAAGCACATAACATATTTTTTTTAATACGTTTTTAGTTAGTAAAAACCTTGTTTTTGGATAGATGTTTACTAACTAAAAACTTCTTTAAAAAAATATGTTATGTGCTTATTTAGACCCCTATTCAATTGGCCAAATTGCAATTGAATGAGGGCCTAAGAGTCCAGACATACATTTTCAACATTTTGTTAAGTGTCAATGAGGAACGCTGACTTTGAGAATATTTATAGGTACGGTATATATCATAGATGTCGATATGATGTTAACTTCCAGCCTACGAACCATTTTAGATGCCTATGCAAGATACAGATAGAGGCAGACTATTTTGAATGATGGTAATAGTAGTCCTGCCTTCAGCTACAAGAATTGTAGGGGGAGAGTTTCACAGTGCCCGGCGGTCATACCAGAATCATTAGCAAGAGCATCAGGAACATAGGATCAGCATGACTGGTACAATCTGCTCTTCATTGGGCTTGAAAAGGCCTGGGAGACCAATCGTTCCTGCAGTTCCAATACAGTTCTTTAATCCCCTACTTCTAGGATAGCAGCATCAGTTCAGGATGCAGACCCCATATGGTTCTTCGATCCCCTTCTCATAGGATAGCAGCAGAGGTTGAGGATACAAAGAAATTATAGCCCAATACAAATAATAAAAGCCTTCCCTCTAAATGGAACACACCATTTCTATGTAGCCAAGAGAGAGCTTATCCATGCCAAACATCAAAGAACACATCAGAATATACTCCAATTGATGTCATAATTGCACCCATGTGGGCTATTACTTCCACTAAGGGCCTGGTGCCAGCGTGACTATTTCCACAGCTCGGTGCCGAAGAGTCTATAGGCCCCAGCTATCAGCTATCTCTGATCACAATCTGGGCGCAGCAGAGGTTGATAAGATAATGTGAGCCCGGAGTCAGAATGTCTGTGTGGGTGGCTGGGGTCCAACCTGTGTATGGGAAAAAATGTATTAGCTGAATGCAATAGTTGCACCCAAAATCACTCTACACATAGTAATGATCCTAAAAATGGAAAACAGGCCCAGAGCCTCTAGGCTCAAATGACCTGGTGTAAAGGGGACTTATGGGTCCAGAGCATATAACTAGGGTTTGGGAAAAACACATCATACAGTATTACAGTTCAGCAAGGGACATAGTCTTTTCCAATGTCCTTATGGCCATTACAATACCCTTGTGATGTTAACCCACCCCAGTATCTTTGCCAAGAAAACCATATGGATAAGCACAAGCAGAAACACAGACAGATGTGCCTGGTGTGCTGCGTCCATATGGTCACAGAGAGTCGGACATGACTGAAGGACTGAACAACAACAACAAAGTAAGTGTAAGTATAAAACAGACCTTTTTCTTCATTTTGTGGTCTGTGTTTAATTAATGTAAAATTAAAATTGAAAATGTAACTAATAATGAAAGCCCTTGATCTTCTGAACAAGCTGACTGGCAAGAACACTGATAACTAATAAATGTATATATTAATTTAAAGTACATAACTTATAAAATATGAGATGTCTTAATCCACAAACATACACACTCACCATTTGTTACTAACAAAACTTTAACACAATTAAAAGTTTGCAATTTCTAACTACAATTTCACCTATGCTCATTGTAAAAAACACTCTGGGCCCTAGTAAATTCTTCTATTTGTAGTTCCTGAAGCCTGTAAAGGAGCAAGCAAATGCTACGGCTATTAAATTGGCCTCTTTTAGCTACCACGAATGATCTGCGGGTAACAGGCTGAAAAACACAGAGTGTGCCAAAATTGGAACTCCTACCCAGCTAAGCCTTTCATCTTTCAAGCCCGTAAATGTTACAATCGCAAAACGCTATTGCCATTGCTACAAAACTCTATCGCAATTGCTACACTTCCCCAAAGACGCACTTGCGTTCAAACCTGTAAACGGCAAATGTAACCAAAAATATTACAGGCTCCAAATAGGACATGCAAAGGGCTTACAGACAAGTTATTAACACTGCAAAAGACAGTATAAACACACTGCTAAACTTAAAAAACACGGGGAAAGCAATAGAAGGCATTACAAATCATTACAAATCATTGCACCACAATCCCCAAATATTTTTTTTTTTTCATATGTTGGAATGGTCATCCATGTACCACATGACATTTTATCATTTGTTGTTCAATCTATCAGTCGTGTCTGACTCTCTGTGACCCTGTGGACTGCAGCACATTTAGCTTTGTCTCTGTCTGTGCTTTTCCACAAGGTTTGCATGCCAAATATATTTGAGTGGGTTGACAGTTCCGTTTCCAGTGGACTGCAATTTGTCTGACCTCTCTGCTATGACCTGCCCACCTAGAGTGACCCTAAATGGTATAGCTCACAGCTTCATTGAAGTACACAAGCCCCTTCACCACCACAAGGTAGCGACCCAGAAGGGGAACATACACCACACTAATCAACTCTAACTTATCAGGAAGGACTGCAAACACACATAGAGGCTGTGCAAAGCCTCATATTGTTATCAGGCCTTCAGGGGAATTTTGATACTCCACAATATCAGAATTGGACCTGTCATTTGTATTAACCCAATATATATATATATATATATATATATATATATATACTGCATATATATATTATTATATTTATTAGGTGTATGTGTTAGGTCTTAGGGATAAGTGTGAGAATGTTAGGTTTAGGTGTTAGGTTGATGGGTGTTATGGATAAGTGTGAGGGGTGTTAGGGTTAGGGTAAGGGGTGTTAGGGATAAGTGTGATGGGTGTTAGGGTAAGGGATGTTAGGGTTAGGTGTTAGGGTAAGGGCTGTTAGGGATAAGTGTAAGGAGGTATTAGGGTTAGGTGTTAGGGTGAGGGGTGTTAGGGATAAGTGTGAGGGGTGTTAGTGTAAGGGGTGTTAGGGATAAGTGTAAGGGGTGTTAGGGTTAGGTGTTAGGGTGAGGGATGTTAGGGTTAGGTGTTAGGGATAAGTGTGAGGGTGTTAGGGTTAGGGTAAGTGGTGTTAGGGATAAGTGTGAGGGGTGTTAGGGTTAGCGTGAGGGGTGTTAGGGATAAGTGTGAGGGGTGTTAGGGTTAGGTGTTAGGGTGAGGGGTGTTAGGGATAAGTGTAATGGGTGTTAGGGTTAGGTGTTAGGGTGAGGGATGTTAGGGTTAGGTGTTAGGGATAAGTGTGAGGGGTTTTATGGTTGGGTGCTAAGGTGAGGGGAGGATGATGATAAGGGGGGGAAGAGTCACAGGGGTGTCCTTGCAGCAGAGATCAAAAGAGTCCTTCAGGACTGTATTGCACACTGTGTACAGTAGCCTAGCTATGGTTTTCCCTATTGATGCAGTATCACCTACACTCAGCCTCCTCTCAGTAAGACTGCAAGTTAGTTATGATTCCAAAATGGCTGCTGTCCATGAGGTAGAAGGGTGTGGAAGGCAGGGTATGATGCTGATTGGCTGAAATGTGTCTGCTGACTGTGAGTTGCAGGGTCAAAGTTTGCTCAATGATAAAGTATAAGGGGCAAGTCGAATATCACATACGATCGCAGTTCGCCGCAAACGCGAACATGCTATGTTCGCCGGGAACAGTCCGCCGGCGAACTATTCGCAACATCTCTATTAATCAACATTGATTTCCCATCCATCAGCTATAGAGGTGTTAGCACATGTTAAAGTATACTCATGATATCAGCAATACAGGACAAATAGCAATTAATACTGAGAGGGCACAATGGTCAGAAAAAAACACATAAAAAACATTATCACTGTTACTTACATCAGACAAAAAGACCTGTTCTCATATTGATATTGAGGAGAAGATCACATGCTTCACTAGTGCATATATTTGTCATTAACATGCCATTTTAAGACTTTGCAAGTCCACCGCCATAGCGGTATTAATCTACATTTAAGCTAACAACAATAATCTCTTAGATATCTAGATATATGATAACTTCAATATTGTGAGAGGTACATGTTAGGTGGCAGGGAGGTGTTATTGAAGGAATGTCTACCTGAGAGGCACTGGGAATATCTTACAATTACTTAATTTCTTTGACAATGCTTACAGATGCAGAAGATGCCTTCATGGAACTGAATTGAGTTCACAGAGAAGAGGATCATGGACCATGTGAATGGAGGTAGCCATATGCATGCAAAATATCACCCTCACATAGACCATGATCCTATAATCTGTAGCCAGGCTAGATTACATTAACATTTGGACCACTAGATTGTCACTCAGGAGTGCTGTTGAGAAGGCGCAAAAGATATGTGCAGCCTCTACATCCTCCATTGGCTTGCATCAGGGCGCCAATCCCCTGTGGGCAGCCCCCATCTCCTTGGTGGTGGTGGGAAGGGGCAGGGGGAGGAATGCCCCCAGAAGGCAGCGGCACATACAGGAGACCTCTGGGGTGAAGGTGGCGGGGCTGGGGACCAGAGCAAGGCGCATGTTAGGATGTCATTAGGTGGTGTCTCCTCACCTGCCTATATTACCTGGCCAGGCTACACATCACCTCTGCATGATTGATGGAGATGCTGGCCTGTATGCCCTGAAGACACCCTCGACACTGGGTGAGGAGGTAGTGGTGGTGGCCAAGTGGGGAGGGATTGGGGCCCGGCTGGAGCCTGTGTCCATAATTCAAGGTGGGGGTGGTGTGCCTGGTGGTGGCCAGTCAGACGCTCCTGGGGGGAGGAAGAGGTGGGGGCAAGACCCGCTCATCCCTCCAGTAGAATGGCCCTGGTGATAAGCTCAGTCTCAGGAGAAGGGGGACAATGAGGTCAAATGCCACTGGTGCAGCTGATGGTCCTGCTGGTGACCCCACTGCCCAGATGACGTCCACCTCCTCGAGACCAGGGACCTCGACTTCTCTTCTTTCCTCCTCTTCCTGCATCGGTTCCTGCTGGGTAGGGGCTTGATCCACGCCTCTGCCTCTGGCTCACCACTGGACCCAGACTTCCTGGAACCTGAAAAAGAGAAAAGAAAGGTTTTTGTGTTAAGTATGATGAACAATACATTGGTTTGTGGTCATTCCTAACTGACATCTTGGCTTGAACTTGAATGATTCTCTTAATTGCAAATATGAGTAGCCATCATTTTCTAGATGTTATTTATTCTTTCATTCTTGATCTTGATTGTTCTTGGATCCTAACGCTATCTTGATTTCTCGTGCGGTCTGATATTTCCCACGCTCACATGGGGGCCACCACTTTGTGCTGCAGCTTGACTGGCCTCCTTGGCCATCATCCTCCTCACCTTAGCCCTGATGTCATCAAAACAGACCTCACATCCCTTTCTGCTGTGCCCACTGATGGTACTGTGGCTGCCACCTCCTTCCAGGCCTGGGCCTTAGGCCCAGCCTAGCTTTCCTACCCCTGCAAGGATAGCAGGGTGCTCACGGATGGCACAGAGGAGGACCATATTCCCCCTGTTCATGTAATTCAGGGCCTTTTCTTGCCTTTAGCCTCTTGCCCTCACAAATTTGTATGGGGATCCTGCGCTCCCTCCTCTGACCCTTAGCCCTGTCCCTCCTCCACGCTACTACCTGGGATTAGACCCCTTCAACCTCTGACCCTTGAACTGGATGTGCCTATGTCTTAGGATACCCTGCCACCACTCATCTCCTATCCTTCACTCTCCGCCTCTGCCTCTTCCTCCTCTTCCACTCCCCCACTCTCCTCCTCTCCTGCACTCTCCTCCTCTCCTACACTACTCCTCACCTCCTCCTCTCATCCACCATTCCCCAGGGCCACCTCTCTCTCCTCTTCACCTCTCCTCTTCTCCTCCTCCCCACCTCTCAACTCTTCTCCCCTCCTGTCTCCTCCCTCTATAATTATCCCATTATATTTCTAAATATATATGATGAAAACAAATGTGTATATTAGTGTATGTATTAGCTGTTGGGGGATGGGGTGTGGGATATGGGATGGGGGGGGGGGTGTATGGTGTGACCTAGCTCTATGTGTATCTATATGTGTTATTTAAAATATGTGTATCTGTATTATGTCTAATCTGTAAATATGTGTAATCAAAGTTTAAGTGTCAAATAGTAATTAGAATAATATAAAAGAATGAAACCATTATAACCTGCTCTGAAAAAATGCTTACTATCTCTCTCTCTATTAATGCTCAAACCATCAACTCCGGGACCAGTCAATGCATGGGCAGATGGAACACAACTTTATAATCTGACTCTGTCAATCATCTTTGGCTAGCCCCTTTTTTATTGGCTGAGAGGCCTGTGTCGCGCTCCCTAATTAAGGGATTGGATTGTAACTGCGGATCACTTTTATTCCAGCCCCCTAAGGGTTTACACAATTGAGGCTTCAGCCCTGAGGTTGCAGCCTTGTTCAATTTAATCGCTCTGTAACTCCTGCAAATTTACAGCCTTATTAAATTGTGATTCAGTAAATTTAAAAGGGCTCTATTTAAGCACACAGCATATTTTTTTTACAGAAGTTTTTAGTTAGTGAACTTCTATCCAAAAGCAAGGTTTTCACTAACTAAAAACTTCTGTAAATAAAATATGCTATGTGCATAAATAGAGCCCTTTTAAATGTACTGAATCGCAATTTAATAAGGCTGCAAATATGCAAGGTTTCAAACATATTTACGTCTTTTGATCTCATAAAGCTTTATCCAATTTTCCCTGTTTTTAACTTTTTCTAATCTAACACATACTGCTTATATCAGAAAAATACAGTACATTATTAATAATATACACCTATAGATTAATTTTATTTAAAAATAAAGCTCTTTTCCACACACCCAGAGCTGTTTACATAGGCACAGTGTAAATACAAATAGAAACACTGCATTTGGGTATGGGTTTTAACCCTTTACTCTCCCTTAAACCCTCTGTGCTTCAGTGGGCACACCCCATGATTCCTTGCTACACAAACTGCCATCACTGATTAATACAATGCATTAGCTGCCTTTGTTTGGATAAAATGTATCATGAATGTTATGCTATTTTTATGTATGTCACATATGTATCTGGGGAGGAAGGCAGTGCAGAAGAAAGTGAGCCAAGGTGAGTTTGAGAGTGCCAGGGTGGTGGGGGGTTAGGGGTGGTGGAGGCCAAGAGGGGCAGGGATCAAAGCACTGCGCATCCCCAGTAGCTCCACCAGTGGCTCCTGTAATTTATGTGGGTCATTATTGGTGGACTAGTGGTGGGACGTGCAGATTGCAATTTTTAATGACTTATTTTTTATGGAATTATCTTTCATCCACCCAATATCAAAACCAAAATGTTAGTCCTATTTATCACAATTTCATCATTTCATAATTTCATCACAGTGGCGGAGCTAGTAAATGGAGGAACCCAGTGCAAACTATTTTTTCCACACCCCCCCCCCCCCCCTCACACAAATAGTTTTTTTGTGCCATGCCCCCATATGAACTCACTCAGTACACCGCCGCCCTCTTAACCAGGGTCCACCAGAACAAATGAGTCCATACTTTACATTCTCAGACAATTAGTGCAATAATATGTATATGAATATATGTATATGAATATGTCTATCTATCTATCTATTTATCAATATATATATATATATATATATATATATATATACACATAAATGTATACACACACTTATATACATATTTACAAACACACACATACATACATACTCACACACACACATATATATATATATATATATATATATATATATATATATATATATAATTTAATAACCAGTAGATGACATCTTCCCCCTTCTAATACTCCCTACTTGCCTCTGTGAAGCTATGAACAGTGTTTTTGTGCAAATAGTACATGTGCGATAGCATGTGTGATTCGGGACAGTCCATTGTGTATGTGGGGATAGCAGCTGATTGGGCCAGATGTAGCCCAGGAGTTGTCTGATTGAGAGGGCCAGGGTAGGTATGGCCCCATTACAGTGTAACAAAATAAAACAAATTAAATGGAAAAAAAATGTACATCAATTTAGACTGCACTGGGCTCCCCTCAACAGAAGGCCCCTGTGCATTGCATTGCCTGAACCGGCAGTAGCTTCACCACTGCTCAGTGATAAGTCTAAGTTCTAATTTCTGTTATATTGTATTCCTGTTTCTTTGTGATTCTGCTGCATGACCCTGACTTGTGACATTGACCATTCTGCATCCTGATTTCCTCATCTTCTAGAATAGGATTGTATTGCTTACCTCCTTCTGCTGATATTGATGCATCTAATGACCACACTACTGTCAAACTGTGAAACTCGTAACAGTTTGACTGTGTTGTAGCTAAGCAAGTTCACATGTAGATCTAGGAGTTGGTGTATTGGAAATTATCAGAGAGTGAGAGAGAGAGAGAAGAAGATGTACTGTATGCTTTTTGCTGACTTCACTTATATTAATTATTAACACTTAATTTACACCTTACATAATTACTGATATAACATAACGCACACACATAGATTAATACCTACACATAGGCGTCTAAGAGGGGATATGCCAAGAGGGGATTTCCTAATATAAATATATCCAGGGTCAATACAAGGCTAGGGAAGGCAAGAAGGAGAGTGAGGGGAACACTGTTGTTGAGGAGGAAAGGGGGAAAGGAAGAAAGGAAAACAGCATCCGTTGTAGAGAGGAGGAGAGGTATGGAGAGAGGTAGAAGTGAAGACAGAGGAAGACGAGGGAGGTGTAGCAGTGAAGAAAGAGGGAGAGGCATAGGAGAGCATGAGGGGGAGGGATGTGCTCCTAGATGCAGCCACACAAAGAGCAGGGGCAGAGGGTCAGTGGCCAGGATGATGGAGGCCAGGATCCCTAGGCACAGTTGGTAAGGCAAGAGGCTGCAGCAAGGCACAGGGTCCCTAATTATACCCCAGAGAATGAGAGCCCTCTTCCATGCAATCTATGCCAGCTACAGTATCATTCACGGGGGGAGGGAAGTGTCACCTATCCAAAAGGCACAGGCTTGGAGATGTGAGATCTGTCAACACAGATATGATGACAGCTGGACCAAAGTCAAGAAGAAGATGGCAGAGTAGACCAAAGCACCCTGAGCAACAGGTGGTGGCCCTCCAGTTAGCATCAACTATACAGAGTGGGAGATGACATTGAGGGACTGGATTGAACCAGCAGCTGTTGAGGGACTTCCAGGCCAGGTGGACTTGCATAAGGACAGCACCCTGCAATGTCAGTATCATTTACACCACGATACCATCACATGTATGCCACACACATATGGATAACACAAATAAAATGTAAACGGTAAACAAATATGAAAAGGATATGCAAGTCCCCTGGTTTAGACTAGGGATTGATATATAAACAATCGTTATGCCAATCCAGGAAGTAAACATATCTGTGTCATAAGTCTGCTGAATAAAATGTGTCTCCAATAGCTGCAGTAAACCCTGGTTAGCAGTCACCAAATAGATTCAGAGTGAATTAACATCCAATAGAGAGTACGTGTATGGGTGTGCCTACTGCAACATAGGCATATACAGACTCTGTGCAGTGTCATGTACTAGTCTATGTCTCATCAGCATGTTAACAACTATTGCTGAGAAATGGTCACAGATTGGTCAGTCTCAGCAGATTCAGCAGAGCATGTGTACTCATGAGCTGCAGTTGGCAGACTGCAGCAGGATTTCATAGTTTGATATGAGCCGTGATCAACAAAGCTCATTATAAAGAGCAATGTGCATCTGTGTAATACAATCACTACAGCCAACTATGTCAGGTATAAAGAAACACACAGCTACCAATTGTTCATAAAATATTAACTCATACACTATTTATCACTCTTTTCACTATTCAGGAGGACCAGGCCACCACGGAGCCACAAGAGGTGATGTCAGCTCTCCACGTAAGGTGGACCCTGATTATAGGGATGTCCCATATGTTCCTTGGCAAGGGTTTGCAGAGGAACCACTAACTAGATCAGAGAGCAGTCAGTAACTGTCTGGACATTATGAATCTCCCCCAGGACCTCCCAAAGATCTGGTTATCGATTTCTGCCTCTGCCTCCACCTCCACTTACAACCATCTATTGGAGCCAGGAACAACCACCACTGCCACCTCCAACTGCTACAATCTACTGGAGCAAAGAACAACCACTGCTGATACCTCCACATCCTATCATTTACTGGAGCCAGGAACAACAACCACTGCCACCTGCACATCCTACCACCTACTGGAGCCAGGGACAACAAGGCCCATTGCCACCTGCATCACTCACAATGCTGACTCCTCAAGACCTCCCCACTGCTCCTCCACCACAATCACCTGCACCGCTGCCACCTTCTCCAATTGAAATGCCCTGTACATTCCATAACAGCCAAAGGCACTCATTGCCCTGCTGGCCTTGCAAAGCGAGGCGAGCAGTTGAGGCATTGAAGCAGCAGGACTGAAATGAGCACTTAAGCAGCCGCGCAGCACTTAGGCTGCAATGAGTGCTGATGGCTCAATACGACCTAGGAAAAATATGAATTTAACGGCTGCCCCGCAAAAATCAAAAAACACGAAAAACAAGAAAAATAATAAAAAATAAATAAAATCATTCACACACAGCACAGAGGGAGAGCCAGGAAGCCTGGGAGTGAGGTTGCATGCGATTTTGAGCCTTATTTGACATATTTCGTCACTCAAAAATCGGCTAAGCGGAAAAAAAAAAGCGAACAAAAACGTAAATAATTTTAAAACTGTATGAAAACGAGGCTGAGCAAAGCCAGGCATGTGGGACTTAGAAAACACATTGCTGCAAAGACAGTAAAACTTACACGAACAACGCCAGAGACACAGCACATAGAAATTACACAAAGGCAAAGACACTAACACTTACACCAACAACACCAGGCACGCAGGACTTTGAAAATAAAACAAATGCCAGTCAGCGCTCACCACAGAAACATTCAACACACACAGAGGAGAAAGACACAGGGAAGGGACAGGGGGAAGATGCTGGAAAGAGACACAGGGCATTCCCAAGCACAACATTTGCAGGTTAATGAACCGTACAATGAGCTGCCTGTACAGTAGGCGGGAGGAAAGGTTCGCAATGAGCGCAGGGCTCGCGGCGAACGCCAAAGGTGCTCAGAGAAGCAAAAGCCTCACATTGTGTGGCAAACAACATTGCCTGGCTTACAATTTTATTGCCATAATTTTTGATGGGCAAGTCGCTCTTGTTTAAGCCCTGAGGGGCCATGGTATCTAATAAAAATATCCACCTACTCTCTATTTTTATTAGGGTATTCTCAAGGTTACCGCTTCTAATGCCCAGATTTATTTGCTGGGTCATCCAACATTTGAGATTTGTAGGGTCAGAGTCATGGAAAATTAAAAAATGTCGGGCTACGGATGTAAGTGTTTTGTTATTCTGGACATCCTTTCCGCCATTGGAGATATTCCTCACATGTTCCCCCAACCTATTTTGGATAATGCCCAAATATATTTTGGCTGTAGGGCAGGGGCATTCTAGAGCATAGATCACTTGTTTTGAACTACAGTTAAAGA
Source organism: Discoglossus pictus (assembly GCA_027410445.1). Lineage (NCBI taxonomy): Eukaryota > Metazoa > Chordata > Amphibia > Anura > Alytidae > Discoglossus > Discoglossus pictus. The sequence continues at coordinate 122,483,963 of CM050167.1, read as the reverse complement.
TGTCAAGGAAGAGTCTGATCCTGATGTGATTGAAAAACAACGACCTCTGTGATTTGTTACAGGAAAATGAAGGAGGAATGCGAGCAAACCACAAGTGGACTGATAAGTTGAGAAAAAAATGCAAATTTGTTCCACCCCTGCATACTTGTCCATAGATAGATGCATACACTAAATTGGTGATTAAAGATCTTAAGACCCTTACTAAAGTGTATGCTCCAAATCTGACATCAGATGAACAAAAATGTTTGGAGGACATGAGAACTTGGCATGATGTGATCATTAAGCCTTTCGATAAGGGAGGGGGCAACGTTGTGCTATGGCCTATGGACTCTTATGTACGAGAAGCTATGAAACAACTCTCAGATCCTAGGTGTTGTAGACGCCTTTTAGGTGACCCCATGGAAAAATTCATAGGTCAATACATTGATATTATTGAGGGTGCACAACTAAAATAATTAATAACCAAAAAGGAACGAGCATTCCTGGAAGTCATGAAGCCGAGGACTGCAACACTCTACTTGCTCCCTAAACTCCACAAACATAAAAAGACCCCTCCGGGCCAGTCCATTATGTCTGGGAATGGAAACCTTTGTGAACAGACGAGTAAGTATGTTGATTAGTGATGTCCCGAACAGTTCGCCGAACATGCTCTTTTCGGTTCGCCCCCTATACTTTAACATTGAAGAAACTTTGAACATCATTTATTTTATTTTATAATTTTTTTTGTGCAATCTATACCTGCCTGCCAGTGTGTGTGTGTGACAGGCTAACACCTAACAGCTTATATTGTGCTTATTTTCACTACTCATACCTGGTGGTGTAACATACATTGAAAACAACCATTTTTTTCCTGTAATCTAATTTCAGTTGCCTGCCTGTGTCAGGCTCACAGCTTATATTGTGCTCAGTGACATAAAACAACACTTTTTTGACTGTAATAGATTGAATAGCAATTGCCTGCCTACAGGCATGTGTGTGAAGCCTATTGCATCTACTCTGCCAACTTTTTCCAGTGCACAGTGACACTCATATCTGGTGTCACAGTAGCTTGCACGCATAGTACCACTAATCGAAAAAAAAAATGACAGGCAGAGGCAGGCCACCCCGCAGGGGCCATCATGGTCATGGTGCTGTGATTCCCTTTGGCCATAAAATAATGCCCAGTTTTCAGAGGCAACGTACCCTGAACTTGAAAAGTTCTGAGGACATGGTTGACTGGCTAACACAGGACACCCAATCTTCTACAGCTTCCGCTTGGAACCTAGACGCACCATCCTCCTCCAGCTTAGCTTCGGGCGAAAACATTAGTGCCAGAGGATGTAGATAACAGGGATATGTCCCAGTCAGACAGCATTACACACATGGGCGTACGGTCTGATGATGATGATGTTGTACCCGGTGCTGCTTCCTTTGTTGAGTTGTCAGATCCAAATGAAGCGGTTGATGATGACGATGCGTCGGTGGATGTCACGAGGGTGCGCGATATAAGAGAAGAAGAACAGGAGGAAAGTTCAGATGGGGAGAGAGAGAGGAGGAGGAGACGAGTTGGAAGCAGGGGGAGGTCGTCGCAAGTAGCTAGTGGCACAGTCAGACAGCATGCATCGGCACCCAGGGTCAGCCAGACAGCACGCCAGTCAACGCATGCTGTTGCCACCACCAGAATGCCGTCACTGCAGAGCTCAGCATTGTGGCAATTTTTTCATGTGTTTGCCTGTGACAACAGTGATGCCATTTGCAACCTGTGCGAAAAGAAACTGAGTCGTGGGAAGTCCAACACCCAGCTAGGTACAACTTATATGCGAAGGCACATGATGTCACATCACAAACGCCTATGGGATCAACACATGAGTACAAGCAGCACACAAAGTCAAAGCCGCCATCCTCCTCCTGGTGCAGCATCTTCAGCCACATCAACCACTGTTGCCCTGCTTGCCCCCTCTCAACCATCCGCCACTCCGTGTCTCGCCCTGAGCAGTCCCTGCTCATCTGCCCACAGTCAGGTGTCTGTCAAGGACATGTTTGAGCGTAAGAAGCCAATGTCACAAAGTCACCCCCTTGCCCGCCAACTGACAGCTGGCTTGTCTGAACTCTTAGCCCGCCAACTTTTACCATACAAGTTGGTGGAGTCTGAGGTGTTCAAAAAATGTGTAGCTATTGGGACACCGCAGTGGAAGGTACCTGGCCGAAATTTCTTTGCACAAAAGGCAATCCCCAACCTGTACTTGATTGTGCAAAAGGAAGTAATGGCATCTCAGGCACAAAGTGTTGGGGCAAGGATCCATCTGACCACTGATACCTGCTCTGCAAAGCATGGTCAGGGCAGGTATATCACCCACACTGCGCATTGGCTAAACCTGGTGACGGCTGCCAAGCATGGAATACGTGGCTCAAATTTGAAGTGGGAGGACCGACCAAGCATTTTTTTCCATCTCTCGCTTCCAAAAATCCATGCCATATATACGTCCCCTGATAGTGGACGTAACAGGGATTAAACCAATAGGAATAGTACTACTTAACAGTACACACCTTATAATAACGCAGACAGAGGCAACGCGTATAATCTTCCATGCTGTGCAGTGGAAGCCCCCAGACTCTGACCTGTGTATAATCTTCCATGCTGGGCAGTGGAAGCCCCCAGACTCTGACCTGTGTATAATATTCCATGCTGGGCAGTGGAAGCCCCCAGACTCTGACATGTGTATAATATTCCATGCTTGGCAGTGGAAGCCCCCAGACTCTGGGAGTCTGAAGAAGAGGAGTCAGAGGAGGAAGGTGGCTTTGAGGAGGTGGAAGACCAAACACAGCAGGCGTCCCAGGGGGCTTGTTGTCACCTTTCGGGGACCCTTGGTGGCTGGGTGGAGGAAGAGACCTTCAATGACATCAATGAGGACAAGGAACGGGACATGGCTAGCTTGGTATCCAACCTTCTGCAAATGCGGAGTTTGCGGTTGTGCAAAGGGACTGTTGGCGGTGCATTAGACGGGGAGATTGGTCTGTTACTGTGAAGCGGATGTAACCCTTACACTACCTGATCAATACAACATCATACCTGATGTTTTAAAGCATGTTATTCAAAACAATTTAGGAACGTTAGGTGATTTATGCCCTTTATGGCTTAAAACCAGACTCTGCATCAACTATGTAATTTTCCGTGGGAGTTTTGCCATGGATCCCCCTCCGGCATGCCAAAGTCCAGGTGTTAGTCCCCTTGAAACAACTTTCCCATCACTATTGTGGCCAGAAAGAGTCCCTGTGGGTTTTGAAATTCACCTGCCCATTGAAGTCTATGGGGTTCGCCGGTTCGCGGACATTTGGTAAAGTTCGCGTCCGCAGTTCACGAACCCAAAATTTGATGTTCGCGACATCACTAATATTGATACATGTTTGAGACCGTTTGTCATTAAATTGCCTTCATACATCCGGGACACTATGGATATTCTAAAATAACTTGAAGGTACAGTGCTTTGCAAAAGGATTCACCCCCCTTTGCATTTTTCATGTTTTGTTGCCTCACAACCTGGAATTAACATGTATTGTTTGAGGATTTGCATCATTTAATTTACAGAACATGCCCACAACTTTGAAGATGTTTTTTTTTTATTATTGTGAAGCACACAACAAATAGGACAAAACAACAAAAAAAGTCAATGTGCATAACTATTCACCCCTCTAAAGTCAATACTTTGTAGAGCCACCTTTTGCAGCAATCACAGCTCCAAGTCGCTTTGGATAAGTCTCTATGAGCTTGCCAGATCTTACCACTGGGATTTTACCCATTCCTCTTTGCAAAACTGCTCCAGCTCCTTCAAGTCGGATGGTTTGCACTTGTGAACAGTAATCTTTAAGTCTGACAACAGATTTTTTATTTGATTGAGGTCTGGGCTTTTGCTAGGCCATTCCAACACATTTACATGTTTCGCCCTAAACCACTCAAGTCTTGCTTTAGAAGTGTGTTCTGGGTCATTGGCCTGCTGGAAGGCGAACCTCCGTCCTAGCCTCAAATCACGCACATACTGGTACAGGTTTTGCTCAAGAATATCACTGTATCTAGCACCATCCATCTTTCCCTCAACTCTGACAAGTTTCCCAGTCCCTGCTGCTGAAACACATCCTTACTACATGATGCTGCCACCACCATGTTTCACTGTGGAGATGGTGTTCTTTGGGCGATGCAATGTGTTGGCTTTGCGCCAGACATAGCGTTTCCTTTGATGACCGAAAAGTTAAATTTTAGTCTCATCAGACCAGAGCACTTTCCTCCATACATTTAGGGAGTCTCCCACATACTTTTTCGCAAACTCAAAACGTGCCATTTAGTTTTTTGATGAAAGTAATGGCTTTCTTCTGGCCACTCTGCCGCAAAGCCCAACTCTATGGAGCATAGGGCTTATTGTCTTCCTATGTACAGATAATCCAGTCTCTGCTGTGGAACTCTGCAGCTCGTCCAGGGTTATCTTAGGTCTCTGTGCTGCTTCTCTGATTAATGCCCACCTTGCCCGGTCCGTGAGATTTGGTGGGTGGCCGTCTCTTAACAGGTTTGCTGTTGTGCTATGTTCTTTCCATTTGGTTATGATAGATTTGATGGTGCTCCTGGGGATCATCAAATATTTGACTTGTACTTCTCAATAACATTGTTCCTTACTTGCTTGGAGAGTTCCTTGGTCTTCATGGCAGTGTTTGGTTAGTGTTGCCTCTTGCTTAGGTGTTGCAGCCTTTGGGGCCTTTCAAAAAAGGTGTGTATATGTAATGACAGATCATGTGACACTCAGATTGCACACAGGTGGACATCATTTCACTAATTATGTAACTTCTGAAGGTAATTGGTTGCACCAGAGCTTTATATGGGCTTCATAACAATGGGGGTGAATACATACGCACATGACAATTTTTTGTTTTCTATTTCTAAAAAATAGTTTTATGTATATATTTTTCTTATTTCACTTCACCAACTTAGACTATTGTGTTCTGATCCATCACATAAAATTCAGATTAACAGAACATTGAACTTAAGGCTGTAATGTAACACAATCGGTAAAAAGTCAAGGGGGGTGAATACTTTTGCAAGGCACTGTATTACTACTAATAATTCAACATATGTGCTCACTTGCAACGTTGTGTCATTTTATACTTCAATCAGACATCCTGAGAGCTAGAAAGCAGTAAGATACTTTCTTAGGGCCTCATTCTGTTATCGGCCGTAAATCGGCCGTAAGGCTGCGATTCTTAGCGGGGGTTCTGTTACCTCGCAATTCTATTATACGGCCCCGCAAGGATCTCCCCTTACGGCCGGCCGCATATCTTGGAACAGGCCGTAAGCTCCAAAATTTTTAAAGTCAAATATAAATTGAAGACTGCACTGTAAATCTTTGTAAATGCTAGGGATCATATTGGGGGACACGAGGATTAATAGCAACCCCCTCTCAAGCTTGCACATCAGCACAAATCCGAGTTTACATTAACTGTTTATTTTCCGGCCGCAGCGTGGGCGGGTCTGAGGTGCTCCAAGCACTCTGGACTTTTTCCATGGATATTTGACATATTTAATAAAAAATTGTTTTTACGGATTTGAGTATAGGGGAATGTTGTGCTACTTTTGCTAACACCTACAATCTCTTTATAGTCTCCTCAAAGTGCAGGATGGCTTTATTTGGGCTATTTTATGTGCTTAATTGGTGCTAGCGGGACCTGTTTGCTGCAAGTAAGCTGCGGCTCGCTTTTAGCCTTGCAGAGAGGCTTCCCGGAGCAATAGAATAGCAACCGGGCTTTTCTTGCGGCCGAAACTCTTGCGGCCGTTTTAGATCAAAGGCTTTCCTCCGGCGAGAGCGGCTGCAAGAGATAGCAAGGCGCCGGCCGCAAGCCTGCCGGAGCCCCCGGCCGGAGGGGAATAGAATAGCCGAATAGCTTGCGGCCGGTCCTTGCGGCCCCGCAGCTCCTACGGCCGATAATAGAATGAGGCCCTTAGAATGGAATCTAGTGACTGTGAAAAAAAAAATTAATTTGTGGTCAATTTGTTACATTTTATTATGACTCCTTCAGGTGAGAGGAACAGCAAGATTGCTCTGTCAGATCAAATGGCAAGATATACCGAACATGTTTTAATATGATTTCAGTATATAGATGATCTGTTTATCCTGTGGAATGGTTCAAAAGATCTCCTTGCTGAATTTATTCAACAGCTAAATATGAATGATTTAAACTTGAGATTAACATACACTACAGAATTTGGTAGAATTGACTTCTTGGACCTTACATTCTATAGAGGGAGCAGCGGATCAATCTGCACAGACCTCTTTCGGAAAGAAACGGCAACTAATAGCGTGCTTAACCACAGCAGCTCAGATTTACCTTCTACAAAAAAGGTGATTCCCTTTGGGGAATTCCTAAGACTGAGACACAACTACTCAGAAGTGGAAGTATTTAAATCTTTTTAAAGTTATCTATTGAATCCGCTGTCACCACCTCCTCTGGTAGAGAATTTCACAGATTAACCACCCTTACTGTGAAGAACCCTTTTCTTTCTTTAAGGTGGAATTGTTTTACTTCTAATTTCAAGGGATGTCCTCTTGTCAATTGAAAACCTCTTGGCACAGAAAGCTCACTAGACAAAGCCTTGTAATGACCCTGGATATGTTTATATAAGGTAATCATATCCCCTCTTAGATGCCTTTTTTTCTAGAGGAAATAAGTTTAATTTGCTTAGTCTTTCTTCATAACTTAGCCCCTCCATTCCCTTTCTTAGTTTTGTTGCCCTCCTCTGTACCTTTTCCAGCTCTAAAATGTCCTTTTTATGAAGTGGTGCCCAAAATTGTACTCCATATTCCAAATGAGGGCATACTAGAGATTTGTATAGTGGCAGGATTATATTTGCTTCTATACCCTTCTTAATACATGCTAATATTTTATTTGCTTTTGCAGCTGCTGCTTGACGTTGAGCACTGTTACCTAGGAGGTAGTCCTCAAGCACTCCCAAATCCTTTTCAATATCTCATACCCCTATATTTGCTCCATTAAGATTATAAATTGCATGGCTATTTTTCCTTCCCAGATGCATAACTTTACATTTATTCATACTAAATCTCATCTGCCATTTAGATGCCCATTCCTCTATTTTATGTAAATCCCTTTGGAGGGAAAGTACATCATTATCTGATTTAATTAACTTGCAGAATTTTGTGTCATCAGCAAAAATGGAGACACTACTTTCCAGTCCCACCTCTAAGTCATTAATAAATATGTTAAAAAGGAGAAGACCTAATACTGAACCCTGAGGAAACCCAATTACCACTTTAGTCCAATATGAGTATGTTCCATTTACAACAAGCCTTTGCTTCCTGTCTTTTAGGCAGCTCTCAATCCATGAGCCGATTTTTACTGCAATTCGTGTATCCCTTAGTTTGCTCAATAGTCTCCCATGTGGTACTGTATCAAAAGCTTTTGCAAAATCCAAAAAGACTACATCCACTGAGTTGCCTTGATCCAGGTTCCTCCTAACCTCCTCATAGAAACTAATAAGATTTGTTTGACATGACCTATACCTCATATATCCATGTTGACTTCTACTTATAATCCTGTTCAAATAGGTATTTTCTTATATATTATCCCTTATTAACCCTTCTAAAAGCTTCCCCACTACAGAAGTGAGGGACACTGGTCTATAATTCCCTGGATTTGCTCTTGCTTCCTTCTTAAATATAGGTATCACATCTGATTTTCTGTCATCTGGTAGAGACCCTGTGTTGTGTGAATCTTGAAAAATTAAATATAATGGTTTGGCTATTACAGAACCCTGTGGTGGACATTTGTTGTAATGGCTATCAACCATCATACGAACCATGATCATCCTCTCTTTGGATACGTATGGTTTTGTTTAACATTTCACCAATTGATGTTCAATGTGGAATGGAATTGAGAAGAGATGGTGTAGTCACTATTATTTCTGTCTTTATCTACATTACTGATTTAGTTTTTTGTTTTTATTTCATATTAGGCAAATCTCACATCAATTAAGGCCTGTTCGTCATCTTCAAGCAGTGCTATCATATAATGTAAGCAAACTATAAACCCAGTACCTATAAGACATTGGATCGCTGACATTCCCCCCAGCAGAATGATCTTTAATGCAAGATATGACTACATATATCATCTCAAAAGAACATGACTGATGTTATATTCAATTACTATCAATACTGTCATGGCTGTTGACTTGCATAGACCTGCTAATCACACCCAGTAGTTATTTTGTTGTTGTTGTTGTTGCATCTCATCCTCTTAACATTATGATAGCATAATCAATTGTCTGATTTAATTTACAGACATTATGGTTTTGTCATGATGGCTTTGTCTTCAATATAATTGGGTACACGTTTACAAGTCATGTGATCATTTTCATCAGTTTGGTTCAGATAACACCTGTATACCAATGAAATGTGATATCAGTGTGACTCAACTATTTAATATGGAGTGATCATACTCCTTGCCATCATTTCTAAAAAATTTTTTTTATTGTTTTGGTGTTTTTTCGGAACACAATGTATGTGTATAATTGAATTGGATTACTTAATCCAGGAGTTATTGCTATTGTTTAATTGTGCAGATGGAGACCATATACAAGTGCCATGTGCATTACTGGTTACTTCTATTAAATGGAGTGATATATGATGAGATTTCTATTCATCAGATTATGGTTCCTGTGGTGTACTGTGACTAGTAGATGCTAGGAATCTTTATTATTATACAGTGTTACATTAGTCATTTTTTTGCAGAACAACCTCTTGCCCTCTCGGATCCTGCCACTCCACACTCATGATATTAATACACAGTCGGACACATTTTTAACTGTGCTCTGTGTATATATTAAAAGCTTGTTATACTGTTATCACTGTTTCTGTGTGTTTGTAATCATTATTGTTTTAGGACATCAACATACATATCATAAATGTAACAATCATATATTTGTACAAAGGTCATCTTGCTGCATAGCCATCCCTTCATGCATTTGAGTACTGTAATCATATTTGCATGTTTACACTTTCTATGTTAAAAGTGATGTTTACATCATTTCACATACAGCTACACATAACACCTAAAATCTACATGAAGTGTTGCATCCTTCTGAAATAATTATCCCTGTTTACTGTCCAAAACATTGTTATGTGAACATTCCAGCCCATTACAGTGACACAAGCGTGGTTTCCAAGCGATCACATTTACTAGTATTTCAAAAATGCATTCAAGCACTACAGTATTTCATGTGTTTTTATCACAAAATGTTCCTTCATGCGTAAAAACATTATTGGTGATGATTGTGCGTTAATACTCAGAAAAAGTATAAATTATAGCACTGTTCAGTATCACTATTCCCCTGGATGGTTGTTAACCAAATGACAAGTGTTATTAATAATTAATTAATACAATAACATTCTGTATAATTTCACAAAATTATTATTGATATATGTCTTGCCACATGCCCAACAGCAATAGTATGGGACTTTACAGGACTGATGTACCCAAGATTGCCCTTGATGGAGGTCAGTTTGCTGTTGCATCGTGTGTCTCTCCTCTCCACAGCCACCTTGTGTGTTTGTTGACCTTCCTCAACAGCTTGAACACATTAGTGCAACCCCCTTGTCATGATTTGTTCCAGAATCCTCATGTCTCACTGCCTTTAAAAGCATATTCCTTAAATGCTCCCTGGGACAATGCAGTGCCTGGCATGTCCTATCTAGCAATATACCCATGTAGCACTATCAATGTCAACCCCTCCTCGCTTTAAGGCCCAAGGTTACCCATGCTGACATCACACCCCAGTTTCTAAGACACAAGCATCTGGTGTAGATGGCATACCTTCCCATGGATGTGGGTAGATGATATGTGTCAGTAATGTGCTGTGGTGGAGATCAATAGTTTTGCTGAGTATTATTTGGGGTCTGTCTATCTCTTTATTAGTAAGGGCATCAGATCTCCTGTTGTGGTCTCTGTGTGTTTTGTGTGTCTCTGTGTGTTTAATACCATATTGGTATTAACCTCTTGCGTATGTTCCCCTGGTAATGTATATATGCCTTCTGCAGTGCCAGATCAACCTATTTGGAGCCCCAGAGAGTGAAGTGGAGGAGACCTGTGACTGTGGGCACAAGATATGCACTTACCAATATTGTCTCTTATCTGTGTCAGTATATCACTCTTTTGCTGTGTGAGCAAATCACAGAAATTTTCCCAAACCAGCCATTACTTTATTAAATGCATTTGATGGTGGACCATATTATTTATATTTTTCTATGGGCATATGTTACACAAACACATATCATGATCACTTATATCGCAAGTAAGACTGAATAATTATGATAGTTAAAAGGGCCACTGCACAATGAAAACAGAAATTGTTTGAAAAAATTAAGTCTAACTTTGATCATCCGTAATCAGGAAAAAAAAGTCATACAGCTGGTTTTTATTTAGATAAAATAAATGATAAAATCAATGATACATATGTGTGTGTGTATATATATATATATATATATATATATATATATATATATATATATATACATGCATACATATATATAGATATAGATATATATATATGTATATATATACATAGATAGATAGATAGATAGATAGATAGATAGATAGATAGATAGATAGATAGATATTGATAGAAATATATACATACATACATATATATATATATATATATATATATATATATATATATATAGATAGATAGATAGATAGATAGATAGATAGATAGATAGATTGAAGAGTAAAGAAGCCATGAATGTCCAGTAATCTAGTAATTTAGTAATTATTAATCTATATATATATAGATTAATAATGAGTATTGCAATATAATTTCATACCTTTTGTATTGGACAAATGTCTTTTTTATAATGACAAACTTTCAAGAGGCTCAACCTCTCTTTATCAAGTCTGAAGCAATACTAACATTAGATTGAATCCTCAGTTTGAATAAAAACAGCAGATGAAGATAGAGTGGAGACAGTATTTGACATCATCAGGTAAATACATATATGGGGAATAAACACAACATAGTAAAGGAAACATATATACACATACTGTATACTATTAGATACCATCGGATTTGCTCAAATACTTTCATACAAAAGAGTTACAAACCCAGTATTATTACCCAAAAAATAACCACTGCCATCAAAATACCCCATGAACACAAAAGCAACTACTTCACGTATACCTCTAGTGACCACATACAGTACCATTCAATTTTTCTAATTTTTCAAGATTCACTCAACACATGGTCTCTACCAGATGACTGGAGAAAAGCAGATGTGATACCTATATTTAAAAAGGGAGCAAGAACAAATCCAGGAAATTATAGCCCTGTAAATTTCACTTCTATATTGGCAAAGCTTTTAGAAGGGTTATTAGGGATAGTATACAAGAATATGTCTATTTAAACAAAATTATAAGTAGGAATCAACACAGATTTATGAGGGATAGGTCATGTCAAACAAATCTAATTCATTTTTATGAAGAGGTAAGAAGGAATTTGGATCAAGGACAACTCAGTGGATGTAGTCTTTTTGGATTTTGCAAAGGCTTTTGATACAGTGCCACATGGGGGACTATTGAGCAAACTAAGGGATACAGGAATTGCAGTAAACATCTGCTCATGAATTGAGAGCTGGCTAAAAAGACAGGAAGCAAAGGGTTGTTGTAAATGGAACATATTTATTAATGACTTAGAAGTAGGATTGGAAAGTATTATCTCCATTTTTGCTGATGACATGAAGCTGTGCAAGGTTATTGAATCAGATAATGATGTGCTTTCCCTCCAAAGGGATTTGCATAAATTAGAGAAATGGGCAACTAAGTGACAGATGAGATTTAATACAAATAAATGTAAAGTTATGCATCTGGGAAGGAAAAATAGCCATGCAATTTATCATCTTAATGGAGCAAATCTAGGGGTATGAGATAATGAAAGGGATTTGCGAGTGCTTGTGGACAACCACCTATGAAACAGTGCACAATGCCAATCTGCAAAGGCAAGTAAAATATTAGCATGTATTAAGAATGGTATAAAAGCAAGGGAAGCAAATATAATTCTGCCACTATACAAATCCCTCATTTGGAATACTGAGTACAATTTTGGGCATTAGTAGATAAAAAGGACATTTTATAGCTGGAAAAAGTACAGAGAAGGGCAACAAAACTAATAAGGGGAATGGAGCGGTTAAGTTATGAAGAAAGACTAACCACATTAAACTTATTTTCTCTAGTAAAAAGGTGTCTAAAAGGCGATATGATTACCTTATATAAATATATCCAGGGTCAATACAAGGCATTGTCACGTGAACTTTTTTCTAAGAGTTTTTCAACTGACAAGGGGACATCCTTTGAGATTAGAAGTAAAAAGATTTCACCAATTAAGAAAGAAAAGGATTCATCACCGTAAGGGTGGTTAATCTGTGGAATTCTCTACCAAGGGAAGTGGTGACGGCGGGTTATATGGATAACTTTTCCAAAAGAATTCAATATATTTAAAAATAAAAAGGGAATTCAGGGCTATCCTGGATAATTAGAGAGGGAGTATTGATCCAGGGAGGTGTCTGATTGCCAATATCTGGGGTCAGGAAGGAATTTTATATTTTTTTTCCCCTTTTGAGACAATTGGCAAAGTTTCACTTCAGGTTTTTTCTGTTTGCCCTGCTCTGGATCAATTAACAATTAATCTGCATATTGCAGATCAGAGAAGATCTAAAAAGGATGAACTTGATGAACTAAAAGTCTTTTTCACCCTCAATTACTATGTAACTATTTAACTATATATATATATATATATATATATATATATATATATATATATATAGTACTAGCAACTTGCCTGTCAAAAATTACGGCAATAAAATTTGAAGCCTGACATTGCTGATTGCCACACAGTGCGAGGTCCTCCCCCTTTAATTTGCAGGTCTCGCGATGAGCCAAGGCCTCATTGTGAGCCTCTCCCCCCTCCCCCTCTACTTTCTGCTTATTGCAGTCCTCAGCCAACCCACAACTTTTGGGCCCCGCAATGAGAGCCGAAGGCATCTCTGACCACTGTTCATTTTCCCCCCCAATCCCTCCCGTGTGTCTCTTTCAACTGCACTCCCCCCCTGTGTCTCTTTCCACCCTCTCCCCCCTCTCCCTCTCCTGTGTCTTTCTCCCCCATCTCCCTTATCTGTGCTTCTGTTTGCATTTGCGGGTGTGAAACCATATGCGGGCTTGGGAAATTGTACATTTTCCCCAAGCCTGAAATGTGTTTCCAATTTACTAGTTTGAAAAAAGTTACGGCTTTATGGCCGCCATTTTTTTCCCTCACTTAGTCGTTCTTAGACCTCCCAAAAATGCCAATTAAATATCAAATTAGCTTGCAACCCCGTCATGCCAATAACGTACGGGCCTCGTGATGATCGCTGTGGGCCTCATTGCAGCCCTATTAAGCTAGTCAAGTATGGGCCTTACAATGATCATCTTCTACGCTCAACACAAGGCCTGTAATGAGCGCCCGTGATGAGCACCTTCAGCGCTCATTGTGCATGGGCAAGCCCGAAATATTTAACATAGCGTTACCCACATACTCGCAATTACTACAACTATATATAGGATATATGCACAAACCAGGAGACAGACAGCACTGTTTCACGCTTACTGCCACTCATTAGTATGGGGCCAGTTCCTGGTTTGTGCTGTAGATTTTTGTGGAGAGTAGTTCACTACAGCAATCATTAAACTTACGGTGTGTTAAAGCGTGATAGAAAACCTCCACCGTATAGAGTACAGTAGTACAGAACATGAATAGCACATTTGTGATTCTATGTATGACTTTTTAGTATGGGAGCAGCTGTATGCCTCTTTCTTGCTCAATTATGCACTTAGACTTTAAAATGTATACATACATATATATATATATATATATATATATATATAAAGCAGTAACAGTAAATAAACAATTTTGCAAGAACGTTTTCAGTAAAGAAGAAATAATTCAAGTAAAAAAGTTGTTTGCTCTGACATATTTTTTAACTGACCCCTGACCATTACTACTATAGCACCTGATGTCATTACTTATCAGCCAGAAGGATAGTTTATGTATAGGCCATCAAAGGAATTGTCTTGCAACTTGGTATCCATTGATTTTTCATTTTTTAAGTCACAGACAACTTCTGAAAATGCCTTGTATCCTGATACAACAATATTTGCATCAATATCTTCTTCTTGAAGTATGAAAGGAAATATTCCATTAGGATCCTCTTCAGCCATTAGTTCCATCCCTGTTGAGCTAAGGTCATCTAGACTTTTTTCACTACTGATGAGATCTTTTGGTACTCTGTTCATAATAATAACAAAATATGTATTAGCCGATGCATGCTGCATACATTCTTATCACCATTTTTTTTTAAAACTCTGTATATATGAAGAATGAATACGTTTAAGTGAAAAAAAAAAACTAGAAAAAATGCTGTACAAAGATGTAAGAGTAAGGTTTCAGAGAGAAATGAAAAAAGAGATATGTGCAAGAAAAAAAAACAAAAGTAACTGTGGTAAAGAGAAATTAAAAAAATAAAAGTAAAAGTAAAAGTGGACTTTCAGTTTTTAGATACATTCAACATTTTTACTCACCTCTCTAGAGAGAAAGGACTACATACATCAATGAGCTCTTCATACATGGAGTGTTGTTGACACTGCCAGTTTAACTTTGATTTCTTCTGAAAAGTAAACAAGTTAGCAATGATCTCACAAATTCTACATGTTATAGTAGTATAGTTATATCATATTCAGTTAGCTCAGAATTAATTGTTAGCTATGTGCTTCCTTAAAGAGACTTTACAATTCAGTAGAGTAGTGAGCTTATCAACTGAAGTCAAACAGAGAGGTATTTGTGCATGAACCAAGCTAGATGACCAAGAAGGATTAAGGACCATGGTAAAACTGAAAGAAAGATAAGAGGCTATGGCATCTATACTCCATTCTCTGAAGAAGCTGTTGTCCTGAATACCATCTCACATAGGTATGTTGCCATGTTATCAGGGGTAGTCTTAGACTGTGTGAAAGCTGAAACATTACAGTGTCAATTTAAAAGACTGCAGTTCAAGGAAAAAAGACAAGTCAAGTATGTATCAAATTAACAATATCAGCAGCTAGGTAAGCCATGAACATAAAAATTTTTGGGGGTGAATCTGATTTTTTTAAGACTATATATTAGTACAGGAATCAATTTCATTTCTGTTACATAACATTCTGAGAGATGATGGGTTTGTTGGTAGTTATCAGTGGGGGAGGGGGGAGAGGGGGGAACACAGAGAAATTCAGAGCCGTTTTTTGATAATAGGATGAGGTTTTAATTGATAACACACAGCTTCCCCCTCACTAGCCCAGAAACAGGACGTTGCATCAAAGGATGTAAATATAAACACCTCTCTCACATACACAGCTTCCACCAATGTATCATGGATCCCTGCATGGTCTTGCAGAGTCATCAACATTATTTTATGTTAGTTAAAAGCTAGCTGTATGACTTTTTCTACTTGATTTCTATTATGATCTTAGTCAGTTGCCAAGGTTTTCAACATATATTTTGTGTCATTAAAATGTGTTCTTAGACACTGGTGTATGGTTTTAATGTGTCTTTAAAGTATTAACTAATTGTAAATACCAAAGCCAATAAGTTTCTTTGGCAACTTCATGAAATGTAGAATAATTTTCTTAACCTTACCTCTAAAAAATCACCAGTGAAGATGCCTTTGCTTGGATCAGGAATTCTTTTTTCCCATTGTTTATACCTGCAAATTGAAATAAACAGAGAGCTGGACGGAGATATATTATGCACAGTTTAATGCTGAAGTAGTTTGTATGTGAATATACTCTGTATCTAAATGTTCATTGTTACGACCCTAAGATTTGGGGGACCATGCTCACCTCAATTCTCTCTCTAGGCCGTGCCATTTTGTGTTCAAGATCTCAGCATCATGAGCAATGGTTAGGACACAATAACAACATCTGTATCTTTGCTTAGTACAAGCAGACTGACTCATTATTCTTCCTTGCATTTCCAGATATATCAAACACAACACCAAATGATCCACCTCCCCACTCCTTCCTCCCCTGACATTCCTTCCTCTGAGATATCTGATCTGATGTTTTCAATCATCAGAGGTCTGGTTTTACAATATTCTTTTTCATCTGGACTTTAGGGGTAGGGAAACACCTAAGATGGAAGTCAGAGTATCCAGCATGACTTAGCACATACATTTTTTAAACATTATACATAAAAGCAACATTTCATAATCCCCCAAAAATCAATCATGACATTCATAGATTTTGTGTGTATAAAGCATATATACATCTAGACCTGAGCAATGACATGTGTGACTTCCAGTATGCAAATCACTAGCCCTAAAATACATTTTGACACCCCAAATATAATTGAAACAATCCTTGGAAAGTATATAGCCAATTGGAACACATTATTGGGGAACCAAGAGCTTTGGTTTTTGCTAAATAGTTTGGGATTTTGAGTTCTATTGACCAATCAGGGGGACACATAAATAGGTCAGGGTTGTTTTCTCTCGAATCAAAACACTGAATGAGGCCAAATCCTGGCCCTGTTATGCTATGTATTTATATTTCCAACAGACCAATTTGCAAGTAATTGCCAGCCAGTGGAAATGTCCTTAGTTTAGTTAAAATAGCTGATTAATTAAAACCACTACAAATAGCATTTGTATTTATTTATTTGTCATTCATTTTAAATATCAATTAAACATAAACATAAAAAAACATTTCTATACTGTAAGGTAGGAGTGAAGTAGCAAAGTCATAGTTCAAAAAACCCTAAAGTAAGAGAGTCATGGAGTAAAAAAATTGTTTAATAGTAGAAATCAAGGTTCTAGTAAATAAATTCTTAAGAAAGAATAAGCATGGTGTTATTTAACTATAGTGAATACTAAGAAGAGGTATAAATAAGGAATGGGGCAACAAAAAATGTGACAAGGCTGTAGGAAACAGAGGAATTCATATATTGTATAAATGTGTTTATGTATATGTATGATTCTATGCTATCATTAATTTAATGTAATTTGTAAGCATTTGTACTAATTCAATATATATGACAGACTCACCTTTTCAGAACTTTTGATGCATACACAGAGCAGATTATGAGTATGAAGAAACATATAGGGATCATCATGTAGAGTGGATGTAGGTCAACAACTAGGACAATAAGCCAAAGTATTATAAATCAGCATGGCATCATGGTATCAGGCAAAATCGACAAAAATAGATTTTTGGGAAGAATGATACAGCAAATTTTCAGTCAATAAATGTACCTTAGCATTAATTTGATGTGGCATCCTGTGAGAAGAAAATCTCAAGTAATATGGCAATACAGAAATAATGGACCACTTTTCTAGATAGTCCTTTAAATAATATTTTGAACGGAAAAAAATAACCTTTTATGATCATGATCATTGAAACTCCACTAGGTGAGATCTTGCATGGAGCATCAGACCAATGGAGACTGGCAGTTATTTTGTGTTTCTTCAGTTTGCTAAAATTTGCACCAACTGTTGCCACCTTCTCACCAAGCTGCTTGGCGATGGTCTTGTAGCCCATTCCAGCCTTGCGTAGGTCTACAATCTTGTCCCTGATATCCTTGGATAGCGCTTTGGTCTTGGCCATGGTGGAGAGTTTGGAATCTGATTGATTGATTGATTGCTTTTGTGGACACGTGTCTTTTATACAGGTAACAAGCTGAGATTAGGTGCACTACCTTTAAGAGAATGCTCCTAATTTCAGCTCATTACCTCTATAAAAGACACCCAGGAGCCAGAAACCTTGCTCATTGATAGGGGATCAAATACTTATTTCCCTCATTGGCCTGCAAATTAATTAATAACTTTTTTTACATGCGTTTTTCTTGTTTGTTTGTTTTTGTTATTCTGTCTCTCACTGTTAAAATACACCTACCATTAAAATTATAGACTGATCATTTATTTGTCAGTGGACAAATGTTCAAAATCAGCAGGGGATCAAATACTATTTCCCTCCACTGTATATATAGATATTATTATATAATATCTTATTATATTAGTCTTTTTCTTCTTCTTCTTCTTCTTATTATTATTATTATTATATGTATTAATCTATTGCATAGTAACTAAGGCCCATTGGTTTACAGATATAGGAATGTGACACAAATGTGATGTATGTGGATGTCCCAAAACCCCAACCATTGAAAATACACTCACACAGTGAGAAAGGTATAACAAAACGTTATTTTATACACAGAGCACAATCAGAAATGGAGAAGACTGTGCATTAATACCATTGGTGTGGTGTGGGCGGAACCCGGAAGGGCAAGAGGTTGTGTTTGGGAAAAAGATGATACCTAAACGGAGTAATGTCATAGTCTAGAATAAGCATGAAGCATAGCACCTACCACGGTCACATGTGGTCACTACACCACTGCAACCAGAATCTGGTGAAAAAAAGGATCATCAGAAATCACTCCATTTAATTAAAGAAACCATTAATGTGCAGAGCACTTATAATCTGAGACACAGAAAGAGGAGGTTGAGGAACATGCCTTCATGGTATTGAGATTGGGCTATTAAGACCTACAGAGACAAGAAGAAGATATCAGTCAGAACACTATTTGGATTGACTGCAACACCTCATCTCAACGGCAATCCACATTGAACCTCAATTGCAGGAAGATTCAACATATCCATACGTATACACACTATGTCAGCAATAATACAAAATAATATTCATTGTGGAGTGTGGATGAGGAGGACTTAGGGCAGTGGTTCTCAATCCTCTCCTTAGGAGCCATCAGACAGGCTATGATTTATGTGAAACTCAGGAACCAAAAGTGAGGCAACTAGTATTCAACAGGTGGTGGAGCCTCAAATTGCTTCACATGTGTATTCACACAGTGTTTCACCTAAATCATGGTCTGTGTGGTGGGTCCTGGGGAGAGGTTTTACAACTACTGACCTGAGGGACGTTCTCACCTACCTCCTCTTACTGAGCCTTCAGTGCCTGTATGCTTTCTCCCTCTACTAACGCCAGGAGGTGTTGGATTGAGGGGTGCATACAACTAGGGGGGCTGTTTAGCAGCTGGCGTTAATGGTAAGGTGTGAAATGAGGAGGCCACAGGCTCTGGTTGAGGTGGGGGTGGAGCCTGTGGAACCGAAAGCTGGAGAGTGTTTACGTGGGCTTCCTCCAACTGCACTAGCCATGCCAAGTAATGTGTCCGGTCTTGTCTGTCCCCATGAGACATTTGCTCATACCTCTCCATCCTTAGATTATGCCTTCTCACCTCACCATATAAAGCTCTGATGCTTTCAGCCTGCTCGGTACCAATATTGTTCTGCCTTTAAAGCTGAGCTGTCAGCTGTTGCCCTGCTACATTGTCACGCTCATCAGCCATGCAGATGTGCTGAAAGATGTCCCTCAAAGGTGCCTTGTGAGGTGCTGTGAGTTCTGTCTCCAGACAAAGTTGGACTGTGGGTGGCTGTGGTGAGGCCAGAGGTGTTGTCCATTGTGACGTAGTTGCAATTGGTGATGGTGTTGCCATTGGCAATGGTATTGCCATTGGCGATGGTATTGCCATTGGAGATGGTGTTGCCCATTGGGATGGTGTTGTCCATAGGGATGGTATTGCCATTGCAGATGATGTTTCCCGTAGGGATGGTGTTGCCAATGGAGATGATGTTGCCATTGGAGATGGTGTTGCCCATAGGGATGGTGACCGACCGGTCTGTTTGGGCAACAGCTCTTGGGCCAACATCTGCTGTGGCCCAGTCAGAAGTGGGAGAGAAATGGCGTCAGGCAAACGCATCAATTGCATGTCACCAGGTGGCAGTAGTGGGCCTGTTGAGAGTGGCCCCAGGACCTCGACATCCCCACAGGTGGTTGCTGGCTCAATGACATTTCAGTAGTTTGAAAGGGCTGGGAACGGGCCCGTGATGCGTGTGAGGGCCCGGGGGATGTTCTCCACAATGGTCTTGCTGCTGATAGCCCAGCCTCCTTTGATGGTCCCGGGCTCTCGGCTTCCTCCACCACCAGCTGCATTGGTGATTGTGGTTCCTCCTGTGGAGCAACCGCCTGGGTCTCTGAGTCTGGGTACGCCTCCTGGGTACTGAAATGATAGGACAATTGTATTTGAGTATTGATTCTCTAGACAATTATTTGCTGTGTGTTTCCATATCCCTGACATCATGGTCACTTGTAATTGGCTGTGGTGATTGTTTCCCGCAAATAAACATTGAGCTGTATCATAAGCATTGTGGATCATGGCTCATATCAATATATATATAGTTGGTGCAGTGTGCCATCTGCAGTTCATTAGAATATGCTGTGCAGTGTGTGAGATTGACCAATCTGTGACCAATTCTCAGCAATGGGTGTTAACATGCTTATGAGACATGGTCCAGGTTAGGCTAGTACATGACACGCACATGGAGTCCTTCAGCTTCTGTATCCGTATATACTGCAGTGTGCACACCCATAAATGTACTCTCTTTTGGATGTAAAGTCAATGTTGATCTACAGCTATACCTCGTTTAACGCTGGGGATAGCATCCCAGCAATTGGAGTGTTAATCGAAACAGCTTTAAACGGTGCAGTTTAACATGGGTAAGATAGGGATAGGGGAACTCATGACAAAAAATACACAATTGCAATTGATATTTAAACTGTTTTGTTTTATATGAACTTTGATCAAACAGCAAACATAATACTAACACAAAATGCATTGGCAACTGCTATTCAGAATCAGTTTCAAATGTAGGTATTGGACAGACATTTAATTGCCAACAAATATGATAATAATATGTATGCTTTCTGGATCTACATGGTTATTGCTGCCCCATACATCTGTAGTCATAACCAGAGATCTTACAGTGCTATCGAATGTCAGTTATTTATGACTGTGGTGTTTATATGTGTGCATATGTGATGGTGCATTTGATTCTCACATTGCAGGGTTTCCTGAAAGCCAGTGTCCAGCTGTTCTGTAAGCCCACTATTGCTGCTGGCTCCAACGACTCCTTAATAGTACTCTCCCATCCACAGTAGGTGATGTTGAGTGGTGGGCCACCATTAGTTGCATGGGTTGCTCTGGCCTCCACTGCCATTTTCTTCTTGACCTTCATCCGGCAGTAATCATATCAGTGTTTAACAGACTTGACATTCTTTTTTGCAATCCCTAGTGACGAAACAGCTGCAGTAACCTCATTCCAGGCACGTGTCTTATCGGCAGGCCTCACATCCCTCCCACCACAGATGATGCTATGGTGGGCTTGGACCTCACTGAGATGGGTTTCTGTCTCCATTGTGCCATAATTGTGGGCCCTCTGCTTTGGCACAACCTCTTGCCCTCCTAACTGCGCCTGGGGTTTCTGGCCTCCTCTCTCCCTGGGGCCTGCCCCTCATCCCCACTACCTTCCACCTGGGATCAGGCCCTGACCCTCTGCTCCTACACCTTGTGTGCCTATATCTTGGGACACATCCCTCCCACCCTCATGCTCTCTTACACCTGTACCTCCCCTCCCTGACCTGCATACTCCACTCTCTCTCTCCATACCTCAATCTCTCCTCCTCTCTTCCTCCAGTGTTCCCCTCTCTCTCCTCACTCTCCTCCTCTCCTTACTGTTGTCCTCCATCAGTGTTTCTCTCACTCTCTCTATCTATCTCTTTATCTATCTCACTCTCTATCTCTGTATCTCTCTCTCTCTCTATCTCTCACTCGCACACTCTAACTCTCTTTCTAGCACTTTCTATCTCTCTCTCTAGCACTCTCTAGCTCTCTCTCTAACACTCTCTATCTCTCTCTCTAGCACTCTCTATCTCTCTCTCTAGCACTCTCTCTCTAGCACTCTCTATCTCTTTCTCACAGTCAAAGACAGTATTCGCAGTCTTTTAATCAATTTTCCGCGGTATTGATTGGTGTTCTCCTCATCCTATTGGTTAATTGACCTGTGACGGGATCACAAATTACGGGCTTGCTTGATTTTGGTGCGCTTCATGGGATCAGATAGTCGGAAGCCAGGATTTAATGGGCTTGAGCCCTTGCTCTATTGAATAGTGCCGAAATTGTATGCCCACAGACATACAGCCTGTATCGCGCGAGATGTGGCCTTGCAATTGAATCAGGCTCAATGTTTCTATAGTAGTAGATGTACTAGGGAATTACAGACTATGCCTTAGCAGCAATTCAGACACTTGCAATATTATCCAGTTATCAGTCAAAAGCTCTGGACTTCTACCTGTTCTCTCTTTCCCCAAACCCTCACTCTACTGATAACTACAAATGCACACACCCACAAAATTGATTCCTGTACTCAAACAGAGTATAAGCAGAGCTTAGATTTTAAAAAAATAGATTTTCCCCAAAATGTCCATGGCTAACACAACTGCTTATGTTGTTAGTTTTGAACATACTTAAGTTGCAATGTTCTTTTAAGTAGACAGAACTAGCTTAGTTGAACCTCCAGTACTTCCACCTCAACATAGTTTTAGTAAGATTGTTTGAAGGTCCTATATATTTTTAGATACATTTTCAAATTACAGTACTTGTAAGCATGTTTGTCCCTAGCAAATTATGTTGCTACTCAAAAATTAGAAGTTAAAGGACCACTGTAGGGTGACATAAATCATGAAACCTATTTGTTGTTTAGTCACTCAGTCATGTCCGACTCTCTGTGGCCCTATGGACCGCAGCACACCAGGTAGACCGCAGCACACCAGCACGCCATGGCCTCTCTGAGCTCCATCAAGTTCATGTTCATCGCTTCAGTGTCTTCATTTAGCAATCTCCACCTCTGTTGTACCCTTCTTTTTGTGCCTTCAATCTTTCCCAGCATCAGAGTCTTCTCGAGGGAATTTTTTCTGATTAAAAAGGGAATTCAGGGTTATCATGGATAATTAGAGAGACAGTATTGATCCAGGGAGAAATCAGATCGCCAGTATCTGGGGTCAGGAAGGATTTTTTTTTTTTTTTTCTTTGAGACGCTTGTTTTTTTTTTTCTGTTTGCCTTCCTCTGGATTTATTAATAATCAAAAATAAAATAAATATAAAAAATATATATTGATTAATAATTAATTAACAACTAATTAATTAATATTTAATCCACATATTGCAGATCAGAGGAGATCTTAAAAGGTTTAACTTGATGGACTGAAAGTCTTTTTTCAATCTTAATTACTATGGGCCTCATTCTATTAGCGGCCGCAGCCGTTGCGGGGCTGCAAGGACCGGCCGCAAGCTATTCTGCTATTCTATTCCCCTCCGGCCGGGGATTCCGGCAGGCTTGCGGCCGGTGCCTTGCTATCTCTTGCGGCCGCTCGCGCCGGACGAAATCCGTTGATCTTAAACGGCCGCAAGGAAATCGGCCGTAAGAAATTCCTATTTGCAATTCAATTGCTCCGGGAACCCTCTCTGCAAGGCTAAAAGCGAGCCGCAGCTTACTTGCAGGAAAGAGGTCCCGCTAGCACCAATTAAGCACATAAAATAGCTCAAATAAAGCCATCCTGCACTTTGCGGAGTCTATAAAGTGATATTCGGTGTTAGAAAAGTAGCACATAATTACCCTATACTTAAATCCGTAAAATAATATTTTTTTAATATACGTAAAATATCCATGTAAAAAGTCCAGAGTGCTTGGAGCACCTCAGACAC
Source organism: Discoglossus pictus (assembly GCA_027410445.1). NCBI lineage: Eukaryota > Metazoa > Chordata > Amphibia > Anura > Alytidae > Discoglossus > Discoglossus pictus. Next base: position 122,460,265 of record CM050167.1, on the reverse strand, counting down.
GCCCACGCCGCAGCCGGAAAATAAACAGTTAATTTGAACTCGGGTTTGGGCTGATGTGCAAGCTTGAGAGTGGGTTACTTTTAATCCTCATGTCCCCCAATATGATCCCTAGCATTTACAGAGCTGTACAGTGCAGGCTTGAATTTATTTTTGCGTTTTTATATTTCTGAGCTTACGGACGGTTCCAAGATATGCGGCCGGCCGTAAGGGGAGATCCTTGCGGGGCCGTATAATTGAATCGCGAGTTAACTGAACCCCCGCAAGGAATCGCAGCTTTACGGCCGATTTACGGCCGATAATAGAATGAGGCCCTATGTAACTATGTAAAGAAAAAGAAAGAAGATTTTTAAGTTTCCTTTTCCAAATACTTTTCACAGCCATTTTAATATTTCACAATACCTGCTTTAGTTTCCAATCTTTGAATATTGCTCCATTCACTCCAAGGTCCACTGTAGCACATGTTTGGTTTAGGTTGATCCACACGTATCCGAACTTTCACGTAGTATCTGGTAGAGGGCTGAAGATGTTGGTGTAGTTTAAGTATGAACTCTGGAGCCCCGCTTTGATTTATTGATTTATGCTCACAATTGAGATGTATCTAATAGTAAAATATTAACATTACTGAAATACCAAAATATCAGAACTTAACATTGAGTATGCCATAAATAGATATAGACATTTAATTTCTCATAGTTAACTGGATAATCTGGCTCTCTTGACTGTTGTAAATGCTGGCAAATTAAAAATGAAACAATCTGTTTTACATCTATCTATATTATTTATCTAATATATATATATATATATATATATGTATATATATATATATATATATATATATATATATATATATATATATATATACTGAATATAAATATATATATATTTATTTATATTTATATATATATCTCTCTATATATACTGTATATATATATATATAGATTATTTAATTATGTATCTTTATAGGTTTTTTCTCTATCTCTTATAGTGGAGTGGATGTGTAGATCTCTCTCTTAATCCAATAAGCCAAAATAGTGAGGCTGAGAGAAATTGAATAGAAAATAGTCTTAGGTAGCCTATGCTATGAATCTGGCCCAAAGGGTCTGAAAAGATTATCATGATTATTAACTGTCCAATTAAAAAAATGCGTTTAGCTATATTTGATAAAGGTTTCAAACTCAGTAAATTGTAGGGTCCCTATAATGATACTTGGGGAACCTTTGTTGGGAATCACAAGTAAACACCATTATTTGACTTTTTTCACATTCAAACATAGAGATAGATATAGATACAGAACAGATAGATAATGCAGCTAAGCATGGTCACGTTCTAATAATGGGATATTTTATCTACACTAAAATAAACTGAATAAATGAGACCAGCAGTTCAGCTAAAAAGAAGCAGGTTCGTTTTGACCCAGGTTATACAAGAACCTACTAGAAATGAATCCATCTTGGATTTATTCGTCACAGGAAATATTTATATAGTATCAAATGTTAAAATAGGGGAAGCCATGGGGAATAATGATCACAACACAGTTTCATTTGAAACTGAATACAAAAAAAAAGTTGTAAGGAGCCAACAAAAACTCTAAATTTTAAAAGGGCTAACTTTAATGGGCTAAGGGCAGCAATACAACATGTAGACTGGTATAAAGAACTTACAGGGAAAAATACTGAAAATAAATGGACAACATTCAAACCCTTACTAAATATACATACACATCGGCATGTACCATGTGGAAATAAAACGATATGAGTACAAGGAAATCAACAATCAACAAGGCTTGCAAAAGGGCTATTATACAGACTAAAATAAAAAAATAAATGTTAGTTGCAAAGGAGAGTAAGACAAACCCTAAATTATTTTTTAAATATATTAAGGGGAAGATGGCCAGGAAGAAAGCTATAGGAACATTACAATGTTAAACAGGTTGTCTGACAATTAGTGACCAAGAAAAGGCAGATGAGCTAAATAGGTCCTTTTCTTTGGTATACACAAAGGAGGTGCCAGTGGTTGGGACACTGCAACATAATGGGGCAACACTACCTTCAGCAAATAATTGGTTAACGCAGAAAGAAATCTAAAAGAGGTTGGACAAATAAATGTTAATGAACCCCCCAGGTCCTGATGGAATACATCGAAGGGGACTGAGGGAACTGGGCTCTGAAATAGCCAAACCATTATTCCTAATTTTTAAAGATTCACTCAGCACAGGGTCTCTACCAGATGACTGGAGAAAGGCAGATGTGATATCTATATTTAGGAAGGGAGAAAGAAAAAAATCCAGAAAATTATAGAGCTGTAAGCCTCGCTTCTGTAGTGGGAAAGCTTTTAGAAGGGATAATAAGGGATAGTATACAAGAACATGTCTATTTAAACAAGATTATAAGTAGGAGACAACACGGATATATATGAAGGAAAGGTCATGTAAATAAAAAACTAATTAGTTTCTAGGAAGAGGTCAGTAGGAACTTCAAGGCAACTCAGTGGATATAGTCTTTTTGGATTTTGCATGTGAAAGTTGGATCATAAAGAAGTCTGAGCACTGTACAACTGGTGCCTTCGAAGTGTGGTGTTGGAGAAAACTGCTAAGAGTCCCTTAAACGTCATTGGACAAAAATTTTTTTTAACTTTTTTGTTAAATTCTATAAAATAGAAAAGCTCAGCTGTACAAAAAATACTAGTGGACAAAGCATTGCAATCAAGAAAGCAGCCTTCACACAAGCAACATGGCTTAAAAGAACCTTAATATAATGACGCATAATCTATAACCATCAAAAGAAAACACCTATAAAAAATACTTTTTTTCTTATGTTTGAAATCTCAAACAATGTAGGTCATTCATTTCTTGTCTCATACCATAGAACAAAGCCCTCGAGGGGATCCTCATTTCTTCTTCATGGCCCCAAAAGCTAGCTTGAAAGCCATAGTGCTACTAGAGATGCACAATAAAGTTTGTCAGACAGTGGGAAAAAATATAAACTATGGCCCCTATTTAACAGCAATTGTAATTTACTAGAGCCCGTAATGTAGCCCGTAAACTAATTTACTATTCAATTGGCGTCGGTTGTCAAAATCGTAACTCTGACCCAGCTAAGCCTTTGCTCTTTCAACCCTGTAAATATTACAATTGCAAATCACTGTTCAAATGCTCCAATTCCTCAAGCCAGCAATTGTTTTTACACCCTTAAATGGCAAATATAGAAGACAATCCTACGAGTACCAGATAGAACTCGCAAGGGGGTTAAACATCTGATCGTAGTACTGTAAATGCAAATAAAAAAGCAATACTGCACTTTTAAAGACAGGGAAAGTTATGAAAGACATTAAAATTAGTTTGCACAACAGTCTCAAGCTCGCAAATCTGCAATCAAAAATTATTATTTTTAGGTTTCATTTCCCTGTTATAGCAATGTCGGCAATCAAGGAATTAATACATATCAGGTCACCCACATGGACTAGAACCTCATTCATTTTTATTATTTTATACATTGCCGGATTGTGAATCTGATCGCATATTGGACTTCTAAACATGAATTGATTGATGTTTAACTTCCAAAAATAGGTAGTTACAGTCTTGGTTAAATGATCATCATCATGCTCTGAAATGCTACATACGGGTTCGTGGTTTACAGTTTAGGCTTTTGGCCAGGTAGCCGCGGGCTTCAATTGAATCGCTCCATAACTGCTGCATTTGAATAGGGGCCCTAATGTATTGGCAAAAAAGAATGTTGCAAAATTGCAACTACATATCAGTAGAGTAGCTACATATCTGCACACATCCTTATCTGGATCGCTATCTTATCGTGGTGAAGGAGCTTGTGTACCTCAATGAAGCTGTGAGCTATACCGTATAGGGCAGGTCATAGCAGAGAGGTCATACAAATCATGGTCCACTGGGGAATGAACTGGCAACCATCTCCAGTATCTTTGTCATGTTATATATCATAATATATATATATATATATATTATGAGTTATAATATTTTAAGGGTGTTTACACAGACTGGAGAGTTTGTTACTGGGGAGGGGTTGTTTCATAAGGAGATTGTCTGAGTATTTGGATTACTGTAGGGCATACTGTAGGTCAAATATTTTGGGGCTACTACGAGAACCAAAAGTGAGCTGATTTGAAAAATAGTCCCATTTAATACCACACATGTGCAAAAGATCTACAGTGCCTTGCAAAAGTATTCACCCCTTGGCATTTCTCGTGTTTTGTTGCCTCACAACCTGGAATTAACATGGAATGTTTGACGATTTGCATCATTTCATTTACAGAACATGCCCACAACTTTGAAGATGTTTTTTTATTATTATTGTGAAGCAAACAACAAATAGGACAAAATAATAGAAAAAGTCAATGTGCATAACTATTCACCCCCCTAAAGTCAATATTTTGTAGAGCCACCTTTTGCGGCAATCACAGCTCCAAGTCGCTTTGGATGAGTCTCTATGAGCTTGCCACATCTTACCAATGGGATTTTTGCCCAATCTTCCTTGCAAAACTGCTCCAGCTCCTACAAGTTGGATGGTTTGCGCTTGTGAACAGCAATCTTTAAGTCTGTCCACAAATTTTCTATTGGATTGATATCTGGGCTTTGACTAGGCCATTCCAATACATTTACATGTTTCCCCTTAAACCACTCAAGTGTTGCTTTAGCAGTGTGTTTGGGGTCATTGTCCTGCTGGAAGGTGAACCTCCATCCTCACCTCAAATCACGCACAGAGTGGTACAGGTTTTGCTGAAGAAAATCTCTGTATATTTTATTCTCATAAGACCAGAGCACCTTCCTCCATACATTTTGGGAGTCTTCCACATGCCTTTTCGCAAACTCAAAATATGACATTTTGTTTTTTGCTGAAAGTAATGGCTTTCTTCTGGCCACTCTGCTATAAAGCCAAAATCTATGGAGCGTACGGCTTATTGTCGTCCTATGTACAGATACTCCAGTCTCTGCTGTGGAACTCTGCAGCTCCTCCATGTTTACCTTAGGTCTCTGTGCTGCCTCTCTGATGAATGCCCTCCTTGCCCGGTCCATGAGTTTTGGTGGGCGGCCGTCAATTGGCAGGTTTGCTTTTGTGCCATGTTCTTTACATTTGGTTATAATAGATGTGATGGTGCTCCTGGGGTTCATCAAAGATTTGGATATTTTTTTATAACCTAACCCTTACTTGTTTGGAGAGTTCCTTGATCTTTATAGCAGTGTTTGGTTAGTGGTGCCTCTTAATTAGGGGTTGCAGCCTCTGGGGACTTTCAAAAAAGGTGTGTATATGTAACTACAGATCATGTGACACTTAGATTGCACACAGGGGGACATCATTTCACTAATTATGTGACTTCTAAAGTTAATTGGTTGCACCAGAGCTTTTTTTATGGGCTTGGTAACAAAGGGGGTGAATACATACGCACATGCCAATTTTCTGTTTTCTATTTCTAAAAAATAGTTTTATGTATATATACTTCATGTCCCAAACTTAGACCATCACATAAAATTCAGATTAACAAAACATTGATGTAATGTAACAGAATAGGTAAAAAGTCAAGGGGGGGTGAATACCTTTGCAAGGCACTGTAGGTGAAGGGACAAACGTTTAAAGGCATCAATTATGTCTGTTTATGAGAATGAGCCTTTTTGAATTTAATGCAAATATGCAACTGTGCAGAAGTCTACCCCCACTATATGTGCAACCCTGAGTGTTGAAGTTATTACAGATTGCTGAAGTCCCCAAATAATGAACTGGGCAACCTAATATTTAATAGTTGTGTATTTCATTTATTTACATATGGCAGCTTAGGCAAGTTAGAGGAAAAAAGTTTGATGAATAGAGTGTAGATTTTAAACCTGCAAAATGTCTATTGAAGAGGTCATTGTCCAACTGTGCCCAGATACCTCCTTTCTTAAATTATTGTCACGTAATGAGAATTATTGTTGGATTATTGTTGGTAGCAGTGGCTTGACAAGATTATCTTGGTCAGATGAGATGGAAGGGGTAGATCCTGGGAGGGTAGAGGGAATTTATCTTTTTTGCTAAACTGTCCATCTATGTCTGACAAAAGTTTAAATATTTGGTTAAAAGCAGAGGGTTTAAATGTTCAGATGGTGTTCAGATGGTGTAATTGGGGTATTAGGAAATAATAATCTTTAAAGGTCGACTCTGTATGCTGACTTTGGGCCTCATTCAATTGGCTGAATTTGAGATATGGAGTCAAATTTGCTATTCAATTGGTGTCTTTTTGAGTGCTTGCATTGGGTTATGAGTTACAAGCTTGAAAAAATGTCAGCCGCCCAACTCGTATCTTACACCATCCAGAAGCCTTTGATGTGTCAATTTCGCAGGGCTAAAATCGCAAATCGCTATTCAATTGCTCCAATTCCCCAAGCTCACAAACGTATCCACGCTCGTAAACCGCAAATTGAGGAGAAAATTCTACATGTACTCGAGAGGACCCGCAAAGGGGTAAACACCAATTCGTAGCACTGTAAATGCAAATAAATCAGTAATCCTGTGCAGTAAATTACGGGGAGAGTGACAAAAGACATTAGAATTAATTGTAAGCCCGCACAACTGCAGGATATACGATTTATTTTGATATCTCATTTTGTGGTTAAATGATATTGGGTATCAATTAGTTAATACATATAAGGCCAACCATATGGACTAGAACAGTATTGGCATTCATTTTCATAAATCTTCATTTTCAAAGTTGTGCGAGCCTTGATTGCAAAATTGACCCAAACCTGATTGATTGACATGTAACATCCAAATATTTTTACTGTCGTAATTATGACAGTCTCATTTTCTATTAACCGATTTGAAATGGGCGGTTTCATGAATTGACACAGTTCCCGCCCACAACTGCTCCGAATTAGGGCAAGCTTTATGGAGCTGGCTTCAGGATCACAACTCCAGGAGCAATTGAATAGCCTAGCAAGAGGAGACCAACGGGAGCCCGCAATTCATTCGCAGACATGCGGCATTCTGCGATCAAAGCGCGGACTTGCAATTGAATGAGGCCCTTTAATGTCTTGACTCTTGTAGTTCTGAGATATTAGAGCTGGAATGCTTTCAGAGTCTGAACCTTTGTGATTTGACATCTTTTGAAGGATATCAGGTTTGTAATCTAAAAACCAATAGGGAAGAGAATAAATGGCATCTGATTTATTATAGTCCTCTTGCAAAGGGGTATAAAATGTGTAATGGAACTAAGAGCTGGAAAATGTACAGAGGAGGGCAAGAAAACTAATAAGGAGAATGGAGGGGCTAAGTTATGAAGAAAGACTAAATTAAACGTATTTTCTAAGAGGAGATATGATTACATTATATAAATACATCCAGGGTCAGTATAAAGATTTGTAAAGGGAGCTTTTTGTGCCAAGAGCTTTTCAGCTGACAAGAGGACATCCCTTGAGGTTAGAAGTAAAAAGATTCCACCTTAAAGAAAGAAAAGGGTTCTTCACAGTAAGGGTGGTTAATCTGTGGAATTCTCTACCAGAGTTGGTGGTGACTGTGGATTTGATAGATAACTTTAAAAGGGGACTGGATTTATTTCTAATTAGAAAGGGAATTCAGGGTTATCCTGAAAAATTAAAGAGAGAGTATTGATCCAGGGAGAAATCCAATCTGGGATCAAGGAGGAATTATAAAAAAAATTCCCTTTGAGACGATTGGCTAAGTCTCACTTGGCTTTTTTTCTGTTTGCCTTCCTCTGGATTAATTAATAAGTAAAACAAATACAAAATAAATAATAAAATAGTTGATTCATAATTAATTAACAGCTAATTTATGAATAACTAATCTGCATATTGCAGAGCAGAGGAGATTTTAAAAGGTTGAACTTGATGGACTGAAAGTATTTTTTCAACCTTATTTACTATGTAACGATGTAACTATGTAAATGCCTCGGGTTAGTGGTGAGACTAAGGACACCTTTGGTATGATATGAAACTGATCAATCTCAAATTTCATAATGTGGCATACTACTTCAAATTTGAAGTGAAACTATGAATACCTTCGACAAGAGGTGAGATATGAATACCTCTGATTTGAGGTGACATTTGAGTACCTTTTTGAAATGGATTAAAGTGAAAAGTATAAGGAATGATAGTTCGGACAGCAAATTAGGAGAAATTAAAGAAATGAGAGGAATTTATTAATGATTAATTAATGTTAACGTAAATGAAATATTATATTTAGGATTTTTTAATACAATCATTAATAAAAGAAAAAAATTAATTAAAAATGAATATTGCTAAGTTTTTGTGTCACAATGCTTAGGTGTTTTCTAAGGTGGAAACAAATACTGAAAACAAATAAAGAAAGAAAAACTATGCATTAGAAAATATGCAATTAGCATATCCAGATAACAAAATAAATTCCTTTGTAGGATATAAACAATAAGAATACCTGTTTGGAAATTATTCTGTAATGAAATTATGAATGCTTTTTTCTTTAAAAATAGTGAGGGAAGTATGTAGAACTAGGGAAAACTAATGCTAATTGCTATGAAATTTGTTATAATATTGCACTGCAAACTAGGATGGCAATGTATTGAGCTGTGCTCTCATTTGAAATAAAATATTGAGACTAAAAGCTAAATTCTGCTTAGCCGAAGACATTGTCTCACTTTATAATGAAAGTTGTACTTCTAACCTGTAGGATAACAAAACTGGCGCCTGTGATGGTGTGTAATGCACAGTTAAGGTGCTATTGCCAAGTTTGTTGTTATTTAGTCATTCATTCGTCTCCGACTCTTCGGGCACTCTAAATTGAAAATGTAGTTGACTGAGATCAGGGGGAACTACTCAAATGGTGCCAGAATCAACGTGGAGAACCCAGCTGGTGAGAAGGTAACCATTTTAGAATAAAAACAGCAACATTTAAAACTAAACAATATAAGAAATAAAGAAGAAAAACAAGGAGGGATAGAGGGATTCATTTATAATGAAAATATGACAATGTAATGGAATGATGATGATATTGAAAATGCACAAATCTGCTGAAATAAAGAAAATGTTTGATAAAGCAACACAGATGATGTATGAATAAAAAATATTAATATGGCATGATATAAGTGATGAAGTATGAAAAAAATACTAAACTTACCTTTATAAGAAAGCAATGTGATCTGAAGATGTTTTGCATAGAACATAAATGTATATAGTGCCTAGGACGGGAGTTTTTTTTTTTTTTAAACCCTTAGTCCCTCCACCAATACAGGCCAAAGGGCCATTCTAAATATGCTATATCCTAAAGTTAACCATTTAGCATTGTTTGAATGACATTAATATGCAAAGGAGTGCATCATGAATAGTAATTAAATGCTCTGATTGTTAATTTGTATCTCTGCTGGTCTCTCCCCTCCATGTGGTGGCCATAAATAATTTTTGAAAGTGCATGGTAGAATATATTTCCTGCACTTGATATAAAAGAGGCAATTAAAGTAAATGTAAAGAAACAGTAATATGATGTGTCTATTTGTGAAGTTACAACAGTTTATTAACAATTAATAAAAATAGTTACAGACACTAAAAAGGGCACATTCTGGTAAGGGAACTGATAATGCAGAGTTTCTCTGAACGTATGAGATTAAAGAGACAATGTCATTCCAGCAGAAAGTTTGTTTGTTTGTGGCTCAGAGTGTTTGAGAAGGATGGGGCCTAGGCCTAACAGTATAACAACCTTGGAGGGGCATTGTTTTGCCACCACAGAGACAGACAAACAAAATGTAATCATAATTAACAGCTAATTAATATTAGCAGCTAATTAATATTCATAAATATCTCATTTGCATAAGAATACAGCAAAAAAGTTGATTAACTCACGAATAACGTACTTTGGAGACAAATGTCTAGTGCAATGTCCAGCTAGTTTTTCATGGTTGTCCAAGCTGATGGAAGGACAGCTATTGATACATTTAAATTGGTTAGATTCAAATTATTTTAGCATTTACTTTATTTGTATCATGTTATTATATTCATATTATTTTATTGTTGCATTACGTTAGCATTTACCTGTTCTAATGTTTGGTTGTCTATTCCATAGCAGATCTGGTAAATCCAAGACACACCATGTATAACTTCAGGGCTCCATTTGGCTATGAATAACTCTCCTTGCCCTCTCTCCTCTATCATTAGGTGCATTGATGGACCTTGAACTGAGAAGGAAAATCAGTTATGGGCAGTGCTATAGTGAGTGGTGTATTGTAAGCATCATATAAAATAGCTTTTATATTATATATATTTATATATTATATGAATCATATATTGCTGTGTTTGCAGTATAATTTGCTATACATCTAGGACCATTACAGTCATCAATTTAAAATATACAATTTTGAAGAAATATGATTGAAAATAGGTGATGTAAGTAGACAAGAATAGCCTCCAGTTTATTACATTTTAAACTCTCCACTGTAATTTACCATTTTGGTTTCAGCAGATCAACTTTCTGAAGTCAGAAAGTGCTTTATTTTGATGAATGGGAAGCTGATTTGTTTACTAGGACACATCTTTTTCTTGGTTGCTTTCTAAAAATAATTTGCCTGTTATAAAGGTTAGACTTTTTAATACACTTTATTAAAAAAAATGGTTACAGATAAAGTACTAAAACACCTGACGGCTATTTTAGCCTTTGACAAAGCCGTGTGTGCACGGAAAAACGTCCGTCAGGTGTTTCAATACTACAACATCAGACAGTTTTTTGGATACTCATTGTCACGATCTGCTTCTTCAAGGGGGCTTGATATGAACCTAGTTCAAACCTACCCCAGCAGAATCATGTACTTCCTGATCTCTGTGGCACAAAAGATGGCTTCTGAAGATTGCAAGGCCCAAAAGCTACAGGCAGAGAATACTGGATCCAGGTTACTTAGTGGCCCATAGCAAGACCACTCCCCAAGTCAGGATACAACACACAGAATAGTCTCACACCTTGTTTATGTGAAAACTATATTGCAAAAAATTGAATGAACAAAACAACATATTTATACTCTCCAATACCACACCCTTGTGTACATTTGTGTATGTGTGATGTCAGACCATCTGGCTTGCAACCTTGGGCTATCAAAGCTCTTGAGATCACATTCATTAGATAACCTTTATGTTAAACTCAAGTGTTTGCCCAGGACCACTTGAAAGCACATGCATCTGTCTTGACCCAAGGTCTGCATGTTTGAGTGTGCAATGATCTGCAGCTAACTTCTATCCAGAGCATTTCTACCAATTCCACATATGTTCTATATAACATTTTCCCTCATAATATATTATACCTAGGATACATAATAACCATGTACAGGCAACATATAACCGCACAATAACACATAATCCCAATGCAACAATGTCATGCTCCTTGGGACATACTCACAAACCACTGACAATATGAGTCCTTAAACAATTAAATCATGACAACTTCTCCCCCTTCCTTTCTAGTATAGCATAGAGGATCATCCTAACGGATAATTCTCTAGCTATACTGCTTTTACTTGTCCTCCTGTCTGGAAAGTCCATCCATGTGATAGCCTCAGTGGCTCTCTGGGTACCCTGCCTCCCCCTGTCCAGGGCGAATACTCGCTCCTTCCCAGTGGCCTTGTGACTTTCCAAGCCCCTGGGAGACTTATGAGACAACTGCCATGGAGGACCCTTCAAGGTAGTCCAGGGGAAACAGTACATCCCAGCTAGTAAGTCCAGCATAAATTTGGGAGGATCCTTACCCAGCAAAGCCCTTTCCTTCCAGGCTAGGGAGACCTCCTGTCCTGCCGATTCTGGATCAGCACTCTGTCCCAGGGGTAAAATTGAAGAGTACAATGTTCCCTTTGTCAGGCCTGATCTTTCTCCTGAATAAACTGGGATACGGGAGTTGCAACATGGGCTAGTGACATTCACTGGTGGCATCCATGCTGGATTAATGGGCAGTTCTGATACAAGCTGTTGTGGCTCAGTAGCCAACCTTTCTCCCACCAAGCCTGGCCAATGGCCCCTTCTTTCCAGGGTTACAAGTACACAGCCAGTGTCTTTGGGCAGCTGCAGGGGAGTCATTGTAGGGATACCAGGAGACAAATCACAATCTGGGGTACCCTCTGGCTCTTTGGTCTCTGGATCCTCAGGTGGAACCTCCTGACTCTCTCCATCTGAGACTGCCTGGTGTGTAGTTACAGGCAGCCCTTGAGAAGCAGCAGCTACTGCCTCTTGTTCAGGCTGAAGAACAGGGCTACTTTCTGTTTCTGCTCCAGGGTCTGTGGCTGGCTCCTGGACAATGGTCATCCAAGGAACCTCTCTACAATTTCCACAGTCAAATGGTAGGGCCCAGTGCTCATTAGGTTCTTCTCTTACACTAGGAGCAGAGTATCTTTTCCCCAGTTCTTCCCCTGGGCCTGGCACTGCTGTGGTTTGGCCCTGTCCCCCTTCCTCTAACTGGGTGAGACTTAGCCCCCTAAAGATAGGGACCAGTTCTTCCTCTTCCCAGTCCCCCCCATGGATGCCGGCATCCTTGTTATTTTGAGAATCATGGATATCAAAATTCTCCCCACAGTCCATACATTTATTTTCTGACCCCGCCTCAGCAATATTTAGCTGGGTCTCTGTAGTACCTTTTAGGTGGTTCTGTTCCATGCCTGACTGGCATGAGCCCTCCCAGCTGGCTGGCCAACAACCATCCAGGGATGCTTCATCCAGTAAGTCTATATAATCCACCTCCAGCTGTAGCTCATGCTGGATCAAAGGCCAAAGTAAGTTAGCTGTATGAGAGCCTGTCTCCAGTCCCAGCATGTGACAGCGCTTGGCAAACAGACACAGCTTTCTTTTCTCAGTCCCCAGGCCACAGTCCGGATCCCCATGTACTATGTCCCAAATTGCCTTTTCCAGCCCCAGTGAAAAATGATGATGTATCCCAACAGGTCCTACCCAATAAGCATATTGATCTTCCAGGGCGACCTCCTCAAATACCAATTCTTCCAGCCATTCCATTAGCCTGTGACCTGGCCATAGTCCCAGGAATGCCATCCATTTATTTAGAAGGCCCATTCCTCTACAGTCCTTTCCAGTCACCAGAACATTCTCTGTCTCTACTGGGGATAAGCATTTCCCCTCCACAGGAGCTGAGACAGGGCCATTGCTTACCCTTCTCCTGTTCCCCTGTACCTCCTGTGTGATCTGTATCCAGAGTTCCCTCTGCTGATCCTTGGTTAAACCTGCAGGCATTACCTCCATCCATCTTTGGTACCGTCTGGACACTTCCTCCTCCTCTGCTGCAGACATCTCTTCATAAGCTGCCATCCTTCTGTGTTTTTTACAGAGACCCCACCACTGCCAGCCAAATGTCACGATCTGCTTCTTCAAGGGGGCTTGATATGAACCTAGTTCAAACCTACCCCAGCAGAATCATGTACTTCCTGATCTCTGTGGCACAAAAGATGGCTTCTGAAGATTGCAAGGCCCAAAAGCTACAGGCAGAGAATACTGGATCCAGGTTACTTAGTGGCCCATAGCGAGACCACTCCCCAAGTCAGGATACAACACACAGAAATAGTCTCACACCTTGTTTATGTGAAAACTATATTGCAAAAAATGGAATGAACAAAACAACATATTTATACTCTCCAATACCACACCCTTGTGTACATTTGTGTATGTGTGATGTCAGACCATCTGGCTTGCAACCTTGGGCTATCAAAGCTCTTGAGATTCATTAGATAACCTTTATGTTAAACTCAAGTGTTTGCCCAGGACCACTTGAAGCACATGCATCTGTCTTGACCCAAGGTCTGCATGTTTGAGTGTGCAATGATCTGCAGCTAACTTCTATCCAGAGCATTTCTACCAATTCCACATATGTTCTATATAACATTTTCCCTCATAATATATTATACCTAGGATACATAATAACCATGTACAGGCAACATATAACCGCACAATAACACATAATCCCAATGCAACAATGTCATGCTCCCTTGGACATACTCACAAACCACTGACAATATGAGTCCTTAAACAATTAAATCATGACACTGATCATGAGACCATCATATTGAAGTATCAATAGTCAACATTCCATTTATGATTTTATGTTTGTTAGTTTTTTAACCCATTTACCAACCAAGCTTATGGTTTCTTCTGAGCAAATATGATTGCATAGTATCACACTAGATATGCACTTTAGTATGTTTATATTTGCTATAGCACATATTGGTTACTTTGTGTAAAAAAGGCTTTGGTGTTTTCAACAGTAACTACTGATTCTATGCCTTATTGGTTTATACTGATAGTATCTTATTGTATGGCTACCTTTATTACATTCTTCTGGTTTACTAATAGTATTATTGTCCTTTGTGACAGTGCATGAATTGACACCCGTTATAACGGTGGCACATATCATTGATATCAGATCATAATTTGTATCTTCTATTATAGGGACTTCAGCTAGATTTTGGGGCTTTGTTTAGTCAAGCCTTCCAGAAAGGGGGATCCATTTGAGGATCATAGATTCCCATATGACACATAGTACTCCAATGTTGTTACTCAGGCTTGTTGGAGGTACGTTTTTAACATTTTTATTTGCGGCATTGCTATAGTTAATTACTTAATAACGTTTTTTCCTATCCTTTCCTATTATAAATTACTTTGTACATTGATTTGGTGTTAAGCACCTGGGGAATTCTATATCTTTGCTAGTGATTCATGAATTGTGTTCATGGCTTTTGTAGAGGAACAGAAACACAGCAACACTATACTAATCAGAGAAATGTAGATTTGTTAAAGGATTATTGTGGTTACAGTTTTTTTCTCTTAAATAGCTAAACAGAATAATGGGCAAAATGCTTTTACAAAGCAAAACAAATAAACAAACACAGTTTTTAAATGTAAAAACGTTTTCCATTTTGTCTTTTTACCTTCTGTCTGTTACTGTTTGAGGGCAGGTGTCATTGTAAATGAATAAGCTTCTTTTTAAGCGTACTGTGAGCATTGGCAGTTGTAAATGCCACATTCCCACTGTGCAGACAGAAAATGCTCATGTATACAAAGTATCTTCCCACCTTAGGAAGTTGATATACTAAAACCACAAAGGTAGATTCCACAGCAGGTAAATCACATAGCGTAGCGGGACGAGTCGTTAATGCACTAAAACTTGCAGCACAGCACATAGGCGATGAGCGCCAGAGGCACTAACACGCACAGCACTTGGGCGATGATGCAAGCCTCACGTAGCGAGGTGATCCATTAAGGAACTACAACTCACAGCACTTGGACGATGAGAGCCAAAGGCGCTCATTGCCAGCGAGTCTCACGAAGCGAGGCGAGCAGTGGAGGCAATGAAACACGCAGGACTTAGCCTACAAACACTTAGGACTTATTAAATTGCCATTTACCCAATTGAATAGGGCTCTATATAAGCACATAGCTTTTCTTTTTTAAATAAGTTTTTAGCTACTGAAGACTTTGCTTTTGCATAGAAGCTCACTAAGTAAATATATCTTTAAAAAAAATATATGCTATGTGCTCATGTACAGTCCTATTCAATTGCCGGATTCGCAATTTAAGGCTGTTAGGCTGAACGCGGGACTTAGAAAAAAAATACGAGGTAGGAAAAACACCAAGTTAACGGCAGAACTGCGAAGAACAAAAAACACAACCCCCCCCCAAAAAAACAAGAAAAACATCACACATAGCACGGGGAACAGCCATGAGATCTGGGAGTAAGGTGGAACACAAATTTTCAGGAGTTTCGGCACTCAAAAATTAATTAAGCGAGTAGAAAAATGGAGGCCCAAAAAAATTTAAATGAGGCTACACGACCCTGGACTGCGCAACACGCCATCCGAGTACCACTTTCACACAGGAACATACAAGGTACAAAATACACTACTACAAAGAACGCAAAATACTTGTGAACCGCGTAGCACAAACACAAACGACGCTGCTTTTCACTCCGAACCTGCAAATCACAACATTACGCATCTACAGTAGCGCCCTACACAAATAAACCAACGGTTTGCTCACGCAGCCTACTTCTAATGCACAGTTGGCCAGCAATAGTCCAACTGGACATTATATGCTGCAGGAAAATGAAAAAAGATTGTTAGCTCTTCAGCCTATTGATTGATGTATATTTTAATTACAAATGGGTAAAGTATATTAATTCCTTAAGTAACTAATTAATTGATTAGTATTTACAAAAATACAGACATATCTATCTGTCTTTGTGATGATCGCAGAGGATGCTCAGAGCAGCCAAAGTATACCAGAGGAGAGGCTCGCAATGAGCGCCGAAGGTCCTCACAGTACAAAAACCTTCACATTATGTGGCAAACAGCATTGCCATGGCTTCAAATTTTATTGACCGTAAATTCTTGACGGGCAAGTCGCTAGTTGCATATAAAAGGTAAACAAATTAGAGGTTGTTTTATTTTTTCCCACTCTAATAACATTTTGATTGTTTTTAAGTGTAGTTTTCCAACTAGTATATTTTAAAATTGACCACAGAAGTCCTTTTAAAAAAAAAAAACCTTAGACAAATAAAGTAAACTAACTGTTTGAGCAGGATGGGATGAATTTGGTTTCTTGTTTTGGTTTCACAGTCACCATAAGGAGATTGAAATCACGGTCTGGAATGTGGCAGTGACATGAAATATATGGGTGGTGCAGCATTTCCTTTTGGCAGCTGGGCTTACACTCTAGTTCACTGAGAAAGATAGACAATATTTAGCAGTATGGCAGGTGAGTATAACATAACATTGACATGCATTTCTATATAACGCACTTTCTAAGGAGTTTTAGATAATTAATAAGCCATGAATCATTTTTGTCCAGTTTACAAGAGCATGATAGACTAAGTATAAAATGGGGTTGTTGCTGAAATTGTGCAATGGATTTCAGGGTCCTGAGTGTCTCAGATCAAGCCAAGAGTTCATGACAAGTATGAGGGCATCTATGTCAGGGTTGGTGAAAGAGAAGAAATTGATCTTAAGGGAAGTGCAAAATGTGCAAGTCTGGAGACTGACTGTGAAGAGGGACGCTATTTGATTAAAGAGATGCCAGAAGGGAGAAAGAACTAAAGTGGGGCCCGGCAAACGGTGGGACTGGGACTGTGATTGTTGAGAGTCATTTGGGTTGTAGTGAGAGTAATGGTACATAGGGGGAGATTAAAGAGGCCAGTTAGGGAGGAGCAAGAGTGTGAAGAGATTTGTAGACAAGGTTAGAAGTTTGAAATAGCCGTGATAGTAAACAAGAAGCCACTGGAGTTAGGGTTAGATAGGCCCAGTTAGGGTGAGATGGGCCAAGTTAGGGTTAAATAGGCCTAGATAGTGTTACTGGGTCCAGATATTGTTTATTAGGTACTGTTAGGGTTCAATAGGTACTGTTAGGGTTTAATAGGCCCAGTATAAGGGATAAATAGGACCAGTTAGAGTTAAATGTGCCCAGTTAGTGTTAGATAGGCCCAGGGTTGTGTTAATGGGGTACAGTTAGGGTTAATAGGGTAGTGCTAAGACTTTGTGTCATGGGGGTCTTGGATGACCCTCATTGCACTTATAGTGTTATTATAGGGGTTATTTAGTGTCCTATAGGGGTCTATATAGACCCCTATTGGACTGATGGTGTTAAATAAATGCTAATGGGGGTTTGTATTGACATTCATGAGTGACAGGGTTAATTAGGGGCTTATGGGGGTCTGTATTGATCCCCATGAGTGACAGGGTTAATTAGGGGCTTATGGGGGTCTGTATTGACCCCCATGAGTGACAGGGTTAAATAGGGGCTCATGGGGCTATGTATTGACCCCCATGAGTGGCAGGGATAATTCGGGGCTTATGGGGGTCTGGATTGACCCCCATGAGTGACAGGGTAATTAGGGGCTTATGGGGGTCTGTATTGACCCCCATGTGTGACAGGTTAATTAGGGGCTCATGGGGCTCTGTATTGACCCCCATGAGAGACAGGATTAATTAGGTGCTCATGGCGCTCTGTATAGAGCCCTATGAGTGATAGGGTTCATTTTTATTTAGCGCTTTAAGGACCTTTACAGTCCTTTGAGGACCCGCAAGGCGGGAAATTAATATTCTGAATGCAGTGGAGGTCGGGGACCCCCACAGTGAGGGTTAATGTGGTGTTAATGTGGGGACTATGTGGGGGTCCCGGTGGGGACCCCCAGAATTGGGGCATTAGTTTTAGGTGCTGGTGGGGGTATTAACAGTACCCACGCTGCCGGCCATAACTATTAATGTGCCACGGGCCCTTTAAGAACCGACAGCGGGGAATATAATCGTGACCCACACTGCGTGGGGAATATAATCGTGACCACCACTGCAATGGTTAATGTGGGGTCATTGTGGGGTCCCCCGATAGGACCCCCCAGCATTGGGGGGGGGGGGTTAATTTTAGGTGCCGGTGTGGGTACTTACAGTATCCCCGCTGCCAGCCTTATCTATTAGTGTGCACGGGCCCTTTAAACTATTTAAATGCAGTGGGGGACACGGTTGTGATCCCCACTGCAATGGTTAATGTGGCTACCCTCTGGGGAACCCCAGCATGAGGTTAATGTGGGCACACTGTGGGGGGACCAATCAGGGTTAATGTGGGGACCCCAGCTTCATTGGGGTCTAATGTAGGAGTGTGGGGGGGTGTACTGGGGACATATGGGGACCATATGTAAGGGCTTCTGAAGCCCTTGCGAATCCTCCTGAGCACATGCAGGATTTCGTCCTGCATTTGCGCTTTGCGTGCTGGGATTATTTTTCGGAGTGGGAGTGATCGGCAATTGAATAGGGATTTGCGTAAATTGGCCTGCGAAATTGACAGATCAAAGGCTTCAAAGTGTTGTCAGCTGCAGGTCAGACATTTTTGCAGGGCCGTCACTCGGAACCCGATCCGAGGTCGCAAAATGGAGGGAATTGAATGGCAAAGTTGCCTCCGTTTTGCACTTGTGAACTCGGAGCTGAAAAAGGAGCAATTGAATGAGGCTGTTAGATAGTTAAATCTGTATACTTCCATACACATTTCACTCAGTGATTTGTATTATTATAGAAGCCATTAGATGACTCTATACTTCAATATTTACACTGCAGGAACATGGTAGATTACGAAAAACTTAATATGTGTGAAGTATGCAACAAATTAACAATATTATGTATTTTATAAATTGTATCTATTATATTATATAGTCCAAAACATATCTGAATAAAATGCATTGAGTTTTAGATGTGTTAATAGAAGCTAATTAAATAAAATAATTGAGTATATATTGCAACTGCTCCTCCAACTTACTTGTCCAACTGATTTTGCCTGTAGTACAAACTAAACTGGACAGAATCAGCTACCTCCAGTCGTGTTTCCCACATACATGTCGAATTCACACATCTCAGATTCCGGGGTTTAGCATCATCTGATGAATTTACTAAAGTACAAAAAAATAATATATATATATATATATATATATATATGCAATGTGTTTTTACTTGAGAACATAGTAAGATAAAATCTGAGGTGGAACTAGTAAATTGAGGACCGTCATGCAAACAAGTATATATATAGTATATATACAGAATATTTATATACACGGTAGGTGCCTGAATTAATAAAAAGTCAACAAATGAAGGTGATTTTCTCCCCTCTCCCCTCCCCTAAATGAATAATATCCCTATACCCCATGCTGTTGCCTCTAGCTGCAGGCCGATATCCCTGTAATGGACCACTGGTGCAACTGCAGTAGCTTTACCCTTGGATCAACCCTGTTACTGGATTAGCAGATAAACTGAAGATAAACTGAAACAATGATTTATTTCACTACAGAAAAGCAAACATTTACAGTTATTCTTTTCACCCAATAGGATTTACCTTTTAATGTCTTATTTGAAAAAAAGAAAGTAATAATAGAATTCGATCAGATTTAATGACACAAATGTTTATAGTACAAAGCAAGACAAAAAAGCTTCATTATTTGAATTATTTAGAACACTAGTTCTTTGATTGGCATTTTAGCATGAATGTCCTACAAATACTCAACAGACAAACATGGGAGATGGCCAACAGCCTTTTAAAAGTGTAATTTACATATTTTGCTTAACTTTCTGTGAGCATCTCAATTTCATATACATTCATCAGTTAAGGAAAGTGCAACCTAAACATTTCTCTTATACAAAAAAAAAAGTTCCCAGAGAACTGTGGGCCTCAATCAATACGAGCCTCGTAACTTTTTTTTCAACTACAAGATGTTTTTTAATCAATGTTACACATGTATTCATTTGCCTTTACACTATCTCACTCGAAATACATAAATCCATGTCTTGTCAGTATAATGTGAGGTGTAGAATTATGTGTATCCTTGTAATATTACACCAAACACTGCATTTAACTTAAATTCTTGATGAGACAAAGGCCTAGGAACAAATAGAAAAAGCGAACATCAAGGTATTGTATATTTAAGTAAGGAATAAGTGCCCGCAATTTGCAAGTAAGCATTGTTGAGAGTAAATAAGTAAAGTTTACCCTAGGGCTATCCCTTGAATAGACAATGCATTAGAGCATCTGTTGTAGTCATGTGCGTTTCCTGATAAGTATTAACCTATTGAGTACTGGGTTCTATGTTACCTTGGATATTGTATAATTACACGAAGATAATAAAAGATAATATTTTTAAAGTGCACATTTGTGCCTATGGGACTGTTAAGCATCATAATACACTTACATGCTTTATATAATTTTTTTAGCATTGTCCTGTCTCTGTAACTGCTTTTTCAGGTCTCAGGAAGTCTTTAAGAACCATTTATGGCTGCTCCCCAGTGAACATGATTTTATTATTATTGTGAGGAAGTTATGATGAAGTAATTTGCAAGTTCCAATTGAATAGAGACTTAATGACAATCTTTGAGAAAGTAGCCCGTAATATTACAGATGTTAAAAAATCTATGGAAAAACTTCCCATAATTTGCAAGTCTGGCTTGCTCTAGGGTAGCTCAATCCCAATTATCAAAAAAGGCTCAATTGAATAGTTAGGTTCTGGCTACTTTTTTTGTGGTGTAACGTTACCAAATAAGAATAGGGCCCTATGTAGGGGTAAGTTAAATAACTTTTGCTTTCTACTGCACCACATTGGAGGAAAAAAAGAGATATCATTTAATTGTATTGGTATTAGTAAGTTCTAATGACAAAGTGCTGAGCTACCACGTGTGCAAGGAGTGCAGTGTATATGCTATGCATATATTATTGCTAAGGCACAAATTTGTGTCATTCTCCTTTATTGATTCACTCATCCTAATAATTTGTGGGACTATTGGACTATAGGGAGTGCTTGATTACCATGCACTTTTGCTATTCTTTCTTCCTTCTCTCACCTGACCATGTCATCCCAGTCTGAATACTTGAACTGTGACAGTTACATTCCTATTGTATGCCCTGTGGGATGAGGTGATCAGAGTTATTGTGTGTATCATACACAAGGCAATGTATGTGTATGTGTATTATACAGGGTAGTGTGGCCTTAACAGGCAGGAATTATTGTAGTGGAATGTTCATTTATTGATGTATGAAGGAAACACAGGCATGTTTGGTATTGGAATGCTGCATTTTCCCAGTGAGTTCAATAAAGTGTATTACCAGGATCCCTGAGATGAGGGTCACTAGTTACAAGGTGTTTGGTTGTGGAGGATCCAGTTCAGTAGAAAAAGGCTAGCTGGCACTAGGGAACAGTGGACACTTAGGTGTGTATGACGAAACCTGCTGGACATATGGAAGGTCTCATACATCGGAGACTGAGTGTTTGCATTTCTGATCTGATCAAATACCCCCCCTGTTAAGCCAGGATCAGAGGGCCAATTGGTCTGGATGGTAAATTCCCAGACTCAGGAGTAGTAAGAAGGACGAAGTGACATAACCGATGAACAGGCCTCCTCACTTGAAAGGACTGGTTGTGCATAAATGTGCTATGCATCAATGAAGAGTGGTCAGTTTAAACATACATAATTTGAGGTGCGTGTTTCATTCTGAGGGATATAATAATCCTTATTTCTGGGACTATTGTTGCTGGATCTGCATTGGAACCTATTACAGTTGGTAACATCTGCTGGGTGGCAATTGGTTTCTGTGGATTGCTGGACATTTTGGTGGCAGTATGCTGGGTTGGTTCTGTTTTTGCTATCAGTAATTCACAAAGAACTGGACGAGCCTACTGGGTGGATTTTAACCAGGGTCTTATCAAGCCCAACTG
The DNA here is from genome assembly GCA_027410445.1 of Discoglossus pictus. NCBI lineage: Eukaryota > Metazoa > Chordata > Amphibia > Anura > Alytidae > Discoglossus > Discoglossus pictus. The sequence continues at coordinate 122,438,072 of CM050167.1, read as the reverse complement.
AAATAGTAGTTCATCACATCGCCTAACAGAAATATTGTGGCAGTAACAGATCTATGACTTTTGTTTACACAGTTTTGGACTTCTCTGTGTGAACTATTTTTTAACACATACTCAAGGTTACTTTTTATATTTCATGTTTAAATAGAAGTACCAGTGGGCTAAAAAAAGAACAAAGGCTTTCAAAACTATTTGTTTTTCTTTACTTCATTGAATACTAGTACTATTTCATTGCTTTTGCTTATTACCCTAAATAAAAACATTAGAATACTTTAAATACTGAAGTGAAGCAGAACTGAAATTATTATTTAGTTTAAACATATAAAAATTATTGTATTTCTCATTATGAAGAATATTATGCAGATCTAAATCAGAGAGGAGAAAAGTAACTATAGTAACAAATCAATGTACCTTTACTCCTAAGGGGAATTACAACTTCTGAGCTCCAGTTACTCCAACTTTCATCATCAAACCAAGGCTTAGCCCTCATACGTGCAACATAATTTAACTTGGGAAGAAGCTGATCTCTTAAAATAATCCCCCATGAGAACTGGCACAATCCTGAACGTGAATCCTGTAATATGAAACACATTCGTTTAGTAATATGTGGTCACTAGTTTAATAAATTAAATTGAAGTTTTCTTAATAACCAGTTGTAAAACCTTGCAGGATCGTAACTAATCTCTACCCCTTCCTTTGTGTGGTTGAGTTGGAGACAATCTGCATTAAGACAGCCTTTGTACACCATTACAATATTTTATATACATACATATTGATGAATTAGGTCCTCTTTTTTCAGAAAACATATCATCATAAAGTTTGTCTAATTCTGCATACACTCCAGTATTTTAAAATATATTGTATCAAAATGTCTGAGCCACTGGTTGATCAACCTGTATTTAAAGAGCATAGAAACCACTGAAAAGTTGCATAAACCTTCTGGAACATGGATTCTTAGGCGGTAGCAGCTGTCAAGTCACCTGTTCTTATTCTCCATGTTTTTCAACAGGAATTATATGTTAAAACACTTACCATTATTACCAGTATAGGGGGATATGGCATTTGACTGGGCTTAGTGCTGGGAAGTGATAGGGTTGGTTAGTGTTAGGGAGGAGTTTGGGGAGAGGGGATATAAGGGATAATTTCCGAGAGAGCCGAGAAGGCAGGAAGAGTCAGCAAGGAAGATGTTAGCATTGGTCTAGAATTGGAGGATGGCCAAGAGGATGAAGGGTCAGTAGAGCAGGGGAGCATCAGCAATGGCAGAGGGGAGATAACAGCAGCGGCAAGAGACTGTCTTATTTCTGCATTTTGTGACCCAGGAGAAGGTATGAACATGACACAACACGGAGTTGGTCCACAGGAAATATTGTCAGTTTGCATGAGGGGAGGGAACAAAGACAGCACCTTGACAGGCGTCTATCCTCTGGACCATCACATCAGGATGCAAGAAGGGTGGGCACACATGAATGGAGCACATGGAGGCGGTATGGCCGGGTGGACAACTTACACTTAATAATTACAGACACAGAAGATCTCCTGTAAGAGGGTGCTACAGGAATGGATGGTCGGCTTCAACTGGATGCAGAAGCAGCTTTATGTCCTCCCCTGCAAGGAGATCTCGTTCAAGGAGGAGGTCACAAAGCAGCCAAGAGAATTTGATAAGCACAGATGGGGAGACAGGGTCAAAGAAGGGTATTATTTTTGTTATAGGAGCGAGAGAGACAAATGAGGAGATAAGTTCAGGGACTGCCCTCCTGGGAGGACAGGAGGGTTCAGATTGCAGAGAACAGAGCAAGAGAAGGGAATCCCACAATCAGGAGCTGGCAACTTCCTTAAGTGATCTTTGCTAGTATAGTGAGGGAGAAAAATCCAGAGTATTGCTCCTCTTTGTTCTGCTATTTTGACGCAATTGAGAGTATTCATCGTACATATGGCGGGCTACCATGGTGGGCATACAGTGAAGGAAAAAAGTATTTGATCCCCTGCTGATTTTGAACGTTTGTCCACTGACAAAGAAATGATCAGTCTATAATTTTAATAGTAGGTATATTTTAACAATGAGAGACAGAATAACAACAAAAATACCCAAGAAAAACGCATGTCAAACAAATTATAGATTGATTTACAGGTCAATGAGTGAAATAATGTGCTTTCTTGAGCAGGGGAACCTTGCAGGCACTGCAGGATTTCAGGCCTTCACGGCGTAGTGTGTTGCCAATTGTTTTCTTGGTGACTATGGTTTCAGCTAACAAGATCCTCCCGTGCGGTTCTGGGTTGATTCCTCACCGTTCTCATGATCATTGAGATCTTGCATGGAGCACCAGACCGAGGAAGACTGACAGTTAATTTGTGTTTTTTCCATTTGCGAATATTTGCACCAAATGTTGTCACCTTCTCACCAAGCTGCTTGGTGATGTCTTGTAGCCCATTCCAGCCTTGTGTAGGTCTACAATCTATGTCACTGACATCCTTAGACGGATCTTGGTCTTGGCCATGGTGGAGAGTTTGGAATCTGATTACTTCTATGGAAAGGTATGTTGTATACAGGTAACAAGCTGAAATTAGGAGAACTCCCTTTAAGAGAGTGCTCCTAATCTCAGCTCGTTACCTGTATAAAAGACACATGGGAGCCAGAAATCTTGCTGATTGTTAGGGGATCAAATACTTATTTCACTAATTGACCTGCAAATCAATTTATAACTTTTTTGACATGCGTTTTTCTTGTTTGTTTTTTTTGTTATTCTGTCTCTCACTGTTGAAATACACCTACCATTAAATGTATAGACTGATAAATTCTTTGTCAGTGGACAAACGTTCAAAATCAGCAGGGGATCAAATACTTTTCTCCCTCACTGCACAAAGAGAAATTTAGACAGAAGATGGCTGTTAGGGCAAGCATGCAATGGGACAACATGGATATGGGGAGTTGGTTAAAAATAGTTACCCCTCTATGCCCAGTAGAAGTTTCAGGGACCAAATCTGCAGTAGTTAGTACTGGTAAGAAGGGGGTTTGTTTCACTTTCATTAAAAGCACGTGCAGTTGGGGGACATCGTGCAAGTTTAGGCACAAATACTCAGAATGTGGGTTTGGGCGCCCTCTTTTTCAGTGCTTCAAAAAAGCAAAGAGTCAAAAGGCTGGTGAGTTCTTTGCAAAAGGGGAAGAGCCCAGTGCTACTAGAAAATATGCTGGTGTGACTAAAGCTATACTCTAAGCTCCCATGTAGAGAGGCAGATGCTAGGTTACTATTGACTGGGTTTGCATCAGATTTTACTATTCAGTAAAGTCAGTGGTTGTCACGAGTGCAGGGGGGCCTCCTAACTTAAAATCAGCTAGGGACAATCCTCTGTTAGCATTAAATAAGCTATTGGGCGAGATGGAAAAGGGTAGGATGGCCGTTCCTTTTGTGTTGGAGCCCATTAGGATATTGAGGATTTCCCTGTTGGGTCTGGTCCCGAAAAAAAGAGTTGGGCTCATTCAGGCTTATCCATAACCTGTCACACTCAAAGGGCTTATCAGTCAATGATGGGATTGATAGGGAATTGTCATCGGTCACATATGCCTCCTTTAAGCATGCACTACAGTTGGTTAGGAAGGCTGGGAAAGGGGCATGGTTGGCAAAGGTAAATATTAAGTTGGCATTTAGGTTGTTGCCAGTTCATCCAGATTCCCATCATTTACTGGGTTGCTATATTCCAGACAGGTATTTTGTGGATCTATGTCTAGCCATGGGGTGCTCCATTTCATGTTCCTATTTTGAAAAGTTTAGTACTTTCTTGCAGTGGGTAATTTGCAAACGGGCAGGGTTATTCTCAAAAGTCCATTATTTAGATGTTTTTTTATTTGTGCGCCAGGCTGAATCACAAGACTGTAGTCCATTGCTTTTTACATTTTAGGAAATGGCAGCTGAGTTTGATATTCCTCTAGCGGAAGAGAAGACTAAAGGCCCATATCATTCATTGAGTTTTCTGGGGATTCAGTTTGATACAGAGTCATTGGAATGTAGGCTGCCTTGGGATAAAGTGGGTGATTTAAAGAACAGCTTGTTGAAAGTATATTTGAAGTTGTTGCAGTCGTTGCTTGGCAAACTTAACTTTGCATGTCGAGTTATCCCAATGGGAAGGGTCTTTTCTAGAAGGCTGTCATTGGCTATTGCGGGAGTGGGACAGCATCATCACATCAGAGTAACGGCCGAGCACAAGGCTGATTTACACATATGGTATATTTTCCTTCAACATTTTAATGGTTGCACTCTTATTTTAAGGGAGCCAGTCTTTAATAATGTATACTAATGTGGTACGATCTGTAGATTTTGTGGCTTACTTTGGGGGGCGTTGATGTGCAGAATTTAACCTTTTTGGAGTTATTCCCCATAGTAAAAGCTATTTTTCTGTGGGGTAATACTTTAAGAAAAATCCACATATTCTTCTATTGTGATAATTTAAGTGTGGATCAAGCAATTTACTCATGATTGCCCCTTTGCCTCCAGTAGTTAGGCTATTGAGGCAATTGGTTCTAAAATGCCTGCAACTCAATATACAGGTTAGGTCTTCTCACATAGAAAGGGTAAATGAATGTCATAGCTGACACCTTGTCAAGAGGTAACTGTAAGAAATTTAGGGAGGCAGTGCCAGCAGCAGATCCATACCCTGTGCATTTCCCATCTCTAGTGATGTCGCGAACATCAAACCGCCATAGACTTCAATGGGCAGGCGAATTTCAAAACCCACAGGGACTCTTTCTGGCCACAATAGTGATGGGAAAGTTGTTTCAAGGGGACTAACACCTGGACTGTGGCATGCCGGATGGGGATCCATGGTAAAACTCCCACGGAAAATTACATAGTTGATGCAGAGTCTGGTTTTAAGCCATAAAGGGCATAAATCACCTAACATTCCTAAAATGTTTGGAATAACATGCTTTAAAACATCAGGTATGATGTTGTATCGATCAGGTAGTGTAAGGGTTACACCCGCTTCACAGTAACAGACTAGTGATGTCCCGAACAGTTCGCCGGAGAACTATTCGTGGCGATTTTCGCATGTTCGCGTTCGCAACGAACGGCAAACATATGCGCTTTTCGTACCGCCCCCTATTCATTATGATTGAGGAAACTTTGACCCTGCACCTTACAGTCAGCAGACACATTCCAGCCAATTAGCAGCATACACTCCCTTACAGAGCCTTCCATCTGTATGACAGCCTCCATTTTAGAATCATTCTGTAGCTGCATTCGTTGAGGGAGGAGATATATTCTACCTGCAGTTGATTTAATAGGGAAATAGATAGCCAGGCTGTGTATTTAGCTTTAACTACACACCTGAAGGATTCCTTTGATATCTGCTGCCAGGACAGCAACCCAAAAAGCCCATTTTAGGGCTAGAACATCATTTATTTTATTTTATTATTTTTTTCTGAAGATTTAATAGGGAAATAGATAGCCAGGCTGTGTATTTAGCTTTAACTACACACCTGAAGGATTCCTTTGATATCTGCTGCAAGGACAGCAAACCAAACAGCCCTTTTTAGGGCTAGAACATCATTTATTTTATTTTATAATTTTTTTCTGCTGATTTAATAGGGAAATAGATAGCCAGGCTGTGTATTTAGCTTTAACTACACACCTGAAGGACTCCTTTGATATCTGTTGCAAGGACAGCAACCCAAAAAGCCCTTTTTATTTTATTTTATTATTTGTTTTTGTGTAATCTAATTGCATATGCCTGCCTGCTAGCGTGTGTGTGAGGCCTATTGCATCTAGACTGCCAACTTTTTCCAGTGCACAGTGACACTCATATCTGGTGTCACAGTAGTGTGCAGTGAAATAAAACAACGCTTTTTTTACTGTAATCGATTGAATATCAGTTGACTGCCTAAAGGCGTGTGTGTGAGGCCTATTGCATCTAGTCTGCCAACTTTTGCCAGTGCGCAGTGACACTCATATCTAGTGCAACCGTAGTGTGCAGTGACATAAAACAACCCTTTTTTTACTGTAATCGATTGAATATCAGTTGCCTGCCTAAAGGCGTGTGTGTGAGGCTTATTGCATCTACTCTGCCAACTTTTGCTAGTGCACAGTGACACTCATATCTAGTGCAACCGTAGTGTGCAGTGAAATAAAACAACCCTTTTTTTACTGTAATCGATTGAATATCAGTTGCCTGCCTAAAGGGGTGTGTGTGAGGCCTATTGCATCTAGTCTGCCAACTTTTGCCAGTGCGCAGTGACACTCATATCTAGTGCAACCGTAGTGTGCAGTGAAATAAAACAACCCTTTTTTTACTGTAATCGATTGAATATCAGTTGCCTGCCTAAAGGCGTGTGTGTGAGGCTTATTGCATCTACTCTGCCAACTTTTGCTAGTGCACAGTGACACTCATATCTAGTGCAACCGTAGTGTGCAGTGAAATAAAACAACCCTTTTTTTACTGTAATCGATTGAATATCAGTTGCCTGCCTAAAGGGGTGTGTGTGAGGCCTATTGCATCTAGTCTGCCAACTTTTGCCAGTGTGCAGTGACACTCATATCTAGTGCAACCGTAGTGTGCAGCGAAATAAAACAACCCTTTTGTTACTGTAATCGATTGAATATCAGTTGCCTGCCTAATGGCGTGTGTGTGAGGCTTATTGCATCTACTCTGCCAACTTTTACTAGTGCACAGTGACACTCATATCTAGTGCAACTGTAGTGTGCAGTGAAATAAAACAACCCTTTTTTTACTGTAATCGATTGAATATCAGTTGCCTGCCTAAAGGGGTGTGTGTGAGGCCTATTGCATCTAGTCTGCCAACTTTTGCCAGTGTGCAGTGACACTCATATCTAGTGCAACCGTAGTGTGCAGCGAAATAAAACAACCCTTTTGTTACTGTAATCGATTGAATATCAGTTGCCTGACTAAAGGCGTGTGTGTGAGGCCTATTGCATCTAGTCTGCCAACTTTTGCCAGTGCGCAGTGACACTCATATGTAGTGCAACCGTAGTGTGCAGTGAAATAAAACAACCCTTTTTTTACTGTAATCGATTGAATATCAGTTGCCTGCCTAAAGGCGTGTGTGTGAGGCTTATTGCATCTAGTCTGCCAACTTTTGCCAGTGCACAGTGACACTCATATCTAGTGCAACCGTAGTGTGCAGTGAAATAAAACAACCATTTTTTTACTGTAATCGATTGAATATCATTTTTCTGCCTACAGGCGTGTGTGTGAGGCCTATTGCATCTAGTCTGCCAACTTTTGCCAGTGCACAGTGACACTCATATCTAGTGCAACCGTAGTGTGCAGTGAAATAAAACAACCCTTTTTTTACTGTAATCGATTGAATATCAGTTGCCTGCCTAAAGGCGTGTGTGAGGCCTATTGCATCTAGTCTGCCAACTTTTGCCAGTGCGCAGTGACACTCATATCTGGTGTCACAGTAGCTTGCACGCATAGTACCACGAATCGTAAAAAAATGACAGGCAGAGGCAGGCCACCCTGCAGGGGCCGTCGTAGTCGTGGTGCTGTGATTCCCTTTGGCCCTAGAATAATGCCCAGTTTTCAGAGGCAACGTACCCTGAACTTTTACAGTTCTGAGGACATGGTTGACTGGCTAACACAGGACACCCAATCTTCTACAGCTTCCGCTAGGAACCTAGACGCACCATCCTCATTCAGCTTAGCTTCGGGCACCTCTCCAATTACCACTCGCCCGCCTGCCGCCACCACCAACACTAGCACCACAGCTGCTTCACTTGATCCGTCAGAAGAGTTATTTACACATCCGTTGGAAGAAATGAGTGATGCACAAACATTAGTGCCAGAGGATGTAGATAACAGGGATATGTCGAAGTCAGGCAGCATTACACACATGGACGTACGGTCTGATGATGATGATGATGTTGTACCCGTTGCTGCTTCCTTTGTTGAGTTGTCAGATACAAGTGAAGCCGTTGATGATGAGACGATGCGTCCGTGGATGTCACGTGGGTGCCCGCTATAAGAGTAGAAGAACAGGAGGAAAGTTTAGATGGGGAAACAGAGAGGAGGAGGAGACGAGTTAAAAGCAGCGGGAGGTCGTCGAAAGTAGCTAGTGGCACATTCAGGCAGCATGCATCGGCACCAGGGGGCAGCCAGACAGCACGCCAGTCAACGCATGCTTTTGCCACCACCAGAATGCCGTCATTGCAGAGCTCAGCAGTGTGGCAATTTTTTCATGTGTCTGCCTGTGACAACAGTGATGCCATTTGCAACCTGTGCGAAAAGAAACTGAGTCGTGGGAAGTCCAACACCCACCTAGGTACAACTTCTTTGCGAAGGCACATGATGTCACATCACAAACGCCTATGGGATCAACTCATCAGTACAAGCAGCACAAAAAGTCAAAGCCGCCATCCTCCTCCTGGTTCAGCATCTTCAGCCACGTCAACCACTGCTGCCTGCTTGCCCCCTCTCAACCATCCGCCACTCCGTGTCTCGCCCTGAGCAGTCCCTGCTCATCTGCCCACAGTCAGGTGTCTGTCAAGGACATATTTGAGCGTAAGAAGCCAATGTCACAAAGTCACCCCCTTGCCCGGCAACTGACAGCTGAACTCTTAGGCCGCCAGCTTTTACCATACAAGCTGGTGGAGTCTGAGGCGTTCAAAAAATGTGTAGCTATTGGGACACCGCAGTGGAAAGTACCCGGCCGAAATTTCTTTGCACAAAAGGCAATCCCCAACCTGTACTCGATTGTGCAAAAGGAAGTAATGGCATCTCTGGCACACAGTGTTGGGGCAAGGGTCCATCTGACCACGGATACCTGGTCGGCAAAGCGTGGTCAGGGCAGGTATATCACCTACACTGCGCATTGGGTAAACCTGGTGACGGCTGCCAAGCATGGAATACGTGGCTCTGCAGAGGAGTTGGTGACACCGCCACGATTTGCAGGCAGGCCTGCTGCCACCTCCTCTACTCCTCCTACTCCATCCTCTTTCATAACCTCCTCGGCTGAGTCCTCATCTGCTGCTGCTATGTCTTGCTCCACATCAACAGCACCACCCCAGCTCCACAGGTACTATTCCACATCCCGGATACGGCAGTGTCACGCCGTCTTGGGGTTGACTTCCCTGAAAGCAGAGAGTCACACCGGACCAGCACTCCTGTCCGCTCTGAACGCACAGGTGGATCAGTGGCTGACTCCGCACCAACTGGAGATCGGCAAAGTGGTTTGTGACAACGGAAGAAATTTGTTGGCTGCATTGAATTTGGGCAAGTTGACACATGTGCTGTGCATGGCACATGTGTGTAATCTGATTGTACAACGCTTTGTGCATAAGCACCCAGGCTTACAGGACGTCCTGAAGCAGGCCAGGAAGGTGTGTGCCCATTTCAGGCGTTCCTACACAGTCATGGCACACTTTACAGATATCCAGCGGCGAAACAACATGCCAGCGAGGCGATTGATTTTAGACAGCCGGACACGTTGGAATTCAACACTCCTAATGTTCGACCGCCTGCTCCAACAAGAAAAGGCCGTTAACGAGTATTTGTATGACTGGGGTGCTAGGACAGCCTCTGCGGAGCTGGGGATTTTTTTTGCCACGTTACTGGACGCTCATGCGCAATGCCTGTAGGCTTATGCGTCCTTTTGACGAGGTGATAAACCTGGTCAGTCGCACCCAAGGCACCATCAGCGACATCTTACCATTTGTTTTCTTCCTGGAGCGTGCCCTGCGAAGAGAGCCGGATCAGGCCATAGATGAGCGTGAAGAGGAAGAGGAAGAGTTGTGGTCACCATCCCCGCCAGAAACAGCCTTATCATCATCGCTTGCTGGACCTGCGGCAACGCTGGAAGAGGATTGTGAGGAAGAGGAGTCAGAGGAGGAATGTGGCTTTGAGAAGGAGGAGGAAGACCAACCACAACAGGCATCCCAGGGTGCTCGTTGTCACCTATCTGGTACCAGTGGTGTTGTACGTGGCTGGGGGGAAGAACATACCTTCAGTGCGATCAATGAGGATGAGGAACGGGACATGACTAGCTCGGCATCCAACCTTGTGCAAATATGGTCTTTCATGCTGTCGTGCCTGTTGAGGGACCCTCGTATAAAAAGGATGAAGGAGAACGACCTGTACTGGGTGTCCACGCTACTAGACCCCCGGTATAAGCAGAAAGTGCCTGAAATGTTACCGAATTACCACAAGTCGGAATGGATGCAGCACTACCAAAATAAATTAAAAAGTATGCTTTACACAGCATTTAAGGGTGATGTCACAGCACGAAGGCAATCTAACAGAGGAAGAGGTGAACATAATCCTCCTCCTCCCACGACCACGTCAGCAAGGAGAGGACGCTTTACAGACGTGTTGTTGATGGAGGACATGCAGAGCTTTTTAAGTCCTATGCATCGCCACAGCCCTTCGTGGTTTGTCCTCAGAGAACGACTTGACCGTCAGGTAACAGAATACCTCTCCATAACTACAGATATCGACACTATGAGGAGCGATAAATCCCTTGATTACTGGGTGTGCACGCATGCCCTGTGGCCTGAGCTATCCCAATTTGCCATAGAACTTCTGTCCTGCCCCGCTTCAAGTGTCACTTCAAGGTTTTGTCACTGATAAGAGAAGTCGCCTAGATCAAAAAAGTCTAGATTACCTCACCTTTATTAAGATGAATGAGGGATGGATCCCGAAGGGACTGACAGTGGGCGATACATTCGATTAAAAAAGGCCTGATAGATGAGCTGCCTTGAGCTAATAATGGTCCACAAACTAACATAGATTTTTCTGGTCGCTGCAACAATACCTAATTTTTGCATTTAAATTCTTTTTTTGTCAGAAGGCGTACAGCATGTAATGAAAAATAAAGCATTTTTGAACAGTCTTGCATAACAGTTGTGCAAAAATACATATTTACAATAAAGACATTTTGTGAAAGTTAGCTGGTTATTCCTTCTTATTTTTACTTTTTAGGTTAATATTTTTTTTTATTTTTTACTGTGATTGCAATTTAAGAGATACCTAAAACATGGTAAAACAGACAAGAGTAAAGAGTATATCTGCAGGGAACACCAAAGTTGTATTAGCTATCATCCCTCCAGCACTATTAGCTTATTATTTACAATATCTAACCTGGGCAATCACCCTTGGGTTACCCTAGGGCAGGCTTCAGTGAGCGACCTCTCCTTTCCTGGGATGATTTTGCCGCCGGTTGCTTCTGAAGGGTCTCCAGGGCTCCCCCACTCCGGTCCTTCCCCCAGTGTCGCTTCAACCAGTAACAAATGTTTTATATTTGTAAAGCGACCCAATGATCCCCCTTGATAGAGGTTTATCTTTACAAATTTTGGAGAACCAATTTAAGACCGGTGTCCCCTGTTTCTGGGTCAGGGAGTGTGTGAAATGCCTCAGCCTACAGTAATTGTAATGTTCTGACAGCGGTAGCTCATGCTTGTCCCTCAGTTCCTCATAGGTGAGCATCTGACCCTTTACTAACCAGTCTCCCAGTCTATCTAGTTTCCTTGACCTCCACCAGTGTTGTGATGTTGTGCTCATGTGTTTCGGGGCCTGAGGGTGGTCAAGAATTGGGATCATTTGGGTGGATCCAGGGAACAAACCCGTGTGTTTCTTGGCCCATTTCCAGTATGATAGTGAGTGTCTGATTAGGGGGTTTGGCGAATTTTTAAGGCTCTGAGGTATTTCTGATAGCCAAGCCACCTTGACCCAGGTTAAGGGCCTTAAAGTGTGGTTCTCTAAATACACACAGGCCGGTTGATGACATATAGAATGTGCTATTGGGAGGAAAGATAGGTGACGGAACAGGTATTAAACTGATAGGAATGAGTAGTACAACTTAATACACAACTCCTATCTGGTGGCACCTTAGATTGCACATGCACTGCCCCAAATAAGAAGTAGGAGGTCCGACCAAGCATCTTTTTCCATCTCCCTCTTCCAAAAATCCATGCCATATACATGTCCCCTGATAGGTGTCGTAACAGGTATTAAACTGATAGGAATGAGTAGTACAACTTAATACACCACTCCTATCTGGTGGCACCTTAGATTGCACGTGCAGTGCCCAAAATTCGAAGTAGGAGGTCCGACCAAGCATCTTTTCCCATCTCCCTGTTCCAAAAATCCATGCCATATACACGTCCCCTGATAGGTAAGGTAACAGGTATTAAACTGATAGGAATGAGTAGTACAACTTAATACACCACTCCTATCTGGTGGCACCTTAGATTGCACGTGCAGTGCCCCAAATTCGATGTAGTAGGTCCGACCAAGCATCTTTTTCCATTTCCCTGTTCCAAAAATCCATGCCATATGCACGTCCCCTGATAGGTAACGTAACAGGTATTAAACTGATAGGAATGAGTAGTACAACTTAATACACCACTCCTATCTGGTGGCACCTTAGATTGCACGTGCAGTGCCCCAAATTCGAAGTAGGAGGTCAGACCAAGCATCTTTTTCCATCTCCCTGTTCCAAAAATCCATTCCATATACATGTCCCCTGATAGGTAACGTAACAGGTATTAAACTGATAGGATTGAGTAGTACAACTTAATACACCACTCCTATCTGGTGGCACCTTAGTTTGCACGTGCAGTGCCCCAAATTAGAAGTACGAGGTCCGACCAAACATCTTTTTCCATCTCCCAGGTCAGAGTCTGGGGGCTTCCACTGCACAGCATGGAATATTATACACAGGTCAGAGTCTGGGGGCTTCCACTGCCCAGCATGGAATATTATACACAGGTCAGAGTCTGGGGGCTTCCACTGCACAGCATGGAATATTATACACAGGTCAGAGTCTGGGGGTTTCCACTGCGCAGCATGGAAGATTACACGCGTTGCCTCTGTCTGCGTTATTATAAGGTGTGTACTGTTAAGTAGTACTATTCCTATCGGTTTAATCCCTGTTAAGTCCACTATCAGGGGACGTGTATATGGCATGGATTTTTGGAAGCGGGAGATGGAAAAAGATGCTTGGTCGGTCCTCCCATTTCAAATTTGGGGCACTGCGCGTGCAATCTAAGGTGCCACCAGATATGAGTGTCACTGTGCACTGGCAAAAGTTGGCAGAGTAGATGCAATAGGCCTCACACACACGCCTGTAGGCAGGCAACTGGTATTCAATCGATTACAGTCAAAAAAGGGTTGTTTTATGTCACTGTACACTACGGTTGCACCAGATATGAGTGTCACTGTGCACTGGCCACAGTTGGCAAAGTAGATGCAATAGGCTTCACACACAAGCCTGTAGGCAGGCAACTGATATTCAATCGATTACAGTCTAAAAAGGGTTGTTTTATGTCACTGTACACTACGGTTGCAACAGATATGAGTGTCACTGTGCACTGGCAAAAGTTGGCAGAGTAGATGCAATAGGCCTCACACACACGCCTGTAGGCAGGCAACTGATATTCAATCGATTACAGAAAAAAAAGGGTTGTTGTATGTCACTGTACACTACGGTTGCACCAGATATGAGTATCACTGTGCACTGGCAAAAGTTGGCAGAGTAGATGCAATAGGCCTCACACACACGCCTGTAGGCAGGCAACTGATATTCAATCGATTACAGTAAAAAAAGGGTTGTTTTATGTCACTGTACACTACGGTTGCACCAGATATGAGTGTCACTGTGCACTGGCAAAAGTTTGCAGAGTAGATGCAATAGGCCTCACACACACGCCTGTAGGCAGGCCACTGATATTCAATCGATTACTGAAAAAAGGGTTGTTTTATGTCACTGTACACTACGGTTGCACCAGATATGACGTATCACTGTGCACTGGCAAAAGTTGGCAAAGTAGATGCAATAGGCCTCACACACACGCCTGTAGGCAGGCAACTGATATTCAATAGATTACAGTCAAAAAAGGGTTGTTTATGTCACTGTACAGTACTGTTGCACCACATATGAGTTTCACTGTGCACTGGCAAAAGTTGGCAGAGTAGATGCAATAGGCCTCACACACACGCTAGGAGGCAGGCATATGCAATTAGATTACACAGAAAAAAATAATAAAATAAAGTAAATGATGTTCTAGCCCTAAAAAAGGCTTTTTGGGTTGCTGTCTTTGCAGCAGATATCAAATGAGTCCTTCAGGTGTGTAGTGAAAGCTAAATACACAGCCTGGCTATCTATTTCCCTATTAAATCAGCAGCAGGTAGAATATATGTCTTCTCTCAACGAATGTAGCTTCAGAATGATTCTAAAATGGAGACTGTCCTTCAGATGGAAAGCCCTGGAAGGGAGTGTATGCTGCTGATTGGCTGGAATGTGTCTGCTGACTGTGAGGTGCAGGGTCAAAGTTTCCTCAATGATAAAGAATAGGGGGCGGACCGAAAAGCGCATGTGTTCGCCGTTCATTGCGAACGCGAACATGCGAAAATCGCCACGAATAGTTCTTCGGCGAACTGTTCGGGACATCACTACCCATCTCACGTGTGGAATTTGAGACTGTAAAGAAAGCATTAAAACTAGCTCGGGTATAAGGGTTCAATTAGGCATAGAGATTTTGAGACACCAGAGGCCAGTACATTTTCCTTAAAAGATGGGGTGCTCCTCAATGAAGTGGGTCTTTCATTGTTTAATTCATTGAGGGTGGTTATACAGCTACCCCATATTATTTGTTATTTGTTATCATATGTTTGTGATAATAAAGCTGTGGCCTGGTAATACCCCATATTGGATTTTGTGTCTTTATTGGGAATTCTGGTTTGCTTTTCAGGGTTTCTATCTACCAGGTCAGTACCATGTCTATGTTGTTGCTGATGCATTTATATGCAAACAAGTGTCTCATGCAAAATATTTAGTTGCTTTGATGTGCTAATTAAGATTATATTCTGCTTGTCTGTCTCTGTAGAAGCCAATTTAAAGATCCCTAATGTTATCTGGCAGTAGACTCCTCTCCCACCATTATCAAGTACTCTGAACCAAACATTAGCGTAAAAGAGCAACAACATTAATGTTAAATATTTTAAGGAATGATTTAATGTAGATATAAACTGCTATTACAATATAAAGCCATTTTTTATGGTGTCTAAATTTTAATTAACTTCCTTTTGGGGTGGCAGTGTGCTGATTGAATGCATAAGCTGGGAGTTAGAACATTAGAATGTAGCTTAGTCAAACATTTTTTTTTTTTAGAGCAGTGATGTTATTAGTGGTAGATAATAGCCATAAATGCCCCCCATAGTGCCAAAACAATGTCTAGATGGTTATTAGGTATTGAACATTAATAAAATTCATATCTAAAAAAGTAATATTCAATTAAATTTTAAACGTGTTCAGAGTTAGTTGCTGCTGGTAACCACCCACCATAAGGTCAAGGGGGGCGGTGACTACATTTTTAGATGAAATGTGTACCACCAACACAATGCTGCCTGGGGACAGCAACCTAATTAACATTTATTGTGCTGTGCTCTTGGGCAGTGCATGTGCATGTACTTCCAACATGCATGTTCTGAAGATTGTGGCAGGATTATTGCTGAACGAAAAATGGGGAGGGGGGTTTCGGGGGCTCTAGGTGTAAATTTTTCTGTAACGAACCCTTGATAGGGTGCCACTGAGGGTCAGAAAGATGTATCAAAAGACTTGTAGAAAAAGCTCCCTCTTATAGTGCACACCTATTAATCCCACTTATTTTGAAGAGACCTAAATAAAAAGGTTAAAACTTAACTTTTAATAAGTTAGTAAATAACTTTAAAATGTATTTAGATGCTGCATTACTTTCAGGGATTGTATCAATATAACTTACTGAGCAAATTAGCACATATTAAATATTTAGTGCAATGTTAAATTAAAGTGCAAGTGCAAAAAATTGTGAATCTTAAGTGCTTATATGGAGTCAGCTATATGTCTGACTCAATTTTTAAAGTAGTGTTATCAGAGTGCTGATCGTCACCCCAGTGGCACTTCATGTCAATACTAAACACAAAGGGGATGTTAAAGTACTTTCATTTATGGCGATTGACCATGTTGCAATAAACATCAGAACGGACAATATAGATAATGAATTGCTAAAGATGGAGGCAAGATGGATTTATTTATTAAAAACTAGGAAACCATATGGCCTAAATGATGGTTTCACGTTTTCTCCTTACATTTAAAATACTGATATTTAATGTTCTATATAATGAGAAATATTGAGCCAACAAAATGACTTTGAAGTCAAGGTCCAATTTGTTTAACAGCATCAAAACAAATTATATAAGTAAAAGAGTAAACTTGATAAGTGATATTCTTTAATGACTATATCAACATGAGACATGGTTCTAATAAAAGCTAATATGTCAGTCCTGCTGAAAGAGTGGTATATAGTATAACAATAATGAAGATATAGACCAATTCAGTAAGTTAGTAGAAAATATATATTGTCATATTATGTTGTAATGTTGAGGTTAAAATATCAGATTTTTAGAAATTCTGATAAAGATGAAGAATGCAAAATCACAAATTATTCAAACAATATTGATATTAGTATATCATGAGATATCTTAAACAATTTGGGTATTTGTAGCTCTATCAATAAATATAATGAGACTTATCCAATATTTTTAAAGTTAGTATTATTGTTTTTTTAAAAGCAGACACGATCTCCATGATTACCAGAGACTATAAAAGGGATGTCTACTAGTCATGTCGGTAACCCCTGAAGAAATTGAGAAACGTGCGTCGGGTCAGACGCAGCAACGTGAGATGCGGGTTAGTGACGTCATCGCGAGGCGTTCGAACCGCGATCTCTACGCTAGTGTGCTGCTCCTTACCTCATGGACATATTGCAATATAAATCACTACAATTGGCATTTAGAAACAAGTCCATAAGAGGCCTTGCAGCATTTTCAGGCTCTAATTAAAGAGTTTATTTAAGTTTGAAAAAAACTTTTCGAAAAGCAAATATAAGACGATCAGCACTCTGATAACACTACTTTAAAAATTGAGTCAGACATATAGCTGACTCCATATAAGCACTTAAGATTCACAATTTTTTGCACTTACACTTTAATTTAACATTGCACTAAATATTTAATATGTGCTAATTTGCTCAGTAAGTTATATTGATACAATCCCTGAAAGTAATGCAGCATCTGAATACATTTTAAAGTTTTTTACTAAGTTATTAAAAGTTAAGTTTTAACTATTTATTTAGGTCTCTTCAAGATAATTGGGATTTATAGGTGTGCACTATAAGAGGGAACTTTTTCTACAAGGGTTATTGCTTAGTTTTAAATTTTATATTTATACTTTTAATGTAGACCATATCTGTTTGACTTTATTGTTTTTCTAGATCTTTATCCCTTATTCTTACCTCCCAAGACTTTGACTCCTCCTTGTAGCTGACTTCACATTGCAAAGCCTCTTGTGTGGTGAGATTGTATGGAACTCCTGCCCAGCGAAGAAAGTATCTCTCCTCAGACACATAGATGATGGGTTTAGTTACCTTCTTTTCCACAATATCTGTTCATAGAAAATAAAGAAAAGTGATTAGGATAAATGCTCTTCACCTTTAGATATAGTGTACAAAATAATATTTAAAAGGTATTTCCCTGTTAAAACGAATGCTGAATTAATGGAGTTATGATCGATAGTAATCTGTGTTTTTAATGTATTGGCCTTGAATCACAAATAATAATCACAAAAAGTAATAACAAAATGGAAAAATGGAAGTCATGAAACTCAAACCTATTACTTACAAATGGAAAAAACTCTTAAACAACTACAAACATTTGCTACATGTTGGAAAGTAGTCTAGATAGTAATACTTTTAAAATAGAATTCATCACAGTTCCATACTCCAAATGTATTCTTTATGAAGGTACTTGTGGGAGAGCCTCAATGTCTATTCAAACAGTATTTAAACATATCAATATCTATGTTAATTCTTGATCAATTTTAAAAATGTAAACAGCTTTTCCATGTAATGTTCATTTCTCTGCTTAATGGTACAGAGCACATCTGGTGTCCCTTAAAATGAAACGAGGCTGGACGGTTTTTCAATCACCCATCATAGCATATGTAGAGCCCAGTCAGAGCCTCTCTCCAGCCTCATTTTACAGTTGCATGAACTACCCTTACACTGATGAATGAGTTGGTTCTGGCACTGTTCCCTATTCTATTGCCCAGATCATAATGTTATGTACACTTAAAGTCTCTCTTAAAATTGCCACACATTCTATTAGCTACCCATTACAAGTTGCCCACCCACCTTAACTATGGGCCAGCCAACAACACAACTTAAGGCTTACATCTCCATTAATGTTTGGACAGCTTGAACATTACGAGAATTAAATAAGTTAAAGTTACACAAAGTCAATATTCTATTAGAAGTTTACGTCTAACTTGCAAATTAAATCAGACCCGTATCAAGTTCCTGGCAAAAATATTATGAGTACTAAATAGGACTCACAAAAGCTTTTACACTTACACTTACACCAGCAGTAGCAGCAATTAAACACACACCACTGCACTTTAAAGGCATGGCAAAGCATAAAAATACATAAAGCAAGTAACACAGTACATGACTAAATAGCATGAAAAAAACATGTAACTGCCTTAGAAAAAATGCATAACACTCACAGAGACTCAAATGTGGACTTTAAAAAATATCTATATTCATTAACATATTTGAGTCATCATATACTGTATATATTGGAACAAAAACTATTGTCAATAGTACACATAGTTACATAGTTACATAGTAATTAAGGTTGAAAAAAGACTTTCAGTCCATCAAGTTCAACCTGTTAAGATCTCCTCTGATTTGCAATATGCGGATTAGTTATTAATTAATTTGTTGATTAAATAATTATTAATAGTATAGTATTGGAGGATGAATAAAGAGTTAGTCCATCAATTTCAACCTTTTTTGATCTCAATTGATCTTTTTAATGTGGACTATTTATTATTAATTGTTAATTGATCCAGAGGAAGGCAAACAGAAAAAGAAACCCCATTGTAACTCTGCCAATTGTCTCATAAGGGGAAAAAAAGCAAAATTCCTTCCTGACCCCAGAAACTGGCGATCAAATTTCTCCCTGGATCAATATTCCTTCGCTAGTTATCTAGGATAGCCTTGAATGCCCTCTTTATTCAAAAATATATCTAACCCCTTTTTGAAGTTGTCTATCGAATTCGCTGTCACCACCTCCTTTGGTAGAGAATTCCACAGTTTAACCACCCTAACTGTGAAGAACCATTTTCTTTGTTTAAGGTGAAATCTTTTTTCCTCTAACCGCAAAGGATGTCCTCTTGTCAGTTGAAAATCTCTTGCTATAAAAAGTTCACTTGACAAAGCCTTATATTGACCCTGGATGTATTTATATAAGGTAATCATATCCCCTCGTAGACGCCTTTTTTCTAGCGAAAATAAGTTTAGTTTGGTTAGTCTTTCTTCATAACTTAGCCCCTCCATTCCCCTTATTAGTTTTGTAGCCCTTCTCTGTACTTTTTCCAGCTCTAAAATGTCCTTTTTATGAAGTGGTGCCCAAAATTGTACTCCATATTCCAAATGAGGGCGTACTAGGGATTTGTATAGTGGCAGAATTATATTTGCTTCCCTTGCTTCTATACCCTTCCTAATACATGCTAATATTTTACTTGCCTTTGCAGCTGCTGCTTGGCTACACCTCCAAATGACATATATCAATTAACAGAGGAACATACACCAAGGTACACAAATTGTCAATACCAATCTGGATCACACAGGGACCACAACAGGTGCTCTAATGCACTGACTATTTATCAGCACCACAGCACACTACTGACACAGGTCACCTATCCACATCCATGGGAAGGTATGTCATCTAAACCAGAATCTTGGGTCTTTGAAACTGAGGTGTGAGAAATGTCAGCATGGACAGCCTTGGAGAGAGGAGAGGGTGACATTGATAGTGGCTACATGAGTATATAACTAGATAGCACAGGCCAGACACTGCATTGCCCCAGAGAGCATGTAAGGAACATGGTTTTAGGGGCACAGGGACATGGGGATTTATGGACAAATCATGACAAGGGGGATTACACTAATGTGTTCAAGCTGTTGGGGAAAGCCAACAAACACACAAGGAGTCTGTGGAGAGGCACATACAGCACCAGCGAACTTCCCTCCATCAAGGTCAATCTTGTGTACACCCATCCTGTAAATTCCAACTCCTTTACTATTGTGCATGGGGCAAGATGTATACCGATAATAATTTTGTGACATTATAGCTATTGTTATTGTAATAATTCATTATTCAAAAAAATCCTGTCATTTGGTTAACAAACCTGGTGATACTGAACAGTGCTACAATGTACACTTATCCTGAGTATTAACTCACAAACATCACCAATAATCTTGTTAATGCATGATGGAAAATATTGTGACAATAACACATTAAATAGTGCTTGAATGCATTTTTTAAATATTAATACACTAGCAACTTATCCATGAAAAATGACGGCAATAAAATGTGTAGGCCTGCAATGCTGTTTGTCACATAATACAAGGCTCTCCCCCCTCATTGCAAGCCTCTCCCACGTCTACTTTCCGAACCTCACAATGAGCGCCTTTGGCGCTCATCGTGAGCCCCACAATGAGTGGCTTCACCGCTCATAGCAGCCTTAGGACAACCCACCACTTTCACGCTGAGTGCCTTCGGTGAGCGCCTTCGGTGAGCGCCTTCGGTGCTCATTGCAAGCCTCTTTCCACTCTCTGACCCTTGTGTCTGTTTCCCCCTCTACCTTACATGTGCCTGTTTACCCCTCTTTCCCTCCTGCTGTCTCTTTGCCCCCTGTCCCTGCCCTTTGTTTTTTTTCCCATTTTTCCCCTCACTGTGTCTCTCACCACTGTGTCTCTTTACACCCTCTCTCCCCTATCCCTCCTGAGTTAGGGGCTTAAAAAACATGACGGCCGTTAAAGCCGTAATTTTTTTCAAAATCTTGTGTGCCTCGCGTTGAGCGCCAAAGGCCTACTGTCTTCTGCGCTGGTTGCGGGCATCGCCATAAGCGCCTTCTCTCATCGTGAGGTCCGCAATGAGCACCATGCGCCAGCCCATTTTTTTTAACATTGTGTGACAACAACTCGCAATTACGACAACTATTAGATGTGATCACTAGGAAACTACACCTGTGCCACTGTAATGGGATAGAATGTTTACATAACAATGTTTTTTACAGTAAATATGGTATATTATTTCATAAGGGTGACACACTTAATGCAGATTTTAGGTGTTATGTGCACCAGTGTGTGAAAAGATGTTAAAAATTATGCTATAAACATCACTTTTAACATAGAGAGTGTAAACACTTAGCCATGACAACATCACTTCATGACAACTCCACATGAAGGGATGGCTATACAGGAAGATGATCTATGTACAAATATATGATTGTAACATAAATGCTATGCATATTGATGTTCCAAAACTTTAACCATTAGGAATACACAGAAACAGTGATGATTGTATAAGAAAACAGTGCTAAATACTGTAACTGTAACAATATACCAACTTACCTGATCTTCATCTACAAGCATTACCAACCATTAGGTCGGTGTCTTGGTACATCACTAGCCATGACCATTAATAATAATAAGCCATCCCACAATGAATGCTTAGCTGTGACCACAGTCAGTGGTCCAAGAGTACTATCACCATCTCTAAATTCTATTGTTTAGCCACATTAATATCAAATAATTTGGTATACAGGTGTTATCACATTTTAAATGATTCTTATGATATCATGGTGTCTGAGCACCTAACCATTAGGTCACCAAGGTCAGCAGCCATAAAGCCGGTTAATTACATCAGACAAAAGCATCGGTTTTCATATTGATATTGAAGGAGAGGATGACATGCTTCACTAAAGCATGTACAGTATTAATGCTGGCTTTACTTAACATGTCATTATGGGACTTTTCAAGTCCCCCACCATATCTGCATTGGTCTAAATTAATTATAACAACAACCATGTATTCTAAAACAGGATATATGATTTTATTAATAGTGTGTGAGCTACATTTTTAGGAGAGGATGTCAAATCTGATAGCCACTGTGAATATAATGAAATTACTTTATTTTGTAGCTATGCTTGCAGATGAAAAAGATGCCTTCATGGACCTGAATTGTTCCTAAAATCAAAACTAATCCTAAATTTTTTTTAACTATATCAATGGGAAGAAGGCGGGGAAGGAAGCTATAGGAACATTACAATGTGACACAGGGCGTCTGATAATTAGTGACCAAGAAAAGGCAGATGAGCTAAATAGGTTCTTTTCTTTGGTATACACATGGGAGGTACGAGTGGTTGGGACACGGCAACATAATGGGCCTACACTACCTTTGCAAAATAATTGGTTAACACAGGAAGTAATCCAAAAGAGGTTGGAAAAAATAAATGTTAATAAAGCCCCGGGTCCTGATGAATACATCCAAGGGTACTAAGGGAACTGGGTTCTGTAATAGCTAAACCATTTTATTTAATTTTTCCAGATTCACTTACCACAGGGTCTCTACCAGATGACTGGAGAAAAGCTGATGTGATACCTATATTTAAAAAGGGAACAAGAGCAAATCTGGGGAATTATAGAGCTGTAAGCCTCACTTCTGTAGTGGGGAAGCTTTTATAAGGGTTAATAAGGGATAATATACAAGAATATGTCTATTTGAACAGGATTATAAGTAGGAGTCAACATGGATTTATGAGGGATAGGTCATGTCAAACAAATCTAATTAGTTTCTATGAGGAGGTTAGTAGGAACCTGGATAAAGGCAACTCAGTGGATGTAGTCTTTTTGGATTTTGCAAAGGCTTTTGATACAGTGCCACATGGGAGACTATTGTGCAAACTAAGAGATACAGGAGTTGCAGTAAATATCTGCTCATGGATTGAGAGCTGGCTGAAAGACAGGAAGCAAAGGGTTGTTGTAAATGGAACATACTCCGATTGGACTAATGTGGTAAGTGGGGTTCCTCAGGGTTCACTATTAGGTCCTCTCATTTTTAACATATTTATTAATGATTTAGAGGTAGGATTGGAGTGAGGTGTCTCCATTTTCGCTGATGACACAAAGTTGTGCAAAGTAATTAAATCAGATAGTGATGTGCTTTCCCTCCAAAGGGATTTACATAAAATTGAGGAATGGGCATCTAAATGGCAGATGAGATTTAATACGAATAAATGTAAAGTTATGCATCTGGTAAGGAAAAATAGCCATGCAATTTATAATCTTAATGGAGCAAATCTAGGTGTATCAGATATTGAAAGGGATTTGGGAGTGCTTGTGGACAACCACCTAGGTAACAGCGCTCAAAGCCAAGCAGCTGCAAAGGCAAATAAAATATTAGCATGTATTAAGAAGGGTATAGAAGCCAGGGAAGCAAATATAATTCTGCTACTATACAAATCCCTAGTACGCCCTCATTTGGAATATGGAGTACAATTTTGGGCACCACTTCATAAAAAGGACATTTTAGAGCTGGAAAAGGTACAGAGGAGGGCAACAAAAATAATAAGGGGAATGGAGGGGCTAAGTTATGAAGAAAGACTAACCAAATTAAACTTATTTTCTCTAGAAAAAAGGCGTCTAAGAGGAGATATGATTACCTTATATAAATGCATCCAGGGTCAGTATAAAGATTTGTCAAGGGAGCTTTTTGTGCCAAGAGGTTTTTAACTGACAAGAGGACATCCCTTGCGGCTAGAAGTAAAAAGATTCCACCTTAAAGAAATAAATGGGATCTTCACAGTAAGGGTGGTTAATCTGTGGAATTCTCTACCAGAGGAGGTGGTGACAGCGCATTCGATAGATAGCTTTAAAAGGGGACTGGATTTATTTCTAATTAAAAAGGGAATTTAGGGTTATCATGGATAATTAGAGAGGGTGTATTGATCCAGGGAGAAGTCAGGTTGCCGGTGTCTGGGATCAGGAGTTTTTTTTTTTTTTTTTTTAATACAACTAATTAATAGTTAATCCGCATATTGCAGATCGGAGGAGATCTTGAAAGGTTGAACTTGATGGACTGAAGGTCTTTTTTCAACCTTAAATACTATGGTCCTCATTCAATTTGAATTTTGTCAATTGAATAGGGCTCTATATAAGCACATAACATATTTTTTTGACATCATTTTTTAGTTGTTGAAAACCTTGGTTTTCGATAGAGGTTCAGTAACTAACAAGTTCTGTGAACATTTTTTGTATGTGCTTATATAGAGCCCTATTCAATTGGGCAACTCGGAATTGAATGAGGCTCTATGTAACTATGTAACTATGTAACTATGTAACATTATAAACAAACATAAATGCTAAGGCATCAAACAAATAGGTACTGCACCATTGGCATTCAACGGCATTCTTCAGTAACTATCATTTGGTGAAATGTTATGGTTGGTAGCCATCTGCTATAACATATCATCATCACATCGTGCTGTTAATAAGATCCAAAGCTAGGTGCACCCTCTATATCCTCCTCTGCCTTGCCACAGGGCCACAACCCCACATGTCAGCATGCCCCCTTCCTAGGTGAGGGGGATTGCACAGGAAACATCTTTCTAGAAGGCAGCAGCAGCACATAACATATCTGTTACAATCATATATTTGTACATAGATCATCTTCCTGTATAGCAGAAGCACTGAGAGAGGTAAGGAATGGCCAGGCTGCAGGTGTGTGGGGGAGGCCTCTGGTGTGGAGGAAGGCAGTGCTGGGAACCAGAGCAAGCTTGTTGAGGTCAATGTTCAGTGACTGGAACAGCCTGGTCATCTAGAACTCCTTCATTAGGTTGTGTCCCCTCACCTCCCCATAAACCCTCCGCTGCTTCTGTCTACGAGGCATAGCTAGTGAAGAAACATTTCTGCAGTCCCTGTGTAGCGTCTACTTGCTCCCCCATGAGGACCAGCATCCAATGGTAGACATTGGGATGGAGGTTTACCGAGGCCAGACATGGAATCCAGAGTGGTGATGGGGGCCCAGGTGGTGTGGGCAGCCAGGTTGTGCTGGTGGTGGAGGAGCAGGAGGTGATGGCTGTGGTGGAAATTAACTTGGATATGTCAGAACTTTTGATGAATAAAATCCAATTTTATATGGGTATTATAATCTAATATAATAATCCTATTATTATACTTTTCTTTTATAATCAATGTACTAATATTTGTTTATTATATGCATGCAATTTCATTATTAGAATAGTTATGTAAAGATATATTTTTCACAGATTCTCACTGAAAGAAATTCTAAAAAGCTTCTTTGTTCTGTAAAGACAAATACGTAGAGAATTTCTGAGCTAATTAATAGATAAGGTTTAAAATAACAGAATACTCCTTTTAAATGCACATGGGCAAGAATATTCTAAACAGACATTATGTCTTTCCCTAGACCATTAATTTCTCCTGTGTATATATAAAATGACACTCTTTATTGACCATGTCTGGGTTATAATTTGGTTTATAGCTTGTTATAGCCCCATCTTGTAGTTCAAGGAATAAAATGTTTATATAAAAATATATATTCACTATTAAGATTTAAATATGTGATGACATCATAAGAACATTTGATTGGCTAACAAAGACATAGTGAGATCGGAATGTCTGATAAGCAAATTAAGTTGTGGGTATAATTATGGTTAGAAACAAGATCTAGGGAGGATAGCTGGAGAACAAATTGGAGAGAGAGCGAGAGAGAAAGAGACACATCCACTCATCTCTCAACAGACAGTTTCTTGGACAGAGACACATAGCTACACTTTTGATAAACTCTTAAAAAGAATACTTTAAAACTATTGGGATTAATAATGATATCTGTAAAACAAAGGATACATATAAATAATACAATGATGATATAAAAAAGATAAATGTAAGTACTAAAATGTGTTTCACTGCTCCTGATGCAGCTTCTTCAGTTAGAAATATCCTACAAATACATACAAAGCATATACATAAGTATACATATAGATTTACACACAAATATATTTGAAAATAGTCCTTTAAAAAATAGTCTTTTGTTTTTTTAAATATTAAAAAAAATAAAAAAAATAATCTTATACATAAAAAATTCACACACATGTTAGATTGTATGTTTATACACTAGAGCTATTATTTTAAACATGATGGCCTAGTATCCACATATATAGTATAAATATAGGTATATCAATGAAAATATGAAAATATGCATATATCTCTACAAACATCAGTTGTGGTAAGTCTCATAAAAGATAAACCTATAGAGTCATTACAATTATTTTACATTATATATACACTGGGAACTTGCCCATCAAAAATGATGGGAATAAAATTATAATGCTGGCACTGCTGTTTGCCACACAATGTGAGGCTTTTGTTCCTCTGAGCCCCTTCGGCGCTCATCGCGAGCCCCGGTGCTCATTGCGAGCCGCTCCCCCCGTTTACTTCAACTTTCCTGCTTTGCAATGATCACCTTTTGCGCTCATCGCGACAGTTGAAAGTAAAATCCATAACAGTTTTTCCATTGATCTGCACTAGGATTGTGTGCGCCCTCTCTCTTCCTTCCCTTTAGCTAATAGAATATGTGGCAATATTAAGAGTTATTTTAAATGTGTACAAATTTACAAATTGGGCAACAGAATAGGACCCTAAGAGTGTCTTTTTTCCAATAAAAGCAAATTTGATCCCTTATTTTTGTTGAAAGCCTGCAGTTGTTTTTTGGTTTATCCAACAGGTTCACAAAACTTGAATATCTAGAATGCAACTAAGAAACAAAAGTAATGTCAATTAACAAGTAATCCGCGTATAGCAGATCAGAGGAGATCTAAAAAGGATTATCCTGATTAACTTCAATTAACCTTAATTCCTATGTAACTACTGTATGTACCAAAGTTGCCTACCTGCACTTTTATACCTTTTGTATAGTAAATTCACAAAATTTGCAGAATTTAATATTCCTTCCTTGTAGAGTACAAATATTATATAAATATTTGACACAATATACAAATGTATCATTGTAGCAGTGTGCCTTTAGTAATAAAAAAGTGACGAAGAGCAAGCAGCATGCTTTTGGAGAACAAGGGTAGCACATTTTCAGAGGACAGCACTAGATTATAAAAGTTAAGTTGCAGTTGTTATCCTGATTAAAAAAGTAGAATTTAAGCAAATATAAAGTTGTTGTTGACCTCACTGTAATGTTTTCCGAACAGATGTACGCTTGGCTTCAGGGTTTCAATCTTCCAACAAATTAACCTATTTTGATCTAAATATAACAACACTCTTCATTTTTAGAAGTCTAGCACTCAGTTTGAATAAGCCATTTATAAATCAGGCCAGATGTGTCAAAATTATTTTAGAAAACATTTTTTGCAATATATAGTAAAAGGCACAGAAATGACACTTGTAGATACAAAGCAAAATGTGAAGTATTTTCCTCTACAATAAACACTGAAGAATCTTACCTTTTTTGGTCGAATTAATAAGAATGTAACTCTTCAGATCCTCATCTGCTAAGAAAGTATAATCATCTTGGTAACCTATGTAAAAATTGGTGTTTTCTCTGTAATGGCATTTCCATATTAAATCAGACGATGTTTCCTTCTGTTGACAGGCAACCCTCTTGAATTTACTGTAGATCACATAAGCAACATTGGATTAGTATTAAATAAGAAAAAATGTAAATAAATAAATAAATAATAATAATAATAATAATAGTGTCTGTCTCTACTTTCTCTTCTATCTCTCTCTTTTGTCTCTCTCTCTCTCTCATGTCTCTCTTTCATGTCTCTCTTTCCTGTCTCTCTCGTGTTTCTCTCTCATATCTCTCTCCTGTCTCTCTCTTTGGTCTCTCTCTCTCTCCTGTCTCTCTCTCTCTCATGTCTCTCTCTACTGTCTCTCTACTGTCTCTCTATCTCCTATCTCTCTCTCTCTCCTGTCTCTCTCTCCTGTCTGTCACTCTCATGTGTCTCACTCTCATGTCTTTCACTCTCATGTATTTCACTCTCATGTCTCTCTCTTATGTCTCTCTCTTATGTCTCTTGTTCTCATGTTTCTCTCTTCTGTCTGCCTCTCTCTCTCCTGTCTCTCTCTCCTCTCTCTCTCTCTCTCTCTCTCTCTCTCTCTTTCTCTCTCTCTCTGTCATGTGTCTCTCTATCCTGTGTCTCTCTCTCTATGCCTCTCTCTCGCCAGTGTCTCTCTCTCCCTTGTGTGTGTCTCTCTCTCCTGTCTCATCCCTCACTCCTTCGAATCCTTGCATCCAACACATCCAATTACAATGCTAGGAAGTGAGCATGCTCATTACCACCTGGGACGCAAGCATGCACAAGATCATTTTTAATTAGAAAAATAAATTGTGACTTTAGATGATACTTAGGTGGAAGTTGTGTGTGTGAGAGAGAGATTTGTGTGTGGAGAGCTCTGGTTGGATTTCCTGAAGCACAAAAGGGGAGTGGTGTCAATTTAATTTTTTTCCAATTATCTTAACAAAGGCTGTCTTTATTATGTATTATTATTATTATCTTTATTTGTAATGCGCCGGCATATTCCTTAGTGCGGAGCAAGGGTTAAGTATGAGGCAAAACACATAGCAAAGAATGGAGAGCCTTGTTTTTGTGTTTAGAATCTAGTGTGCATGAAGCTTTCACTGAAACACCTTACAAGATTGAAAACTGGCAAACTTACAAATCTGATGAGTTGAGTATGGTGGTGAGGGTGAGAGATACATTGTGCATGTTAAGGTGGGATGTGATAGGATTCTTTAAACAGATGTGTTTTTAGTGAAGTTTCATCATTATGGAGTGGAGTGGAGACAGTCTGTTGATAGGGAGGCCAGCAAGGAGAGAGTTGCAGTAATCAAGGTGAGATATGATGAGAGAGTGAATTAGGATTTTAGTTGTGTCATGTATAAGGAAGTGACATATTTTGGAGATATTTTTTACATGGAAGAGACAAGATTTAGTTAATGATTGTATATGAGGAATGAAAGAGATGGCAGTGAGAGAGATATGAGGAATGGAGGCTATAGTAGAGGGTGGGAAGATTAGGAGCTTAGTCTTTCTCATGTTAAGTTTTGAGACGATGGGCAGACATCCAGGATGATATGCTTGAGAGGAAGTTGGAAACTTATGCTTGAAGAGAAAGAGATAGATCGGGTGCTGAGAGGAAGCACCAGAGTTTCATCTGCATAGAGATGATACTGAAACCCAAATTATTTTATTAGGGTACCAAGTGAGGATGTATAGATAGAGAAGAGGCCTAGGACTGAGCCTTGGGGTATGCCAACAGACAGAGGTCGAGGAGAAGAAGTGATGAGAGAAGAAGACACTAAAAGTTCAGTCTTCTAGGTAAGATGTGAACCAAGAGAGAGCTGTGTCACAAATGCCGAGGGAGTGGAGAATGTGGATTAGTAGAGGGTGTCAACTGTATCAAAGGCAGCAGAGAGATCAAGAAGAATTAGAATAGAGAAGTGGCCCTTCGACTTAGCAGTGAGCAGGTCATTAGTGGTTTTTATGAGAGCTGTCTCTGTGGAGTGTTGGAGCTGGAAGCCAGGTTGGAATTTTGTCAAGGAGCGAGTTAGAGGAAATAAATTATGTAAGGCGATATATAGGGCAATAGTTAGATGCAGAAGCTGGAGCTTAGGAATGGGTGTAGCTGTGGAGTGTTTTAAAGCGTTTGGAAACTTTCAAGTGTATATGGAAAGGTTGAACAAATGTGTGAGTATATTAGAGAGGGGAGAGATAAGCTGTGCTGGAATAGGATCCAGAGGAGGACAGGTAGTGAGGGGGGTGGTTGAAAGTAGACTGGATACTTCATCCTCTGATACAGGGTCAAAGGAGTGCATAGCAGCTCTTGAATTGGGGAACAGTGGAGGCTGCGTGTTGTCAATTAGTGGAGAGGAGGGAGTTTGTGGGTCGCTATGAGTGGAGAATTTGTTGCAGATGTTTTTGATTTTATGTTTGAAATGGCTGGCAAAGTCTTCAGCCATGATACAGGAAGGGGCGGGAGGTGGTGGTGGGCGGAGGAGAGTGTTGGCGAACAAATGTTTGGGATTGGAGGAATTCACTGAGAAATTATGTAATAAACAATAATAGTGATTTGCATAAACAAATTGTTCAAAATTCAGATTTTCATATTTTTTTATGTACAAACTTACACATCTTTCAATGTTGTTAGTTTGGTACATATATGACAAACATGTTTTGGTGTAAAGATATCCTGACTGATTTGTTGGTTTAACAAATACTGTGTTTCCCCCTTGTCTTGCTGGGTGTGATATCCTGGTTACAGGCTTATAAATATCCAGACAACAATAAAAGTTCACAACTTTTCTACAGAACTACGAAGGGTTGAGATGCAGCAAAAATACTTTAATTTTCATCCAGTAACCCAAATACAAGCTATTTCCAAAGGGCTGTTTCTTCTGATTTGTTAGTAACAGAGCTGCCATCAGAAGCTCTGGGGTAAAGTACAATTGTAATAAAAGGACCTCCAACCTAATGAACATCCATTTGCCTCATTTCCCATATTCAGCCTATATGCTAAATGCATATACAATAGTGAAATATCTTAATTTGCTTACCTTTTTAATTAAGTATACAATATTTCATAGACTTGAATTATACCTCATCGTAGCAAGGCTCTGGTTAGTGGTGTGGTTTATGTAAAATACTGGCAAATACTAACCACTTAGTAATCACTAAGAATTTTTCTCCTTTATTCCCACCATAAATTGGCTATATAATATTGTCATCTGAAAGATGGTGATGTGCCTATTGAACAGAGGCAAAGTAAGAAAGTGTGGAGCAAGTTAAACCAAGCCTTATGGATTGCATTACAATAAAACATATTGAATGCTGTGAAAGTGAGTGCTGTTATAGACAGTGATCTATGAAAATATCTCACTGCAAGTCTTAGTGAATTTAGTTCTAGTCCTAGCAAGCTTCTAGAATAGCGTAGATGGATCTTATATACCCACACAGAGAATGAAAAGAAACAACAACCATATTGTAATTCTATGAAATTGTTTCTATCAGTGACTCACAAACTTAATTATAGATAGCCGTGAGCTGGTGGCTGTTATCTGTGTTGCACGGGATTCACTAAAGGCTTTTTTGCCATAGGGTATTGATGGAATAATTAATAGCTATACCTCTCAGACATATTATATAAGAACAATTGGTGCTATATACTAGGAATTGTTAAATGGTTTTAACAACTCAGAAATAGCTACATCTTTATGCCTATGCTTGTACAATGCAAGTCCAGTGGATCATTTATCATCTATTCCTCCTAGGTATCAACTTACTATATCTAGGTGGGCGATAGAGTTGTTCCCCGTGGAGCTTGGGTAGTAAAAACATGTGGTGCAGTTGTATTTTGTAAAAATGCCACCATGTAACAGTATTACAATATTTTATTGGCCCTTTTATGCTTTGAGGTACTAATGGTATAGGATTAAATGATTCCACTAGATCTGTGGAAACCAGTTGATATTGGAAACACATCAATGTATGACTGATAAGTATTTCCTGAATACTTCCCTGGAAGTAAGCATTCATTTATTCCACTGTGAAATGTATGACAAAAAAACTGTCTAAAGCTCATCTCTAACTTGTAATTGTGAATCAAATTAATAACAAACTAGTGATAATTATATACAATAGAACTACACTATTCTTGTTAATAACTATCAATTAATGTATGGATCCAAGCCAATCTTTGTAAGAACTGCTTACAACCACAGTGGACCCTCGGTTCTCGACCTCCTTGGATCTCAACGTTTTCAGAACTTGATGCATCTCACTGCCAAAAGATTGCCTCAGAATTTAACACTTGCTCTGAACTCGATGCGTTTGTGCCACCCCGCATCCTGTCTTTCAGGAAGTGAAATACTGTGGCATAGTGTAGTTAGTTCCTGCAAAAGCCCAAGAGCAGTCTGTGTCTGCAATAGTCCAAGAGCTGTCTGTGTCTAAAAGAATCAAAGTGCAGCCTGTGCCTATAAGAACCAAAGTGTAGCCTGTGACAAGGTTGTATACTGTCACCTTATTTATTTAACTTATACTCAGAGTCCATAATATGTAAGGTGGACCTGGATGAATGTAAAGTCGGAATCAATATGGACGGAAGAAATATCAACAACCTTAGATACGCGGATGGTACTACTCTGATTGTTGAAAGTGAGGGGAACTAAAGGACCTGTTGATGAGGGTAAAAGAATAAAGTAAACAAGCTAGCCTGCTGCTCAAAGTTACATAGATAAAGGTCATGGCAAACACCAATCTTAGTTCTTGGCAAATAGATGGGGAAGAAGTGTAGGCAGTGACAGATTTTATTTTCCTGGGATCCAAGATTTCTTTAGATGGTGACTGTGGCCATGAAATTAAAATACATTTGCTTCTGGGGAGGAAAGCTATGGCAAGCTTGGACAAGCTAGTAAAAAGTAAATATATTAAAATACATTTGCTTTTGTGGAGGAAAGCTATAGCAAGCTTGGACAAGCTAGTAAAAAGTAAATATATTAAAATGCATTTGCTTTTGTGGAGGAAAGCTATAGCAAGCTTGCACAAGCTAGTAAAAAGTAAATATATTACATTATCAACAAATAGTAAAAAGTATGGTATTCCCAGTAGTAACATACAGATGTTAGAGCTGTACCATACAGACTTCTATAGTAACCTAAATTAACACATGAAGTGCCATGGGGGTTCACCAGACCCCATAGCACTCTAAGCACAGCAACACACTAAAAAATAAAAATTAACCCTAAATTAACCTAAAGTAGTCTAAAGTAATATATAAAGTGCCATGGGGGTCCGTTGCATGGGGTTAACAGTTTAGGTGTCGTAAAGACCCCATGGTTATGTAGATGGGGTTGCTATGGGGAGGGGGATAGTTTTTGAGTGGCAAAGGGGGTAATGTTCCGGGATTTAGGACCATGCCAAGTAAGTTTACCCATTCTGGATCACTACCTTGTCATGGTGAAGAAGCTTGTGTACCACAGTGAAGTGTTGAGGTAAACCATGTAGGGTCATCCAAGATGGGCAGATCATAGCAGAGAGGTCAGACAAATTGCCTCTCCAGTATTTTTGCCAAGAAAACTTTATGGATGAGTACAGCCAGACACAAGATGTGCCTGGCGTGCTGCTGTCCATAGGGTCACAGAGAGTCGGATGACTGAACAACAAAAATTTAAGTGATTTTCAATTGACAAACTTTCTGGAGCTCAAGTTTGCCGTATTTTGCATCTCTGGCTTGCCGTAGGCACCAGGGGAATCTCTCTCACAATGTTGCTGCTACTTTGCTCTTTTTAAAGGTGTAACTTTGCATTATGGGGAATAGAAAAGTGCTCATAGTCTGCAACCTTGTAAAGTAATTAAAGCAATATATAATTCAACTCAGGGTTGAATTAAACATGTACAGGATAAATTTTTTTGCATGGATATTAACCCTTAAAACATATTAGTATATTCCCTTTCCTAAACAGGCATGTAACTATAGGAACATGACTTATATAAATTCAGTCTAATGTCCAATTAGTTTGCCCCTTACTGATTGTATGTGTTCCAAAAGTATGTTGCCCTCAGTGCAAAGGATTAATTATAGGAGCTACGGAGGTCGTTTAGGGACCTCCATAGCATACTGGTCACATTAGGAGCCATGGGGGTTCTTAACAGGAGTTTAATGGTACTTGGCATGGAGGTCCACATTTTTATGATAGGTGCTATAAAGATATATGCCATGGATGTAGGGTACTTCCCACAAGGAATGATGCATTTTGGCCTCACCCCCGCATTGCTATTACTCTGGCTGGCTGAAGTAGATGTCAATTCTCACAATCTCATTTGTCAATAATAACTAATCAAAGAAAACTACTGCCATCTAATCTAATCAATTGATTAACAACCAATCATATAACAATATCCTCATGATTTCTCTGTTTGATGCTATTGTCCATGGGTATCCATTAGAACCCCCATGGGCATAGAAAGACAGCTGGGGATAAGGAGTAGCATAAGTTGAGTGTATTGTACAAATATAGTAATAGTGAGTGAAGTTCTTTATGAGCACTCACTAAGGATTTTCAAGTCTTGGCATACTGTGTGTTTCATAACGTATGTTATTTTCTGGCAAAGAGCAAGCATATGTAGAATTTTAGTGGGGCCATGTAATAGCACTATCAGCAAAACCACACACAGAGTGGGGAGAAAGCTACAGACAGCGATCCTTCTCAAAGGGTTATTCATTGGGGATTTTTATTGGCAGCATGTAATCGCTACATTATGTTTCGCATAAGCTCAGACAGAGAATGGCATCTACATTTTAGGTTGAAGAGCACATAAGAGGAGAAAGGAAGAAAGCACACGGAGATTGCAGTCATTTTAACTAAGGAAGAACTGTCCAATACAAATATTTATTTTATTAACTGCAGTATTTTCATCTAAGGTATAGAGATGTTCAAGTACACACTGAGGAATGGTCTTTTTTTAATAAATGGATAGAATCACTCAAAGCTATGTAACCAATGTAGTTTCTTCTTCAGGAACTGTGGCAACTAAACCTAAAAACATGACTCAATGTAATTTCTCATCAATATATGTGCATGATAATTGTGAATCTGAGCCTTTCCTATGCACTACTGGAGAACTGACTTACAGAATTTGGCACAGTACTCTAGGCAAATGTTTATAGAATTCACATGTGTTTCATCAGCACAATTGCAGTGACCATAGACAATACATTGTACAGTGTAAAGAAACATCAACTTATATACTTGCCCATTATCATTTCGAAACAGACTCATGTTCACAAAATGCCTGGAACGTATGTTTTCCTTCCATGTGCAGTTAATATATGAACGATAATCATTGTAGCACTGAAGACTGTCCAGTAACTTGCTTCCTAAAAAAATAATAGAAAAAGCTAGAAACATATTAATTAAATGCAGTTTGACACTACTTTTTACATCTCTTTCTCTGTTTCTCCCAACACTCTTTAGGCATCGGTATTGTCCTCTAAACACAAATGCATCAATCTAAAGTAGCATTATTTTGCTAATTAAGTAACCATTTGCAGTACACTAATGACCCCCTTCCAGATAGCTACCTTGTTGTGGTGAAGGGGCTTGTGTGCTTCAATGAAGCTGTGAGCTATACCATGTAGGGTCACTGTAAATAGGGAGGTCATAGCAGGGATGTCAGATAAATCAAGGTCCACTGGAGAAGCAACTGGCAACCCACAATTTGCCATGAAAAACTTATTGATAAGCACAACCAGAGACATAATTATAGGTGTGCCTGGCATGGTGAAGTCTATAGGGTCACGGACACAACCGAACGATTAAGCAACAACAACAATATTTATGATATCCTTTATAGCTTTTAAAGGTTCATATTTATTTGTTTTACACTTCCATGTCATATGTTATAAATTATTTTAATATACTTCACAATTGTACCCAATTTCACATATTCATCTTAATCTTTTTTTTAAATTTCCTCTCCCTCCTCATACATCTCCCTTCCTTGCTATTTTTATATCTTCCTATGCCTCTATAGTTAAATAATTTCCTAAAATGTAATTTCTTAATTCGCCTTGAATAAAACGTTTAAACAAAGTTTAGATAAAATGCAGGTGATTGGGAAGAAGATTTTTTCTATCTCTGCTCTGGACATAGAGTGGTATAATTTGTGGTACGATATTGTTGCAAAAGTTTTAAAGTGGTACACATAGAAATACTAAAAGGTCTAGTATGCCAATGTTATTTACTTAAAAAGTTTGTCATAGTCACATCCAGTACGTTCACTGATCACACCCCTGCATATACAAACAACACAAGGCCAGTATGGGGAGGACCAGACTTATATCTGAGCATTCCAGTAAATGTTCTAGATATTTTTTCAGCACAATAGCAAATAAATAAAATGTTAACAATTCTATTACAGAACTGCACGTTTAATGACAAATAAGAATTTAAAGGTCCCTTTAGTCTGCCCATTCGACATGCCCAAAATGTTTCAGATATGAATATCCCAAGCATACTTGAAATCCTTTAGGGGTAGTTAATTTATTTTTGCAAATTTGTCAAGGTGCAGATTTGAAATTTCAGAATTAAGATTTTTTACAGATACATAAATTATTTAAAAGTGTACAGGAATGAAAAATACATAGTAAAGAACAAAAACAAGCAATGTATCTAATTATTTATTTTAAGGATTTGGATGCTTCAGAATGAATGCAAAGTCAATTAAGTTAGACAGGGAAAACTGGAGGTCCTCATTCAAGTCAAGGTCCTCTGACAGCCCATGCTTTAATGCATTTGTACTTCCCACTTCTGCTGTAAGGTTTGTTAACTTACCTATTATTATTATTATTATTATTATTATTGTTTATTTGTAACAAGCCAATATATTCCATAGTGCTTCACAGGGCTCTAGAACAAGGCAAAACATATTTTAGCAAATAATTGAGGCCCTGTCTTTGAACTTAGAATCTTTCCCTAAAGCACCTTGCAAGATTGAAAACTTGCAAACTTACAATTAAAAGGGTTTGGGTAGTACAGGATGCTGATAGGTACATTAGGCATGTTAAGGCTAAAGGTGATAAGCTTCTTTAAACAGATGGGTTTCGTGAGGTTTTAAAGGTTTTGAGGCAGGAAGATTCTAGTCTAGTGGAGGGAGCCAAGGCTTTCCAGAGAATAGGGGCAGCATGAGAAATTCCTGAAAGCATGAGTTAGAGGAAGTGATAAGAGAGGAGGAAAGATGAAGATCATTAGCAGAACAAGTATGGCAGGGGGGGAGTATTTTAAGATGAAAGCAGAGATTGATGTTGAAGGCTTTGTAAGTTAGGATTGTATTTTGGAGGCTATGAATGGGGGCTTGGAAGTCCAGCAAGAAGTGAGTTGCAGTAGTTGAGGCGAGATATGATGAGAGAGTGTATTAGAATTGTAGTTGTGTCTTGTGTAAGATAGTGATGTATTTTGGCGATTTTTTTAATGAAAAAGATAAGATTTTGTTAGTGATTGTATATGCGGATGAAAGAGAGGGCAGGGTCAAATAGAACCCCATACAACTGGCCTGTGAGGTGGAAGTGATGAAGCCATTCTTGACAGTAAGCAATATATGAGGAGTGGAAGCTGTAGTAGAGGGTGGGAAAATTAGGAGCTCAGTCTTTGACATGTTAAGTTTGAGTTAGTGGGTGGACATTCAGGAGGATATGATTGAGAGGCAGTTGGAAACTTGTGCTAGAAGAGAGGGGGTATATTTGGTGCTGAGAAGTAGGTCTGAATGTTGTCTGCAGAGATGGTACTGAAATAGGAAAGAGTTTATTATGTATAGATGGAGAACAGGACTGAACCTTTGGTTATGCCAACAGACAGAGGATGAGGAGAAGAAGTGGTGCCAGACAAGGAGACATTAAATGTTCAAACTTGTAGGTATGATGTCACCCATGAGAGAGCAGTGTCACTGATGCAAAGTGAGCAGAGAATTTGGAAGAAGAGGTTGGTCAACTGTATCAAAGGAAGCAGAGAGATCCCAAAAAATGTAGTGCATAAGTGACTCTGACTTGTCAGTGGGCAAATCATTAGTGACTTTTGTGAGAGCAGTCTCTGTGGAATGTTGGGGCTGGAAGCTGGATGGGAAGGTGTCAAGAAGGGAGTTGTAGGAAATAAATTGGGTAAAGCGATTGTAGACAAGCCACTCAAGCAGTTTGGAAGTCAGGGAAGAGATAGGGTGATAGTTACATGCAGAAGCCAAGTCATATAAAGGCTTCTTCAGAATGGGTGTATTTATGGCCAATGTCTAAAGAAAGGTTGAATAGATGTGTGAGAGCTGTGATGAGTGTGGGGGGCAGGGAGAAGCTGTGATGGAATAGGACAAGTAGTAAGGTAAGAAGTTGATGGTAGACTAGAACTTTATCCTCTGTTACTAGGAGTGCATAGAGGCTGTGGGGAAAGGTGAAGGATAGGTTATATAGTTACATAATAGTTGAGGTTGAAAAAATACTTTCAGTCCATTAAGTTCAACCTTTTAAGATCTCCCCTGATCTGCAATGTGCGGATTAGTTATTAATTAATTAGATGTTAACTAACTAAGAGAAAAAAAATACAAGTGAAACTAAGCTAATCTTCTCAAAGGGAAAAACAAATTCCTTCCTGACCCCAGATACTGGCGATCAGATTTCTCCCTGGATCAATACTCTCTCTCTCTAATTATCCAGGATAACCCTGTATTCCTTTTTTAATTAGAAATAAATCCAGTCCCCTTTTAAAGTTATCTATCAAATCTGCTGTCACCACCTCCTCTGGTAGAGAATTCCACAGATTAACCCCCCTTACTGTGAAGAACACTTTCCTTTCTTTAAGGTGGAATCTTTTTACTTCTAACCTCAAAGGATGTCCTCTTGTCAGTTAAAAACCTTGTGGCACAAAAAGCTCCCTTGACAAATCTTTATACTGCCCCTGGATGTATTTATATAAGGTAATCATATCTCCTCTTAGATCCCTTTCTTTCTAGCGAAAAAAAGTTTAATTCGCTTAGTCTTTCTTCATAACTTAGCCCCTCCATTCCGATAATTAGTTTTGTTGCCCTTCTCTGTACCTTTTCCTGCTCTAAAATGTCCTTTTTCTGAAGTGGTGCCCAAAATTGTACTCCATATTCCAGATGAGGGCATGCTAGAGATTTGTATAGTGGCAGAATTATATTTGCTTTCCTTGCTTCTTTCTTAATACATGCTAATATTGTATTTGCCTTTGCAGCTGCTGCTTGGCTTTGAGCAGTGTTTCCTAGGTGGTTGTCCGCATGCACTCCCAAATCCCTTTCAATATCTGATACCCCTATATTTGCTCCATTAAGATTATAAATTGCATGGCTATTTTTCCTTCCAAGATGCATGACTTTACATTTATTCATATTAAATCTCATCTGCCATTTAGATGCCCATTCCTCTATTGTATGTAAATCCCTTTGGAGGGAAAGTACATCCTTTTCTGATTTAATTACCTTGCACAACTTTGTGTCATCAGTGAAAATTGAGGCACTACTTTCCAGTCCCACCTATAAGTCATTAATAAATATGTTAAAAAGGAGAGGACCTAATAGTGAACCCTGAGGAACCCCACTTACCACATTAGTACAATCTGAGTATGTTCCATTTACAACAACCCTTTGCTTCTTGTCTTTTAGCCAGCTCTCAATCCATGTGCATATATGTACTGCAATTCCTGTGTCTCTTAGTTTGCACAACAGTCTCCCATGTGGTACTGTATCAAAAGCCTTTGCAAAATCAAAAAAGACTTCATCCACTGAGTTGCCATGATCCAGATTCTTGATAACCTCCTCATATAAACTAATTAGATTTGTTTGACATAACCTATCCCTTATAAATCCATGTTTACTCCTACTTATAATCCTGTTCAAATAGACATGTTCTTGTATATTATCCCTCATTAACCCTTCTAAAAGCTTCCCCACTACAGAAGTGAGGCTCACTGGTCTATAATTCCACAGATTTGCTCTTGCTCCCTTTTTAAATATAGGTATCACCTCCGCTTTTATCCAGTCATCTGGTAGCGACCCAGTGTTGAGTGAATCTTGAACAATTAGATATAATGGTTTTGCAATTATAAAACCCTGTTCCCTCAGTACCATTGGATGTATTCCATCAGGACCCAGGGCTTTATTAACATTTATTTTTTCCAACCTGTTTTGGATTTCTTCCTGCGTTAAACAATTATTTGGTGAAGGTAGGTTAGCCCCATTATGTTGCAGTGTCCTAACCACTGGTACCTTCCTTATATATACTGAAGAAAAGAACCCATTTAGCTCATCTGCCTTTTCCTGGTCACTAATTTTCAGACGATCTGTGTCACATTGTAATGCAACTATAGCTTCCTTCCTGGCCTTCTTCCCATTTATATACTTAAAAAATATTTTTGTGTTAGTCTTACTCTCCTTTGCAACTAATTTTTCATTTTCTATTTTAGATAGCCTAATAGCTCTTTTGCAAGCCTTATTGATTTCCTTGTACTCATGCAAAGCAGTCTCTGTCCCCTCTTGTTTGTATTTTAATTGAAATGCCTGTTTTTTACTCTGTATCTTGATCTTTAGATCATTGTTAAGCAACGTTGGATGTAATTTACTTCTTTTACTTTTATTCCCACATGGTATATGCCGATGTATATGTATATTTAGTACATATTTAAATGCTGACCATTTATGTTCAGTATTTTTATCTGTCAGTTCTCTGTCCCGGTCTATACTTTATATTGCAGCCCTTAGACCATCAAAATCTGTTCTTTTAAAATTAACAGTTTTTGTTGGCCTCTTAGAGTGTTTTTGTTTTTTTTATTCCAATTTCAAATGAGACTGTGTTGTGATCACTGTTTCCCAAAGGTTGATCTATTTCAACATTTGATACCATATCAATATTATTTGTGATTACTAAATCCAAGATAGTTGTTGTCAGCTAGTTGAGAGAAGGGAGAGTGTATACAAAGTTGAGAGAAGAATATGTTGTTAAAGGCCTCTTGTTTTACTATTACTTTATTCTGAAAGATGATACCTTCCTGATCTTTAAATTCAGTAATATACCTAAACTAGCGAATTGCCCATCAAAAAATGACTGCAATGAAATTGTAAGTGAGCTAATGCTGTTTGGTGTATAATAAAATAAATAATAGATTAATAAATTAATATACTTTACCTATTTTGAAGTAATATATGCAGGAAGCATTCTGTTGAAGAGCTGGCAATCTGTTTTGATGTTGCTGCAGCATTAGTGGTGTGGAGCTGCTGTGTAAGCGTGATGAATGTGTGCAGTGTAATAGTGTATGTGTGCGAGACAAATCCGTTAGCGTAGCTGTGTACTTCCGCATTGTATTAGATATTGTTCTAAAATGGCGGCTAATGTGTGGTATGCGGCTGTAGCTGATTTAGCGTCCTTCATTTTCTATGTCGTCTGACTTTTTCAGAATATCTGTAGCTGTTTGGTGGTGTTTTGCGTGTTTATGGTGGTGTTTTGCGTGTTTAGGGTCCTTTAGCCTCGTTTTCGTTTTGTTCAGCGGCCATTTTTTCTCTCTCTTAGGTGATTTTCGGGTGTCTAAACTCCAAAATTTGTACTTAAATTGAGGTATAACTTGACTTGCAGAGGTCCTGGGTGCCCCTTCTTGCTGTGGGTAAGCTTTTTATGTGTTTGTATTTTTTGTGTTTGTAATGTTTTTGGGGTCGCGCGGATTGCGTCCTTGTTTTTTAATCCCGTAGGTGTCTTTCGGCAAAGACGTAGGTGTTTGGTGGTGTTTTGCGTCTCTATAGACTGCTGTAGCCTCGTTTTCGGTTTTTTTCGGCTGCCATTTTTTCTCTCGCCTAGAGAATTTTTCAGTGTCTAAACTCTTTTATTTTGAGTTAAATTGAGGTGTAACTTTAGTTTTCGAGGTCCTGGATGCCCCTCTTCCTGTAGGTAAGCTTTTTATGTATTTGTTGTGTGTATTTGTTGTATTTTTTATGTTTTGATGTGCGCGTGTTGCGGCCGATTTTTACGTGGTCGTAATGGGTTGTAACGTGTCTCGTATTTTCCTTGCACCCCGACGTAAATTTTGCGAGCTTTGTGAGGGCCGTGGGCGTTAGCAACAGCTCGCATGCTCACAACTATATATGTGATGATATGTATTTGCATTCACTCTTCCAAGCAATGCATGTGGGGGGAAAATGCAACCAGAACTGCAGGAAGAGGCCCCTTAAAAGTAACAAGAGGGGCTTCAGTCTGAAACAAGAAAAGAAAAATAAATATAATGCACAAACTCTCGCTTGCCACAAAATGGACAAGTGGCTGGGGAGCCCCTCAAATTAGCTAGGTACTCTTTCTCAGTGCACCATGGAGAACTCTCTAACTCAAGTTCCTGGTGGGTGGTGGAACCAAAGCAGAATAAAGTTCCCTCCATCTGGGCCTCTTGCCCTCTTCAGTTGGAGAATTTTACACAGTGTATTAGGTCTGGTTTGATGCTATTGACCTTTTATATAATAGGGGGAAAATGACAATCCATAAATAAAAAGAGAAATTAGAGTGTAAAGAAAAATTCAATAAAATTAGGAGATGAAGCACAAATGAAATCTGGTGGGGGGATACTGAGCAGAGCACTCCATCTACAGCCCACTGGGAGGTAAACTCAGACATCCTCTCAGTTGACAAAGCCAGGGGGTACTATTCCCATTTACGGGGTAACACCAGTGCCTGGAACATGATCTCAAACAAAAGTGGACTCTCCTCTGCCAGCATTGCTTTTTTTACTTATAACTGGCCATCTTGGCTAATGCTAAGAGTAGGTTAAGTAGTACGCCATCATTTGGAATATGGAGTACAATTTTGGACACCACTTCATAAAAAGGACATTTTAGAGCTGTAAAAAGTACAGAGAAGGGTAACAAAACTAATAAGGGGAATGGAGGGGCTAAGTTATGAAGAAAGACTAACCAAATTAATTGTATTTTCCCTAGAAAAAAAGCGTCTACGAGGTGATATGATTACCATATTTAAATACATCCAGGGTCATACATCCAGGGTCAATATAAAACAAGTGAACTTTTTGTACCAAGAGATTTTCAACTGACAAGAGGACATCCCTTGAGGTTAGAGGAAAAAATATTTTACCTTAAAGAGAGAAAAGGGTTCTTCACAGTTAGGGTGGTTAAACTGTGGAATTCTCTACCAAAGGAGGTGGTGACAGCGAATTCAATAGATAACTTTAAAAATGGGTCGATATATTTTTTGAATAAAGTGGGCATTCACGTTTATCCTAGATAACTATCAAAGGAATATTGATACAGGGAGAAATTTGATCGCCAGTCTTTGGGGTCAGGAAGGAATTTTGCTTTTTTTTTTTCTTATGAGACAATTGGCAAAGTTTCAATTTTTTTTTCTGTTTTACTTCCTCTGGATCAATTAACAATTATTAACAAATAGTCCACATATTAAAAGGATCAGAAGAGATCTAAAAAGGTTGAACTTGATGGACTAACAGTCTTTATTCAACCATAAATACTATGCAACTATGTACTATGTAACTATGTTGATGAGAAGGTCCCTGGCCTTGTTGCCCTGGGACACTGATTGCCAAAAAAGATGTGATGAAAAATACAGCCAGAACTGCAGGAGTAGGCCACGCACGCATAACAATAGCTGCTGCAGTCTGACCCCCCAAAAACATATTGTACAGACTCTTCCTTGCCACAGAATGGACAAGTGGTTTGAGAAATTAGCTAGATAATCTCACTTGCTCAGTGTACCATTGAGCACTCTCTAATTGAAGTCTCATGTGAGACATGGAACCAAAGCAGAAAATATTTTGTTCTACTAGAAATTTTTGCCCTAGACAAGTGGAGAATTTTATTATCCAAGGGGTCCTGAATGATGCTCAAACCCATATTTCCCTCTCCAGTTGTGACTTAGACTGGGGCTCTGACAAAGCCCCAGTATTTTTACTGGAGATTAGTACTGGAGACTGGTTTGTGTCTCTGAAGTTCAGCACCTCAGGGACACTTACCACCCATTCAGCAGAGGCCTCAAAAGTCAGGCAAAACATGATTCTTATTATCTGCACCAGGAGAATTTTACACAGTGTATTAAGATAGGGTTGACAATGATTGTTGTTAAAAGAGCCAATCTTAAATTTGTCATTGGTGGCAGGGAGAAATATGACAAACCATAAAAGGAAATTAAAATTGCAAAATAAATTAAAATCAAATTGGGAGCATTAGAGAAAACAAATCCTTGGTGGGGGAAAACCGAGCAGAGTACTCCCTCCATAGCTTACTGGGAAGTAATCTCATACATCCTATCAGTGGACAAAGCCAGATGGTACTAGAAAAAATAGTGCACCAGTTCCTGGAACATGGCCTTGCATGGCAGTGGCACCTCCTCAGTCAAATGCTGTTTCCTGGACTTATAAATATCCAGCTAGGCTAATAACAGGAACAGGTTGATGAGGTGGTCCCTGTTCCCCTGGTAGACTGGGTGACCAAACAAAGGTGAGGGGAGAAATGCAGCCAGAACTGCAGGAGGAGGCCCCTCAAAAGTGATAAGAGGGACTGCAAACTGGCACAGCTGAAATAAGCATGGTACACGGACTCTCCCTTGCCACAGAATGGACACGTTGCTGGTAATTCTGTGAAATTAGCCAGATATTTTCTCATGCTCAGTGCACCATGGAGAACTCTCTAACTCAAATCCCTGACGGGGTTCATGGAACAAAGCAGAATATAGTTCTCTTGACCAGGGCCTCTTGCTCTCATCAGCTTGATAATATTACACAGTATATTTTATTG
Organism: Discoglossus pictus; assembly: GCA_027410445.1. Classification (NCBI taxonomy): domain Eukaryota; kingdom Metazoa; phylum Chordata; class Amphibia; order Anura; family Alytidae; genus Discoglossus; species Discoglossus pictus. Next base: position 122,393,863 of record CM050167.1, on the reverse strand, counting down.
ACTTGCTATTAATTGGCCCTTTTATAGAGCCAATCCATAGTTTCTCACATCCCCACCTGGTACCTATGTACAGTTAAAATGTTAAAGGTTAGACGGTAAAACAAAACAAAAGTAAATAAGGAGGGTGAGCTTAAAGGAAACCGGTTGGGGGATACCAAGCAGAGTACACCATCTACAGCCCACTGGGAGGCAAACTCATCCATTCCCCCAGTGGACAAAGTGGGAGCGCACCAGTGCCCAGAACATGGCCTCAGATGACAATGGAACCTCCTCTATCAAACACTGCTTCCTGGACTTATATATAGACAACTTGGCTAATGCCAGGAGCAGGTTGACGAGGTGGTCCCTGGCCCTATTGCCCCGGGACACTGGGTGCATAAAAACAAAAATATGTGGGGAAAAATGCAGCCAGAACATTCAAATGTGAACACAGATGTACTATTTATTTACTGTACAGTGGAGGGCTTCTATCGCTGTTTTGCCCACCATATTATAAATGATTGTTGTGGTGAACTACCTACTCATAAAGTCCACAACATAGGCTGAGATCCCGCTCCATGCTGATGATTGCCAGCAAGCTTGAAACAGCTGTACATGGATACGATACTCAGCTTGTGTTTAATCCAATCTTGGCTTTGTATTAAAGCTGTTTAATACAGCATGCATAAGCTTAAAGGAAGCCATGTTTGATAATGGCTATTGATTGAAGAGCGAGGCATTTGTGGGCACATTTGCATGTCCCAGCTCAGCTTCCCAGAATGCAGTGTAATAACTTTTTTTCTCGAAACTCTGAGCTGGAAGCAGATTTTTTAACTTGTTTTAGACATTAAAATGTGAACACAGATGTACTATATATATATATATATATATATATATATATATATATATATATATATATATATATATAATTATTTTCCCATGTTAACTTTTTCTAACCTTTAGCAGGTTACTTGGTTACTTTATCTTACTGAGCCTCAGGCTATGAAAATTTGTTTGTAAGTTCTACTGAATAGGCTTCTACAAAATTATTCTGCTTTCTGTAAGGATAAAAATGTTACTACTTTGATGTCTTTCTCCTTTCTCTTTTTTTAATCCCCCAGCATATGACTCTTTGGCTTCTATAATATTTGTCAAAAAATATTTTCCTAGATTCACACAAAAAAAGATTCATGGAAGAATTCGGCTAAGGGGCAGTTCTAATGCAATATTTTGTAGGTCCCGTGTGTCCAAAGCAAATAAGAATCATGAGCTACTCATGAGAAACTGTGAAGGAAGCTTCATTTTTTCACAATGATTTACAGTTTATTATTAGTCCAAAAATGGAACCTAATAAGTATACTGTTGTAGGGAGTTACTAAAATATAATTTCAATAACTTCTGCATGTACTTCACATGACACATACATATTAAATAATTACTGTTTAATATAATATATTTACTGACATTTTAGGTTAGCCCAGTTTTCCATTTTGTTTGAGCAGGGATCTCACTAGAAAATTATCTTAAATCATTACTCTTTGTTGGAAAGATTCTCATACAAATTAGGTGATGTTTAAATGAATAAGTGAGGTGCATGAGGAGCATGGGAACAGATTGGGAAACATGCATATATAAAGAGAGACAATAGAGGATGGGAAGGTGGGAATATAAAGAGAGAAACTTGTCCTAAGAAACACCTGAAATAAATTCCAACCAAAGTGTCCAAATCTTGTAAAAAAAAAAATAGTGCATTGTCTAAGAAATGCTGTAAATCTTTTCCATCAGTCCGTTTTCCTGGAGCCTAGTTTTAGGGCCCTATCAAAATCTTTTTCAGGAGGAATTACAGTGCAAGTAACACCAAAACTTAGGAACCTAACAATCAATATCAGGTTGTTGTTTTTTTTCAGGGCTGCACAAAAGCATCTCAGAATAGCCTGAAATGACTAGTGTTACGGTTCTATTTATTTTCACTCAAGTAAAATTTTACAGTTGTCACGCAAGGTCCTGAAGCTATGTAAGGCATTACAGTAGCTTGTTTTTCAACAAAAAGTTATGTGTAATGAAATCATGAAAAAGCATATAAGTGCATTAGAAATGAATACATAACATTTTCATAGGCACATATGTTTTTAAATTCTTATGTTTGGGTCTGTATACACCTATGAACATTAAGTATTGGCAATAATAACCCCATCACATAACAGATATCAACTGCAATGGTAACATAGACCCCAAGGAGTCAAGAGGTTAATACAAGTAATCCACATGGGCTACAACAGGTGTCTAAATGCATTGCCTATTAAAGGGCTAGCCACACAATAGTCTTCAACAGCATTGATCCTGACTACTTCACAGTACTGAGAGTGATCATGTATGCCACATCCTTGGGAAGGTATGTCATCCAGGGTTATCCTGGATAATTATTGATTCAGGGAGAAATCAGATCATCAGTATCGGGGGTCAGGAAGGAATTAGATTTTTTTTCCCTTTTGAGAATTGGCAAAGTTTCACTGTTTTTTTTTCTGTTTGCCTTCCTCTGGATCAATTAAAAATTAATCCACATATTGCAGATCAGTGGAGATCTAAAAAGGTTGACCTTGATGGACTGAAAGTCTTTTTTTTTCAACCTCAATTGCTATGTAACTATGTAACTATCTACACAATAACATTGGGTGTTATACACTGAAATGTGAGGCCTTAAACAGAGAAGTGGTTGGCACTGATTGTGATGAAATGTGGGCCATTAATCAATGCTGGAGATGAGCCTCAACAGGAAAATTACTACAAAGCACAAACTATGAACTGGAATATCTAAGGGAGCATGTAAGGGACAGGGTGTTATAGGCACATGACATAGGGCCAAATGATGACAAGGAGTATTAGATTAATGTGTTTTAGCTGTTGAGGAAGGCCAGGAACAGCCCAAGAAGACTGCGGAGAAGCAAAAGACCCTCTAGGAAACGTACCTTCATCAACAGACATCTTGAGTGCACCTGTCCTGTTAAGTCCCATGCCATTGCTGCAGGTGACAAAATGTATACATATAATAAATATGTTAAATACTAGCGACTTGCCCGTCAAAAATGATGACAAGGCAATAAAATTGTAAGGCAGGTAATGCTGTTTGCCACAGACACTAATCTTTTTGGTGGTCTGAGATCCTTCGGCGCTCATTGCGAGGCTGTTGGATGTTGTATTTTTGTGTCTGAGAGGCGCTTTTGCTGTTGTTATTATTTTGTCGGCGCTGATCTGTTTTTTGCGCTTATTGCAAGGCTTTGTGGGCTATGAGCAGCGTTGGCGCTCGTTGTGAGGCGAGCCGCAGTGAATGGCTTTTGTGTTTTTTGCAATCTTTTTTTCTTTTGTGTATATGTGTTTTTGTATGCTAATTAAATAATTAATTAATGAATAAATTAATATACTTTACCTATTTTGAAGTAATATATGCAGGAAGCATTGTGCTGAAGAGCTGACAATCTGTTTTGATGTTGCTGCAGCATACAATGTAGGTTTGCACTGTTGTGGAGCTGAGGTGTAAGTGTCAGCAATGTGTGCAGTGTGCAGTGTGTAGTGTAAATAGGCTGCATGCGCGAGGGAAAAGCGTTAGTATAGCTGTGTACTTCCGCATTGTGTAAGTTAGTGTTGTAAAATGGCGGCAAATGTGTATGTGGTACGCGGGTGTGGATGATTTAGCCAAAAGTGTATCTTTACCTCGTACAGCTTTTTGGAAAAGCTGTATGTGCTTGCTGTATTGCGGTTTTAGGGTCGTTTTTTTTTGGCGGCCATTTTTTCTCTCGCTTAGGGGATTTTCGTGTGTCTAAACTCGAGAATTTGGACTTGAGGTGTAACTTCACTTGTAGAGGTCCTGGGTGCCCCTCCCCCCCCCCCCACCTTCGAGTGGGTAAACTTTTTATGTTTTTTTTGTGTGTATTTATTGTGTTTTTAATGTTTTCAGGTGCGTGCGGTTCGGCCGTTAAGATCGTATTTTTGCAAGTTTGTAATGTTTTTGCAAGTTTGTAATGCATGTCGTAATTTGTTAGGCTAAGTTCGTATATTTGCGTTCTAAGACCTGCGGTTCGTATTTTTTTGTGTAAGTCCGTATTTAGTGATTGCGTGTTAGATGTATTTTGTGAAAGTGCCGCTTGTGTGTGTGTTTGTAACCGCTTGTGAGGCATCGTAGAGCCTCCACCTTCCGCAAATGCGGCCCCTCTCATCGATTCATAGTTTGACAACTATTATTGTGTTATAATCGCAGTGGTCGAGGCGAGATATGATGAGAGAGTAGATTTTATTTGTGTCTTGTGAAAGATGGTGATGTATCATGGAGATGTTTTTTTAGGTGAAACGGACAAGACTTGTAAGGGGCCAACAGAAACTCTTCATTTTAAAAGGGCAGACGTGAATGGTCTAAGGGCAGTAATACAATGTCTAGACTGGGACAAAGAACTATCAGGTAAAAATATTGAACATAAATGGACAACATTTAAATCCTTAGTAAATATACTGTACATACACATCGGCATATACCATGAAGAAATGAAAGTAAAATGAGTAAATTCCAACTTGGCTTAACAATGATTTAATGATCAATATAAGAAGTAAAAAATTGGCATTTACATTATACAAACAAGCGGGGACATAGACTGCTGTAAGTGAGTACAAGGAAACTAGCAAGGCTTGCAAAACTGAAAATGATAAATTAGTTGCAAAGGAGAGTAAGACTAGTCCTAAAATAGTTTTTAAGTATATTAATGGGAAGAAGGCCATCTGAAAATGAGTGACCAGGAAAAGGCAGATGAGCTAAATAGGTTATTTTCTTCGGTTTACACAAGGGAGGTACCAGTGGTTGGGACACTGCAACATAATGGGGTTAAACTACCTTCACCAAATAATTGGTTAATTCAGGAAGAAATCCAAAAGAGGTTGGAAAAAATAAATGCTAATAAAGCCCCAGGTTCTGATGGACTACATCCAATGGTACTGAGGGAACTTGGTTTTGTAATAGCTAAACCATTATATCTAATTTTTCAAAATTCACTCAACACAGGGTAACTACCAGATGACTGGAGAAAGGCAGAGGTGATACCTTATATTTAAGAAGGGAGCAAGAGCAAATCTGGGGAATTATAAACCTGTAAGCCTCACTTCTGTAGTGGGAAAGCTTTTAGAAGGATGTAGTCTTTTTAGATTTTGCAAAGGCTTTTGATACAGTGCGACTTAGAAGTAGGACTGGAAAATATTATCTCCATTTTTGCTGATGACACTAAGTTGTGCAAGGTAATTAAATCAGAAAATGATGTACTTTCCCTCCAAAGGGATTTGCATACATTAGAGAAATGGAAAATTAAATGGCAGATGAGATTTAAAACGAATAAATGTAACCAAAGGCGTTTAGCTTGAGGCACAAAAGTGGCAGGTTGGACGACATCTGCAATGAGCGCTCATTGCAGGGCTCGCGATGAGCGCCGAAGGTGCTCATTGCGAGGCATGAAAGTGGCTGGTTGCATGAGTCCTGCAATGAGTGGCAAATCCGGTCATTGCAGGGCTCACGATGAAGGCGCTTATCCGGAGAACCATAAAGTAGACAGTGGGAGAGGCCAGCAAGTTAGAGGGAGAGCCTTGCATTGTGTGGCAAACAGCATTGCCAGACTTAAAATTTTATTGCTGACATTTTTGACTGCCAAGTCGCTAGTATATATATATCCTGATGGAATATATCCAAGGGTACTAAGGGAACTGGGTTCTGTAATAGCCAAACCATTATATTTAATTTTTAAAGATTCACTCAACACAAGGACTCTACCAGATGACTGGAGAAAAGCTGATGTGGTACCTATATTTAAAAAGGGAGCAAGAGCAAGTCTGGGGAATTATAGACCAGTGAGCCTCACTTCTGTAGTGGGGAAGCTTTTAGAAGGGTTAATAAGGGATAATATACAAGAATATGTCTATTTGAACAGGATTATAAGTAGGAGTCAACATGGGTTTATGAGGGATAGGTCATGTCAAACAAATCTAATTAGTTTCTATGAGGAGGTTAGTAGGAACCTGGATCAAGGCAACTCAGTTGATGTAGTCTTTTTGGATTTTGCAAAGGCTTTTGATACAGTGCCATATGGGAGACTATTGGGCAAACTAAGGGATACAGGAATTGCAGTAAATATCTGCTCATGGATTGAAAGCTGGCTAAAAGACAGGAAGCAAAGGGTTGTTGTAAATGGAACATACTCCGATTGGACTAATGTGGTAAGTGGGGTTCCTCAGGGTTCAGTATTAGGTCCTCTCCTTTTTAACATATTTATTAATGACTTAGAGGTAGGATTGGAGTGTGGGGTCTCCATTTTCGCTGATGACACAAAGTTGTGCAAGGTAATTAAATCAGAAAATGATGTGCTTTCCCTCCAAGGGGATTTACATATAATTGAGGAAAGGGCATCTAAATGGCAGATGAGATTTAATACGAATAAATGTAAGGTTATGCATCTGGGAAAGAAAAATAGCCATGCAATTTATAATCTTAATGGAGCAAATCTATGTGTATCAGATATTGAAAGGGATTTGGGAGTGCTTGTGGACAACCACCTAGGTAACAGTGCTCAAAGCCAAGCAGCAGCTGCAAAGGCAAATAAAATATTAGCATGTATTAAGAAAGGTATAGAAGCCAGGGAAGCAAATATAATTCTGCCACTATACAAATCTCTAGTACGCCCTCATTTGGAATATGGAGTACAATTTTGGGCACCACTTCATAAAAAGGACATTTTAGAGCTGGAAAAGGTACAGAGTAGGACAACCAAACTAATAAGGGGAATGGAGGGGCTAAGTTATGAAGAAAGACTAACCAAATTAAACGTATTTTCTCTAGAAAAAAGGCGTCTAAGAGGAGATATGATTACCTTATATAAATACATCCAGGGTCAGTATAAAGATTTGTCAGGGGAGCTTTTTGTGCCAAGGGGTTTTAAACTGACAAGAGGATATCCCTTGAGGATAGAAGTAAAAAGATTCCACCTTAAAGAAAGAAAAGGGTTCTTCACAGTAAGGGTGGTTAATCTGTGGAATTCTCTACCAGAGGAGGTGGTGACAGCGTATTCGATAGATAACTTTAAAAGGGGACTAGATTTATTTCTAATTAAAAAGGGAATTCAGGGTTATCATGGATAATTAGAGAGACAGTATTGATCCAATTTTTTTTTACATTTCCCTTTGAGACAATTGGCTAAGTCTCCCTTGTGTTTTTTGTTTTTTTCCTATTTGCCTTCGTCTGGACTAATTAATAATAAAAAAAAAAAAAAATAAACATTAAATAATTGATTAATAATTAATTAACAACTAATGAATTAATAGTTAATCCGCATATTGCAGATCAGAGGAGATCTAAAAAGGTTGAACTTGATGGACTGAAAGTCTTTTTTCAACCTTAAATACTATGTAACTATGTAACTATGTAAATCTCCAGCAGCTACACTTTCTGTCCTCTCACAATGAATGCAGCTTCAGAATGATTCTAAAATGTATGCTGTCCTTCAGATGGAAGGCCCTGGAAGGGAGTGTATGCTGCTGATTGGCTGGAATGTGTCTGCTGACTGTGAGGTGCAGGGTCAAAGTTTCCTCAATGATAAAGTATAGGGGGCGAACCAAAAAGCGCATGTGTTTGCCGTCTGCTGTGAACGCGAACATGCCAAAATCGCTGCGAATAGTCCGCGGGCGAACTGTTCACGACATCTCTACTTCCCAGTCCCTTTATATGCTCGCCTGTTAATAGCACTTCAGGACTGCTTATGCCTAACTCTGGTTTACATATTAAATATTGGATAATATTCTATTCCCCTTCTGGATCGCTACCTTGTCGTGGTGACGGGGCTTTTGTACCATAATGAAACTGTGAGCTAAACCATGTAGGGTCGCTCAAGATGGGCAGGTCATAGCAGAGAGGTCAGCCAAATTGTTGTCCACTGAAGAAGGAACTGGCAACCCACTCCAGTATCTGTGGTATGAAAACCTTATGAATGAGCACAGCCAGACACAAGATGTGCCTACTCTGATGCTATCCATAGGGTAACTGAGAGTCAGACACAACTGAACGATAGAACAACAACAATATTCTATTAACAAAAAGATCAATAGAAATAATTTGGAAAGAATATTTAAAATAAATATAAATAAAATACAGATTTCAACTCCTTGCAATACTTAACAGAATAGCAGATTCATGTAATGTTTTGAGTAACTGAATAGCGATATGCAATTTCTAAACATGTAATCACTTCCAGAGTGCATCAGTAACGATGATACTGGAATGCAAGGTGATATAGATGTCTGTACTGAATAGCATTTTGCGTAATTATGCTCATTGTAAGTGCAACATATATTACAGTAAAGTAGAAAAGTAAAATTCAAACCTTGATTCTCTTTAAGTGCAGATAGTCCATACAAAGTTATAAAGCACACAGCTGAGGCAAGTCTGTATTCCTTCATATTGGCTCAGATCTATTCAAAGTAATAAAAAAAAACTGCAATGAAAAACAGTAAGAGAATAACAATTACATCTGAGATAAGACTGAGTAAATCATATATGCTTGTATTAACATTCATTTAGTATTGTGATAGTACTTTTCTCACCTCCCACCACCACATAAGGTCTTACCTACTGATAAATAAATTGTAAGCTCTTGATGACAGGGATTTTGCATTTCCCAAGCATGATCCATTCAGGCTTAGTTAGGAAATAATTGGACACGACTACTGAGTGGGAGAAACACAGGCCACATCTTTATTAAATTACATAGCAAAATTACCATACCATAAATACTGTATATTAACATAATTAGCGGGAGGAGCCCGGCCACAGACAGTGACCTCACACCTTGGGCGCTTGCCCAGGGCCCCCAATGCTTATACTAAGCACACCCATGAGGTAGGGTTACGCCCACTTAGGCCAGTGGGCCGGGCAACTCACCTCCCGACAACCTCATGAAATACAACAACATAGAACACTGATAAGGCATCTCTCTCCAAACATATAAAACCATTAGTTATCTTATTGATATTCTCTTTTTTTTATTTATTTTTTTATTATTGTTACAACTCGATTCTTACAACATCAAGATAGTTAACACAAAGCCAAATAACAGGGTGGGAGGCTGGGATGCCCAATGGCGGCTGCGGTGCTCTGCCGGAGCATGCAAAAACGTGCGGAAGTCCCGCCCCCCCGACTCAATGTGACCCCGACGCCTAGCAGGCTCCGCTGGGTCACGCAACACTGCGTGCTGACCCAGGGAGCCTGAGCAGCCTCTGCGTCGGGCACTCAGTTTTATCTTGTATACAGTTTTATTGTTCACACTGTAAAGCTCTGACATAGACATAAATGTCTTGTACTCTGTTGAGCATTTCTGGAATGTGATTTTTATCTATCTATCTATCTATTTCTCTACAACATAATTTCATTACAAACCATTAAGTTTCAAGAGGAGCAGGGTCCCTTAATGAGTACAAAGTAAGTATTCAATTCCTTCCTATGTACATTTTGTTGTGTAAAGAAACACTATTGTCTGCCATATATTTGATGCATTTATATCTCACTGTAAAATGTATTATATAATAATATTATTTATCTTTATGTTAATGTTAATAATCAGAAAAACATCAAAAAACAACTGATCCCTGCATTTTAATGACTTATAGTGTATAACCTCAAAAGGGATCTTGTCAGTACACATATATATAAAAACATTTATGAATGTATATAGAAGTCCTAGACAAATGTGACAGGCAACTAATGTTGAATACAATAATGTTGAAGAACTTCCACCATTTAAGAATATAACTAGGCCCTGCCTTCTATTCAGAAAGAAAGAAGATTCTCCAACATGCATTAATATATATATATATATATATATATATATATATATATATATATATATATATATTTTTTTTATATATATATACTGTATATGTGTATATATATATATATATATATATATATATATATATATATATATATAGAGAGAGAGAGAGAGAAAGAGAGAGAGAGAGAGAGAGAGAGAGAGACAGGGAGAGAGAGAGAGAGCAGTTCTTTATCCAAGGGCTATAAAGATGTTTGAAATAAATTTGCTGAAAGAGCTTCTTATTTTTAAACTGTAAATAGTTATAAATTAATACAAGCAAACAGAAACAGTTGTTTGTTGAAATAAAGTATTTACAATTTGCAGACTGTAGGAATGGCAGCTACCTCCACACCTTCTGCACATTGTATATAAGTGATCAGTAAATATTGCCATAGTATTGTTTTGGTTACATGCACAGAGTAATCTGGCACATCAGTTTGCTTTTTTATTATTGCAATAGACTGAACTGGCAAATCTTTCTTTCTTATTTCTTTTATTTCTCAGTTTCTCCTTCCTTAATTTTATTAAAACATATATCTGTAGTTAAAACATGCTATTTCAATTATAATTTTATCACATACAGAAAATTTAATTTAGGATTGACCTGCTCAAATCTAGATCCACAGAAGTAATTCACTACATTACATCCCATTTCCTTAGCTCCTCCTCACTCTCCTACAGAGGCAAATTTTCTAAGTATCTTTTCACATTATTTCTTGATTTACTATGCATTATTTCTTATGGGGAAAATTTTCCCAGCTAATTTTTCCATTTCTTACAGGCAATATTGTATTAAGTATTTCTTTTTTCTTTAGCATTTGTTCCCGTTAACTATTGTTCCTAGCTTTAGGAAATTCAGATTGCAGTATATGCTTTTACTAGGCTTTTAGCTAGAACTAAATTTTTTACTGAGAATAGAAATCACTTCCCTTTTACTTTAATTATACATTATGACAATGTTCATGAAGCAGAAAGCTAATCTTTGTGCAACACAAAATATATTAAAACATTGCACAATTTTTAGTGTTCACCAAACACTTCCCGCAAAACACAACGTATGTAAAATGTTTTTCTTTTCATGAAAATATATCCTTTTGTAAACATGCCAATGAAAGGGTAGTATTTAGGATGAAGTAGTTTATATATGGAAATGGAGAGAAAGATAACAATTCAAAAAATTACCAACTATTAATATTTCCATATGTATATCTTTACAAAGAATCTCACAAAGTGATACAATATTATTTTTGCATTTTGATCCAGAAGAAAGCAAAAAAAAAAAAACCCATTGAAACATGGAAATCCAGAGTCCAAATTATTGCAATTGGATTACTCTCTGGATCTACGCTTCTTCTTTAGTTATCCAAGATAACCCTGCGTGACGTTTTTATTGAAAAAAATAGCCAACCCTTTTTGGCTTATAATTCTACAGTCCAACTGCCCTTACTTTGAAGAAAGGTGGAATCTTTTTTCTTAACAAAAAGCTCCCCAGACAAAGCTGTTTATTGACCCTAATTGTATTTATATAAAAAATTCAAATAGGTTCTTATACAGAGGCAGATCTACTGCTCTACTGACGGGGCACCAGGTAATGCACTGGGGCCCAGCCCACCTCAGCCTCACTAGCTCACATATGTCTATCCCTCCCCTGCCTGCACATCTTCTGGCCTACATCTACCGAGTTGCCTTGTCTAAGTCCTATGGAAGCTAACTAGATTTGGTTGACATGACACATGGGTTATAATTTACTCCTACTTTTATTTCCCATGGTATATGCTGATATGTATGTATTTGTAGTATAACTTGAAATGTTGTCCATTTATTTTCATTATTTTTACTTGCCAGTTCTTTGTCCGAATCTATACATTGTATTTTTGTTCATTAGACTAATAAAATGTGCCCATTAAAATTAGTTTTTGTTGACCAGTTATAACTTGTTTTGAGCTCAAATTAGACGTAATATGTTCACTTTTCCACAAGGGTTCCCCTATTTCAGCATTTGATATTATATCAATATTATCTGTGATTACTAAATCAAGTATAGCCTTATTTCTAGTAGGTTCTTGTATATCCTGGGCCAGATAATGATTTCTGAGTGTACTCAAGAACCTGCTCCCCTTTATTTCTGGGTAGTTAAAACCTCCCATTATTAGAATTTGACCAGGCTTAGCTGCATTTTCAATCTGTACCAATAATTGTATTTTCTCAATTTCACTTATAACATATTCATACCAATATTTTTTTAGGATTTGTTTCTCCACGATTTATTTCAACCCACAAGGCTTCAACATTATCACTATTTTCACCATAAATATCTTCTTTTGATTAAAGGGTTTAAATCAAGCTGAGCATACAGTCAAATCCCTCCTCCTCTTCTGATTTTGAGAATTATCCCACCATGAGTAATGAGAATCATCCCATCATGTTTAAGTAATACACATTTCTCATTAACTGTTATTAATTCTATCTCACCCATTACACTTTAGATTGCTTTGTCTATGCAGGTTTGAAGACCATTTTGTATGGTTGTGCTTTCAAAAATCATGCAGTATAAAGCCTATCCATCAAGAAATTCTATCACTCTGTAAGTGCCATTACCATTAGGGTTGTGATCTATTAAAAATGTTACCATCAACACATCACCGCCCCTCAATTGACAATGATGCTACAGTGGGGGGGGGAAATATTTAATCCCTGCTGATTTTGAATGTTTCCCCACTGACAAAAAAATGGTCAGTCTAAAATTTTAATGGTAATTGTTTTAATTGATTTGCAAGTCAATGAGGGAAATAAGTTTTTGACCCCTTTGACTTAGCACTTGGTGGCAAAACCCTTGTTAGCAATCACAGAGGTCAAACGTTTCCTGTAGTTGGCCACCAGGTTTGCACACATTTCAAGAGGGATTTTGTCCCACTCCTCTTTGTAGATCTTCTCCAAGGGCCTCATTCTATTAGCGGCCGCAGCCGTTGCGGGGCCGCAAGGACCGGCCGCAAGCTATTCGGCTATTATAGTCCCTTAAGGCCGGATGCTCCGGCAGGCTTGCGGCCGGTGCCTTGCTATCTCTTGCGGCCGCTCGCGCCGGAGGAAAGCCTTTGATCTAAAAAGGCCGCAAGAGTTTCGGCCGTAAGAAATTCCTATTTGCAATTCAATTGCTCCGGGAAACCTCTCTGCAAGGCTAAAAACGAGCCGCTGCTTACTTGCAGGAAAGAGGTCCCGCTAGCACCAATTAAGCACATAAAATAGCTCAAATAAAGCCATCCTGCACTTTGAGAAGACTATAAAGGGATTTTAGGTGTTAGAAAAAATAGCACATAATTATCCTATACTCAAATCCGTAAAATATTTTATTTTTAATATCCGTAAAATATCCATGTAAAAAGTCCAGAGTGCTTGGAGCACCTCAGACCCGCCCACGCCGCAGCCGGAAAATAAACAGTTAATTTGAACTTGGGTTTGGGCTGATGTGCAAGCTTGAGAGTGGGTTCCTTTTAATCCTCATGTCCCCCAATATGATCCCTAGCATTTACAGAGCTGTACAGTGCAGGCTTGAATTCATTTTTGAGTTTTTATATTTCACAGCTTACGGCCGGTTCCAAGATATGCGGCCGGCCATAAAAGGAGATCCTTGCGGGGCCGTATAATAGAATCGCGAGTTAACTGAACCCCCGCAAGGAATCGCAGCCTTACGGCCGATTTACGGCCGCTAATAGAATGAGGCCCCAAGTCATTAAGGTTTCGAGGCTGATGTTTGGCAACTCGAACCTTCAGCTCCCTCCACAGATTTTCTATGGAATTAAGGTCTGGAGACTGGTTAGGCCACTTGAGGACCTTAATGTGCTTCTTCTTGAGCCACTCCTTTGTTGCCTTGGCTGTGTGTTTTGGGTAATTGTCCTGCTGGAATACCCATCCACGACCCATTTTCAATGCCCTGGCTAAGGGAAGAAGGTTCTCACCCATGATTTGATGTTTCATGGCCCCGTCCATTGTCCCTTTGATGCAGTGCTTTTGTCCAGTTCCCTTAGCAGAACCCCCCCCCCCCAAAGCATTGTGTTTCGACCACTATGTTTGACGGTGGGGATGGTGTTCTTGGGGTTATAGGCAGCATTCCTCCTCCAAACACAGCGAGTTGAGTTGATGCCAAAAAGTGTGATTTTGGTCTCATCTGACCAGAACACTTTCACCCAGTTCTCCTCTGAATCATTCAGATGTTCACTGGCATACTTCAGATGGGCCTGTACATGTGCTTTCTTGAGCAGGGGGACTTTTCAGGCACTGCAGGATTTCAGTCCTTCACGGCGCAGTGTGTTATCAATTGTTTTCTTGGTGACTATGGTCCCAGATGCCTTGAGATCATTAACAAAATGCTCCCGTATAGTTCTGGGCTGATTCCTCAGCATTCTCATGATCTTTGAAACCACATCTTGCATGGAGCATCAGACCGAGGGAGACTGGCAGTTATTTTGTGTTTCTTCCATTTGCGAATAATCGCACCAACTGTTGTCACCTTCTCACCAAGCTGCTTGGCGATGGTTTTGTAGCCCATTCCAGCCTTGTGTAGGTCTACAATCTTGTCCCTGACATCCTTGGACAGCTCTTTGGTCTTGGCCATGGTGGAGAGTTTGGAATCTGATTGATTGATTGCTTTTGTGGACAGGTGTCTTTTATACAGGTAACAAACTGAGATTAGGAGCACTCCCTTTAAGAGAGTGCTCCTAATCTCAGCTTGTTACCTGTATAAAAGACATATGGGAGCCAGAAATCTTGCTGACTGATAGGGGATCAAATACTTATTTCCCTCACTGACCTGCAAATCAATTTATAACTTTTTTTAAAAAAAAATATTGTTGTTATTCGGTCTCTCACTGTTAAAATACCCCTACCATTAAAATTATAGACTGATCATTTCTTTGTCCGTGGACACACATTAAAAATCAGCAGGAGATCAAATACTTTCCCCCCCTACTGTATATACATATATACCAACAGACCCCTCTAGGCTACCCTTCTCTCACCATTCAAAAAAGCTTAGGCTTAATTAATTCCTCTGCAATACTGTGATATTTATATATATATATATATATGTGTGTGTATTCTGCATTCATCAAATATAATAAAAGTTATATAAGTTTCAGAAGATAGTTTACACATCATCACACACATATATAAATATATATATATATATATATATATATATATATATATAAATATATATAAATATATATATATATATATATATCTACATGTGTGTGTATATATATATATATATATATATATATATATATATATATATATATATATATATATATATATATATATAAAACATGTACACTTTTAAGCTCATACGAGTCTAAAAGCAAACTATCTTACAGTTTAGTATCTTGGTCGCTTCCTTTCTTCATATCTTCTCAATGTGTTTCTCTGTCACATAAACTCTGTGGGTATCTTTATAAAGGCTTCCTTTTTTTCTAAGAGTTGACGTAATCGGTTGAAGCAAACTCTCAGCTTCCTGCTGATAGACTCTGGTCTCTGTTGAGCAACCTTTACAAGGAAGAATAATAGTATCTTAAAATAGTGATATTTCTAAATGTGCAGTTGCAAAACCTTACAAACAAGGTCCCGGTCAAAAAAGAAAATGAAGGATTGATATATACACTATTACATTAATGTTTAATTTAATTATTAATATATATGTATTAACAAACTATATACAATTCAAAGGGCAACTAAAATAGTGCATGGTATTTTAAGGAACTTTTAAGGAAAGACTTAAAAACCTGAATATGCATAACATATTAAAATGTATATCTTAGAGGACAGAAGAGAGAGGGGTGATGGGATAGAAACCTTCAGATATATCAAATTATTTAATAAAGTTCAAAAGGGAAGTGTGTTTGAGATAAATAGGAATGCAAGAACAAGAGGTCGTGGTTTGAAGTTGGATAAGTGAAACAGCTTTCCAGTGGAAGTAATGGAGTTAAACACGGTTAAGGAATTTAAGTGTTCCTTGGATAAACATAACACTATCCTCCAAGTTAATTAAGTCAATGTTTTAGGTAGGTATAACAGGCAGATCATAGGTCTTTTTGGTTCTTATCTGCTGTCAAATCTATTTTTATTTGCTCTTTGTCATTGCTTCTGTATGTGATTTATGTTTAACCTTATGAAGCAAGGCTATTTTATCCCATTTGAGAATTTTCAAAATGGTGTTATTATTGTTGCCCTATGGAGTTGATCTACCAAGAAAAAACAAACAAGGAGACTGTAGGTGTAGATCACAATGCTCACAGCAAAACATACAGACATAGTGAAACATATTGGAATTTATCAGCTTTAAACAGGAATTGACATTTATATTTTTACTAGGGGCATTAGTGGAAAGCTTAAATGACCTTTGTAGTTTGGAAAAAACTATTGTGCTGGTGAAGTATGTAACAAGTATAAATGTATTTTTAAAGAAAAAAAATAGCAGATTATGTCTCTGTCTGGTGTTTTTACCCAGTATGTTTCTGCCTTTGATAGCCTACTGTGTTTATTATGACTGCAATAGTTGTATTCATATTTTAAGAGGACCCATTAGAATGTAACAGTATGGAACACACCTTAAGTAATGTGAGTTTACAATATGAAAGAAGCTATTTAGTTGCTGTTTATACTTATTCTGGGTAATATCATTAAGAATGGAGTGAAGCCTAAGACTTGCAAAATAATATGTTTTTTAAAAACATGGCATGCTTACAACATACAAAACTGTAGTCTTTATTCTGTGACACAACACATTGAGACAGCAATGCAATACAACATTTCTTCATCTTGAAATGCATTCTCAAGAAAATGTATTACCCTAACTGGAGTTATTTTATGAGATAGATATGATATTTCAGTACATTTTTAAGCCTGTTAAAAGAGAAAGCTACCAGCAAATTTATAAAAGGTCTTACCTATATATGATAATAATTCCTCTTGTTAAAAGCGCAATATTGTATTAGGGTGAGTTTTAGTTTTCAGTGTTTATTTCATTCTGGAAGAGTCAGTCCTACCTCCCCTAAACCCTGGGCTTTAATGACTACTCAGCCTCAAGCCAGACCAAGAGCCCCATTAAATTGCTACAATTTTAGAAATCATAGCCAGTAAAGGAGCCCGCAAGAGTTACTGCTATTAAATTGGTTTCTTTCAGCTACCCAGAAACGATCTGCAGGTTACATCTGCAGCTAAGCCTTTGAGCTGTCAAGCCCGTAAATGTTACTATTGCAGATCGCTATTAAATTGCTACGAATCCCCAAGGAGGCACTGGCGTTCAAACCCATACACAGCAAATGGACCCAAAAATATTACGGTCTCCAAAAAGGACCCGCGAAGGGTTTACAGAGAGGTTCTTAACACTGTAAAAGACAATACAAACACACCAGTGGACTTTAAAATATGGGGAAAACATTGAAAGGCATTACAATTCATCGCACAACAATCCACAAATAAAAAAATGGCACTTTAAAAAAATAATAATTTTATCATATGTTAGAATGGTCATACATATGCCAATATGAAACGCCTTGCTGCAACATGCATAAAGCAATGAAAGACATACTACCTGATTAAATTGCAACACAATAACATGAAACTGCCTGCCATATTAACCCTCTCTCACTCACAGAGGCTCTCATGTGGACCTTGAAATATAAATAGGACTCGCAAAGGGTTCTTACAAAGATGTAAGAGTGCCCTAGTAGCACTTAAAAAGACAGTAAACCACTTTTAAACAATACAAAAGCAGGGAAGTTCATCAGGTTGTCATGCTCGACATTCCCAATGTCACATTAGTGTCAAAATAAAATATTTGCCCCTCTCCTCAAGTGACATTCATCATATAAACATCATATACCAGTGGTTCACAAGCCTTTCCTCCAGACTCCCCAGACAGGCCAAATAGAATTCTTAACCTGTGTTTACACACTGTTAAACAGAAAGTCCTTGACCTGTCCGGCTAGCCTTGAGGATTAGCTTGTCAAACACTGCAATACACATTGCCAAAGAGAATTGAGGCAGCATTTAAAGAGATAGCACAGTTATATATAACCATGTACAATCATTGAACTATCAGAGATATCATCACTTAGCAAACACTGAGGCTCAAAAGAGCAATGTAATATATCAATCCAAAGGAAAATCACAGGTCAAGAAATACATGTGAACAGGAAAGGCCATATTGAGGCCTGCCACAACAGTAAAACAAACATCAAAACATTAACTATAGCAATGCAATCAGATACATCCTGAATAAATAAATAATCTAATACCATTGTCCGTAACATCATTTGTTTACCTTGCATCAAACTGCATCCACCTACCTATTAACAGGTGCTGTAATCAACAAGCTATATAACCCCATCCCCACCAACTCATTAGCATTTCTGAAACAGCATGGATTCTGAACAAGACAGAGAGATGTATGAGAATATGGATGCATTGTCATATCTGAGGTACTATTGTCTGCACAGCACATGGCATGATGGAGATCCACATGCAAAGTGTGTGATTAAGGAGTGGATGAGGAGTGGCAGAGAGGAGTGTCTGGGAGTGAATGAGGGTGCGGTTGGTAATGTGATCCATGCTGGGCTAGAACCAAGCCAGGCAAGTGAATTACCACAGTCCATGCATAGTATCATTGTGGAGGACCAGGGAGGGGAAAGAGCTCCAGTAGCATAGGGACAGAGGGATATATGGGCACCTGCAGACAGGGAGGATGACATTGATGTTGGTGATCAGCTTTTGCGGGGGGCACAACAAGAACTAAGTGCCCATGAATTGCACTCCAGCAACAGCCACAGGGGTTGAGCAGGTCCGAGAGCCTGATGGGGAGGTGTCTGAGCAGTCTTGGAGAGCTCTATGTGGTCCTGAGTAAGGACATTAAGCCTTGCACACAGACCAATAGAGCTATACCAGGAATGAGACAGATGCTAGCTGCAATACACCTCTGGGAGTTTCAATGGTAGAACAATCAAAAGCTGATATTATAGTACAGTGTTTTTGCTCTGGACACTACAATAAACCAATTAACATGCATCTATGAGCAGTGATAACCATACTGATTCTGTCATGTACAATCAGCGTTCCCAGAATATGTTGAGGATGTGTAATACGACAAGGCATGCTTCACTGTGACCACAATCTTTTAGCAAAGAGTACCATCACTATCTACATGGAATTGTTGTGCCATGCTGATATCATATCTCACTGGTATATGGGTGGTACCAAGGCCAGACAGATTACACTGTTCACATTACCCCTAAACACATACACATTGATAATGATGTCAAACATTGGGAATTACCCATTTTGTTTGTGGATGACATGAAATACATGAATCCGCTTTCATAATGTTAACAGGATGACATGCAACAAAATCGCATGTATAAATACTGGTTTGGATTAGCTGATCCTAATGGTACTGTGCAACTCTACAGCCGGGACTCTATTCATTGGAATTGAAACTCACATCAGTCATGTTCATTAGTGAAGAGTCATGTATTGCATTTCAGGTCTAACTGCAGTGGTGAATGACACTGATCGAATTCCTGTTTACACACATAATGGTATTGCACTGCTCGAAGATGATGAAAATGCCTTCATGGTCATGAGATTTGGCTATTAACACCTACAGAGACCAGAACAAGATATGCATCATAACAATATTCAGATTAACTACAACACCTCATCTCATCGTAAATCCACATTGAACTTCAATTGGTGAAATGTTAAACATAACCAGACATGTACACTCTCTGTAGCCAGCTAATAGTATGTCAACATCTATACCAATCAGTATTCAGTGAGGTGTGATTATGAGGAGGACTTCGGGGATTGTCCTAACACCTCTTACGCAGCACTGGGTCCTCACATTCTGTGCCCGCGCACCTTCTCCCTTTTCCATGTCTAGGTGGTGTTTGAGCGTGGGGTGCCACTACGTTGGGTGGATGGGGATCAGCTTGAGCTATTGGTGAGGTTTAAGATGAGGAGGCTGCCATCTCTGGTTGTGGTTGTGAAACCGAAGACTGGAGAGTTATGAGCTGGAGTTCTGCAAATTGGATTAGTTGCTGCCTGTCCCTATTTGCCTGTTCCTCATATCTCTCCATGCTTCAGTTGTGCCTTCTCACCTCAGAATGGAGTCATCTGTTTTTCACAAGGAGGGAGTATGTGAGCCGAACCTGCCTTCGGAGAAATCTGAGCTTCTTAGTCCTTTGTTTGTTCTATCTCATGTACCCCCTGTAAAATCGGGCCATGATTTCCCTCAAAGTCAGGAGTGGAGTTTTGAAGCATTGGGGCCTGATGTTGACGCATTGGGGCAGATGTTGATGGCATTGGGGCAGATGTTGACGGCATTGGGGTTGAAGGTGATGGCATTGGGGCCGAAGGTGACGGCAAAAGGGCCTGAGGTGACTGCAGGAGGGCCTGAGGTGTCGGCAGGAGGGCCTGAAGTGTCGGCAGGAGGGCTTAAGGTGTCACCAAAAGGGCCTGAGGTGTCAGCAGAAGGGCTGGTGTGTTAGGCTACGTTGAGGGACCCCAATGTGTGGGAGGCCATGTTGGGGGACTCCACTGTGTGGGAGGCCATGTTGGGGGACCCTATTGTGTGGGAGTGGTTGTGCCCTGCCATGACTGCAATGATGCTGTAGCAGATGGCAGTGGTGGCTTTATAGATGGCTGGGGCCAGGACAACGTCATCAGGTTTGATGTGGTTGTTTGTTGGCTCCATAGCTGTTGGTTTGCATGGCTAGATAATGCATTTGAGGGCCGGGGCAGTGTCCCACTGCTGAGATGAGGGTGAGTGGATTGTGAAGGGCCCTCTCAAATGTTCTGCCCTTCTTCGTTCACCTGTGCCTCTTTGGTTAGCCTTGCCCTCCTGGGTGCTGAAATGAAAGAACAAATGTATTTGAGATGGTTTCTCTACACAATTGATAGCTATTTGTTTCCATATGCTTGACATAATGGAAACCTGTAATTGACTTTGGTGCTTGTGTTACATAGTGAGCATTGTGAATCATGGCTCATATAAATATATGTACTGCTGGTGAGGTGTGCCATCTGCAGGTGAATCACACACATGCTCTACTGGATCTGCTGTGCAGTGTGTGAGACTGACCAATCTGTTACATGTTCCCAGCTATGGTTGTTAATATGCATCTGAGACATGGTCCAGGTTAGGACCGTATATGACACGTACATGCAGTCCTTTAGAGTCTATATCCACATATGCCGCAGTTCACACACCCATACATGTACTCTCTTTTGAATGTCAAATCAATCTTGATTTAATTGCAAATTGTACTCAGAATCAGTTTAAAAAGGAATTGCTAACAACTATGATAATGATATGTTTGCTACCAGGATTTAGATTGTTATCCATGCCCCATAACCCTAGGGATTACAGTGCTATTGTATGTCAGTTATCTATGTGTGTGGGCAGGAGTATATGAGCCAGAATAATTCTAGGGGGATACAGCTCATTGTGTACACCAGCCATAGAAAAGGCTTAATTATACATACATACAAGCAAATTAAAATCAGCGGGCAATTTGTCAAACCTCCGCCCCCCCCCAGTTCATACACCCATGTGTGTGCATATGAGGATGTGATGGTGTATATGATACTCCCATTGCATGGTTCTTGGCACACCCGTGTCCTCCTGTCCTGGTAACCCCACTACTGCCGCTGGCTCAATCCACTGCTTCAGTATCTGCTCCCATCCACAGTATTTGATGTTGGCTGGTGGGCAACCACCGGTTGCACATGCTGCTCTTGCCTCCTCTGCCATCTTCCTCTTCACCTTCAGCTGGCTGTTTTTTTTCTGCCTACATCTTATAGATAGTTCCTAACCTAATTTTATTTATTAAAATAGCAATAATATAAAAAAGAATTCTGAGGGGATTTTTATCATTTTTGGGCATTTTTTCACATTTTGCTTAAAATAGCTGTGACAACCTATTGCTTCTGTTGGGCTCAAAAAGATCCTAGATCAATCTCACCCAAAAGGACCGACTGGTTCTTTGTATATCCCTGTCAGCAGGAACAGAACCAATCTAGCTTACATCCACAAAAGTGCCAACCCAGCTTATATCCACCAAAGCACCCAGAAAACCACAGGAATCAGTAGAGCCACCCAGTAAATGTTACATGACTGTGCAGATTCAGCAGTAAAAATCCCAATAATAAGGATCATTATGTCCGCAGAATTAATTATACACATCAATTATGTAGCTCAAACTGACAACAAGCTTTATTGATATGGTTTAGTATTAATGCACACCCAGTCCAAGCATGTCCCATCACCAACTTAGGGAGGGGGTCAGCCCCCTGGCCCATATTAGGAATTTCCTTCCTGCTCTGTGCATTTGGCAGGGGGTCTTTTGACTGCTAAATGGAAAAAAATATGTTTATTAACTTTGAGTTTGACTAAGAGCATAATTAAAGGAATATTTAAGTTTCTTAAATTATGAATGCATCTGGTAGAGGAGAATCAATAGTGCATAAAAAAATGTTTTTGAAATTAAAAGATACCAAAATAAACATTAACAAGCTCACCATAATGTTTGCTAAATCTCTTGAGTTTGCAAGCAGTTTCTTTTGTTAGTTAACACCCCTGTAAATTCCTTTTAAAATTAGTATAACAATCATAATTTGTTTTGGCCAATCACAGCCAGCTAATACATTTGACTACATTGTAACAATCAGTGATGGAAGCTTGTGCAGGAAGGAATAATGGGGTGTGTAGCTCCCCAGTAACAGGAAGTACCAGGAGCCAGACAGTGGTCTGCAAATATCTGCATTGAGCTGCTTGAAGATTAGTAAAGGGTAAAAATCCCTACACTAATGAAGTTTTTTTATTGGGAGGTACACCGTGCCTATGTAAGCAGCCCTGGGGTGTGGAAAACAAGTTTTATTTTTAAATAGAATAAATCTGTATGTGTGTAGAATGACTCAATGCAATGTGTGTTTTTGATATAAGCAGCATGTGTTAGATTAGAAAAAGGTAAAAACAGGGAAACGAATATATGCCTTTAAGCAGGAAAAAACAGCACTTTAATTAGATTATTTTTTGATGCCTTTACATGGGGCCTGGGAGAATCTACAGTTCATAGTTATACCTTATACAATTGGAGTCTTCTCCTTTTCACAGGAAGGTATCAATAGGCATTTTTTAAATTTCAGACACTTGGAAGGATTTGAATAAGCTTCAGCAAGATCAGATATTGTAATGGGAGATGTGATTTTTAAAATAGTTATGGAGGTTAGGTTTGTGATTTGATAGCTCATTACTGATTTACAAAAAAAAAACATGCAGATCGCTTTGCTGTAGAAAATATTTTTTTCACAGTGAACAGTGAAATGTTTCAGTATTTCAGCTCTGCGTTTTACTTTGGTGGAGAAATGGTTTTCTAAGGTAAAGAATATAAATACTAATGGCAATATCAATACTAATGATTCACAGAATGGTTAACTCACATGTTTTGTGCATTACGTTAACAAACATTTTAGTGGACTTTGAAGATAACAAAACATTACATGCTCCCCAAACCATTTTTTTAAAATTCCACTTGAATGCTCAGTAGGGTTTCATGTGTTTATTAATTGGCAATAATGTATTTTAAGAAAAGTAAGTTTACATAGCTTTAGAGAGGAAACAAGTGGGAGGGAAGAGAATGCACCTCCTAGTGCAGATAAGCAAAAAAATGCCAATGGATATATGTAGGAAGAATGAAAAGTAAAATCAGAACACTCACATTTTGTAACCTCACGATATGAGGTATGAAACGCGCATCACAGGAGCAGTCTTGGTTCAATGGCACTGGAATCCCGATCCTGTAGTATTCTCTGTCTGTTGGGTACTTTATTCCAAGAGGTATGGTACTGGATTCCTGTTGGAGAGGGCTAAATTATCCCTACTGAAGCAAAAAAACTTATCTATGGCTATTAAGAGATCATCTCTAATTTGCTCAGCATCTGATTTACTCAGAGAAGTAAAGTGTGTTTATGCCTGGATTAAACTTGCATATAAGTTTGGGCCTTGTGTGTAACTGTTTGCAGGAGGGAGTTCAAAGAAAATGGTCAAATTATAGTATTTTTTGTCATTTGTAATTATGAGTCAGCTAAGTGGCAACCTCACTCAGTGTACATACTGTCACATGTATGAATTGCTGCAACAACTGATCAAGGGTCCATACCTCTGTGAGAGGTGTGAGCATGTTGCCTCTCTGCTCAAATTGGAGTACTGGAGAGGAGAATTGCAGTACTCACTGAGCACAGTTTCGATAGGCCTAGCATGGAGGGTGGAGCTGGGGCTAGTGAGGATATCCAGGGGGGTAGCTGGGTTACCGTCACAAGAGGAAGCAGGGGGATCGGGAGAAGGCATGCCAATAATAAGTTGGCAAGCACCAACAGATTTGCCAGATTGCAAATGCAGATAAAGCTGTTCCCTCTAACAGCCGCGAGAACAGTTCTACTGGAGGAGTGGGAGGGCAGCATAGGCAGAGAAACAAACAGGTTTTGGTGGTAGGTTACTCTATTATTAGGAGGGTAGGAAGGGTGATTTGTCTTGCGCAGATCACAGCAATCGAACAGTTTGCCTTTTCCCTGGTGCTCGGGTTTAGTATATTGTGGATCGGGTAGATAAATTATTGGGAGGGGCTGGAAATGAACCGGCAGTCTTGGTACATATTGGTACCAATGACAAAGTTAGTGGAAGATGGAGTGTCCTAAAGAATGATTTTAGAGAACTAGGTAATAAGCTGAAGGCAAGGACCTCCAAGGTAGTATTTTCTGAGATACTACCAGTGCCACATGCTAGCCCAGGTAGACAGATGGAGCTTAGGGAGGTTAATGCGTGGCTGAAAAAGTGGTGCACTAAGGAGTTTGGGTTTTTAGAGCACTGGGCTGACTTCTCACTTGCGTACAATCTCTATAGCAGGTATAGATTGCACCTTAATGTCGAGGGAGCTGATATGCTAGGGGAAGGAATTAGTAGACCGGCTGGGGTAGTTTTAAACTAATAGGTTGGGGGAGGGACAAGATATAAGTAATGGGGTAGTAAGTGTAGAGGGGGTAAGGAATGAATTAAATAGGAGATGGGGGAGGGTTAGTATAGTTAATAGGGAGGTACATCTAAGTAACTCAAGTACAGACTGATAACATAAGGTATATGTTTGCTAATGCCAGAAGTTTGCCAGGAAAAATGGAAACGTTAGAATTATTAGCAGTAAATGAGAAATGGGATTTAATAGGAACTACTGAAACATGATGGGATGACTCTCATGACTGTACTGTTAATCTGGATGGTTATAACCTATTTAGGAAAGATAAGGGCAATGGTAAAAGGGGAGGAGGGATTTGGCTCTATGTCAAGCTTGAATTTAAGCCAATAGTCAGAGAAGATATTTATGCTGGAACTAGTGATAATATTAAATGTTTGTGGGTAGAGTTAAATGGCAGAGCAGCACATTCCAAAAGAATATTGGTAGGAGTATGCTATAAACCCCCAAATATAATTGAAAGTGAGGAAATGTTGAAATAAGGCAACCTTTGGGAAACAGTGATCACAACTCTGTCTCATTT
The DNA here is from genome assembly GCA_027410445.1 of Discoglossus pictus. Classification (NCBI taxonomy): domain Eukaryota; kingdom Metazoa; phylum Chordata; class Amphibia; order Anura; family Alytidae; genus Discoglossus; species Discoglossus pictus. The sequence continues at coordinate 122,368,403 of CM050167.1, read as the reverse complement.
GAGACAGAATTAAAAAAACGAAAATGTAAGGGCCAACAAAAACTCCTACTTTCAAAAGGGCAGATTTTAAAGGTCTAAGGGCAGCAATACAACGTATAGACTGGGACAAAGAACTGACAGGTAAAAACACTGAACATAAATGGACAACATTTAAATCCTTATTAAATACACATACACATCGGCGTATACCATGTGGGAATAAAAGTAAAAGGAATAAATCACATCATATGTCGCCTAACAATGATTTAGAGATCAAGATACAGAGTAAAAAACAGAGATTGAAATTATACAAACAAGAGGGGACAGAGTCTGCCTTACGTAAGTACATGGAAATCAACAAGGCTTGCAAACGGGCTATTAGACTGGCTAAAATAGAAAATGAAAAATTAGTTGCAAAAGAGAGTAAGGCTAACCCTAAAATATGTTTTAAATGTATTAATGGAAAAAAGGCCAGGAAGGCAGCTATAGGAACATTACAATGTGACACAGGCCGTCTAATAATTAGTGATCAGGAAAAGGCAGATGAGCTAAATAGGTTCTTTTCTTCGGTATACACAAGGGAGGTACCAGTGGTTGGGACACTGCAACATAATGGGGCTACACTACCTTTGCCAAATAATTGGTTAACACAGGAAGAAATCCAAAAGAGGTAGGAACAAATAAATGTTAATAAAGCCCAAGGTCCTGATGGAATACATCCAAGGGTAGTGATGGAACTGAGTTCTGTAATAGCTAAACCATTATATTACATTTTTCAAGATTCACTCAACACTGGGTCGCTACCAGATGACTGGCGAAAAGCAGAGGTGATTCCTATATTTTAGAAGGGAGCAAGAGCAAATCCGGGGAATTATAGACCAGTGAGCCTCACTTCTGTAGTGGGAAGGCTTTTGGAAGGGTTAATAGGGATAATATACAAGACTATGTTTATTTGGACAGGATTATAATATTAGTCAACATTGTTTTATTAGGGATAGGTCATGTCAAACAAATCTAATTAGTTCATATGAGGAGGTTAGTAGGAACCTAGATCAAGGCAACTCAGTGGATGTAGTCTTTTTGGATTTTGCAAAGGCTTTTGATACAGTGCCACTTACTCCCCTATCTTCCTGTACTGTCTGACCCCAATCCATTCTCTCTCTTTCTTTCAGTGCAAATTCACTCTGGTTTTAAGGCCTACTACATCTGTGAGATTCTCAGAACACCTCAGCAGTGCAAATTCACTCTGGTTTTAAGGCCTACTACATCTGTGAGATTCTCAGAACACCTCAGCAGTGCAAATTCACTCTGGGTTTAAGGCCTACTACATCTGTGAGATTCTCAGAACACCTCAGCAGTGCAAATTCACTCTGGTTTTAAGGCCTACTACATCTGTGAGATTCTCAGAACACCTCAGCAGGTATGGAGGAGACTATGGAAACTGTGCCATCCCTGGAGCCAATATGTTTATTAATATCACTACTGTATGCATGTTATTATATCTTGGCAGATAGAAATATTCTGACATTTTGTTTTCAATTTTTAACTGTTTCCTATACCCTGCTTTGGCGTCCCCACCTTCCCCCAACCTTCCCCCATTTATGGCTGGCATAATTACCTCAAATCTCCTCCCCCCTCCTCACATACCTTCCTTCTAAGGTCTCTCTCCCATTTCTTTCTTACTCCCATATCTTCCTGTACTGCTTGACCCCAATCCATTCTCTCTCTTTCTTTCAGTGCAAATTCACTCTGGTTTTAAGGCCTACTACATCTGTGAGATTCTCAGAATATTGCCCTCCCTCCCTCCACCTCACCCACCCACCCCAACTCAGATTAAATTTATAGAGCCATGGAAATCACCTGACTTCCTACTTGCAGATATATCATCTCAACACTAGGGGTCAGCCAACATACTAGTCTTTCACCTCAGATCCCTCCCTTCTTCCTCTAAAATAAAACTCATTCTATCTTTCACCTGCTTCCTGACCCTTGCTATTCCTATTTGTTACTCTTCCCCAGTTCTCTGCCCTTTAATTCCCTTTAGATTGTAAGTAGCGAGTTTCCATTCTTGTAGGGTGCTTTGGGATAAAGCACTTTCTGCTAAGATTCTAAGCTCAAAACAGGGCCCTTCAACTTTGAATTTGTTAAACGTGTATTTCCCCTGTTCTTATCCCCTGTACAGCGCTACGGAATATGTTGGCGCGATACAAATAAAAGATAATAATAATAGTGCAAACTAAGGGATACAGGAATTTCAGTAAACATCTGCTTGTGGATTGAGAGTTGGCTAAAAGACAGGAAGCAAATGGTTGTGGTAAATGGAACATACTCCGAATGGACTAATGTGGTAAGTGGAGTTCCTTAGGGTTCAGTAATAGGCCCTCTCCTTTTTAACATATTTATTAATGACTTAGAGGTGGGACTGGAAAGTATTGTTTCCATTTTTGCTGATGACACAAAGTTGTGCAAGATAATGAAATCAGAAAATGATGTACTTTCCCTCCAAAGGGATTTACATAAAATAGAGGAATGGGCATCTAAATGGTAGATGAAATTTAATATGAATACATGTAAAGTTATGCATCTGGGAAGGAAAAATAGCCATGCAATTTATAATCTTCAAGGAGCAAATATAGGGGTATCCGATATTGAAAAGGATGTGGGAGTACTTGTGAGCATCTACCTAGGTAACAGTGTTTAATGCCAAGCAGCAGCTGCAAAGGCAAATAAAATATTAGCATGTATTAAGAAGGGTATAGAAGCAAGGGAAGCAAGTATAATTCTGCCACTATGCAAATCTCTAGTACGCCCTCATTTGGAATATGAATAATAATTTTGGGCAACACTTCATAAAAAGGAAATTTTAGAGCTGGGAAAGGTACAGAGGAGGGCTACAAAAGGGGAATGGAGGGGCTAAGTTATGAAGAAAGACTAACCTAATTAAACTTATTTTCTCTAGAAAAAAGGCATCTACAAAGGGATATGATTACCTTATATAAATACATCCACGGTCAGTATAAAGATTTGTCAAGTGAGTTGTTTGTGCCAAGAGTTTTTCAACTGACAAGAGGACATTATTTGAGGTTAGAAGTAAAAAGATTCCACTTAAAGAAAGAAAAGGGTTCTTCACAGTAAGGGATTTGATATATATTTTAAATAAAAAGGGCATTCAGGCTTATCGTGGTTAATTAGAGAGGGAGTATTGATCCAGGGATGGATCCGATCACCAATATCTGGTGTCAGGAAGGAATTTTTTTTTTGACAATTGGCAAAGTTTCACTTGGGTTTTGTATCGGTTTGCCTTCCTCTTCAACAATTAGGCCAATATGCATTGAATATCACGGCCAAGAACTGATAGCCAGAGAGGGCACTTAAAATCCTAGCAGACCAAAGAAAAATCCTCTATTCAGGCACAAAATACCAGATTACAAAATAGTAAAAATGCTATTTATGTAAAATGATAAAATAACAAGGTATAAACATATACAAGAATGAGCATACATAAAACAGCATATTTGGGCTGGTGAATAAACCAGTAATATTGAAATTGTATAAATTAATATCAAACGCGTTTTGCCATAAATTGCTTCCTCAGTGATAAAATATTCAAATAGTATGCTCAAAGTTAAAACTGTCTATAAAAAGTGAGTTGTTAATGCCACCACAGCTATTTAAATGTACCTTCAAAACCGACAGAAAATTAACAGCATTTGTCACGTGACGCAGTGACGTTATCACGTCCGTCACGTGACTCTTGCGTGATCGCGTCTCATTGCAACTGGAGGAGCTTTGTTCATACCAACTAGTGGCAAATGGTTTTAGATCCCCATATCGTCATAATTATGGAGCAGCTGCGAAGTATAGCCAGTGTGGCGGCTCAGTGCTGGCTAATATAGGTAGAATTATAGAGGGCACATTCCAGCATTTATATACTGTGTGTGTGTGTATATATATATATATATATATATATATATATATATATATATAATGTGTCAATGTATAAATATACCATATCTTGCTTGTCTTAACAGTGACAAAATCTGAAATTCTATGATATCACACATGAATAGTGGCAAGTGCATAATTTCAAAATGTTAAACTAATAAAAAAAATAAAAAAAATAATGAAATAATGGAAATAATGGAAGTTGGAGAAGATTTACATAGGTTTACATTTAAAATGTAAGGCTCTATACCCTTAATATGTGTACAGGGACTGGGAGAGGACATACCCAGAGGGAATGTCCTGATGGAAGTCTTTATATGTTTTACTAATAACACTTTGGACTACTTAGAGGTCCAGTGGTTAGGATTTGGTGCTTTCACTGCTGCAACCTGGGTTTGATTCCAGTCAGGGAACCTAGAGGTCCCACTACCCTGAAGCCAGGCAGGGTTGGGCCTGGTCAGTACATGGAGGGGAGACCACCTAGGAATACCAGGATCTGTATGCTGTGGCCAACTGGAGAAGGGACTGGCAACCCACTTTAGTATCTCTGCTATGAAAACCAAGTGGATCATCATGACCATGGACATAAGATGTGCCTGGCGTTTTACGTCCATGAGGTCACAGGGAGTCAGGCACAACTGATTGACAAAACAGAAAATAACACTTTTATCTGCCTTCAATACAGTGGCTGTTGCAGACTAACCTACACATGGCCTCATTCAATTGCAATTCAGCCAATTGAATAGGGCTCTATATAAGCACAGAGCATTATTAGTGAACTTCTATCAAAAAGCAAGGTCTTCACTAACTAAAAACTTCTCTAAAAAAATATGCTGTCTGCTTATATAGAGCCCTATTCAATTGGCCAAATCGCAATTGAATGAGGCCCATAGTCAGTAAAAATACCCTTCTGGGAAGATTGTTTTTTACTACCTGGACAAATAATAGGGAGTGATGAGAGGCAGATCTGCTGGAAGCTAAAAAAAGAATTGAAACCCTATTGTAACAGCACTACACTGGCCTTTATTTTTCATTAAAGATTTTTGCATTTATTATTTCAATGTACATATCTTCTACAATCTCACTTAAAAGAAGGTTATTTATATATTAACATATGTTTTTTAGCTTCATCACTACTTTCTTTCCACTGTATCTTGCTGTCGTAAAAGAGAAAATGGCATTTCATTAAGCGAACAGTTAAAAGTCCCATTAATATTTCATTACTGAAGGCTGCCATGCAAATATATGCAGCCTCTGAAATATGAATTGGCGCTTAACATTTTTATGAAGTGTGCTTCCTCGTTTGCAATCTTAATACAGAGATGATCATTCTCGCTTTTTTTCTCAAACGCTGATGGATTGAAATATCTTTTTTTTTCATTAGAGCTATGGCAACAAGATTTCAAACGTATACATATTAATGTAGACGATGTATAATTGCATCTATCATTTATCTATCATCTGTGTGTCAAATAGATGGTTATCTGTTGTGTATATAGCAGATTAAAGGAGGATTGAGGACATTTGGAAGAGAGGCTCAAGGGGAAATGGTCATGGGAGTGTCCTGAAAGCAATACAATGTAGCCAGCATGGTCAGTTAGAAATAGATAAGAAGGGACATCAAAGTCTGGCCTATCCTTTAATTATTGCTATACCAATTAATCAGATATCCTAGAAAAATATCAAGGGCATAAAGTATGACTAATATTTCTTTACAACAGTTTTTTTTTTAAACAAGTATTATACAAGCATGGTTAATCAGATAATCAGAATTGTTAGCTTTTTTGAAAATTGTAGCAAATGCAGTATTTATTTAAAAAAAAATACTGTCCTTGAGAAAATTATAATGAAGTAAAGGAATTATTCCACCTTCTAAAAAGTCCATGAAATAGGAATTTAAGTGTGTTTGAACAAGCTGATATGGTGTTCCATTATTTAAAAACAAGTTAAAGGGATGTGGAAATGTTTTTGTTTGTTGCATCTGAAAGAGAGTATTTATAGATTTGTTGCAGTGTGTTCACTTTTTTCTTCCAAATATGCACACTTAGCTGATTCAAATGTTTACTTGCTCCCTTTAAAATCATTTAGAGAAGTTGCACTTCAACCTGTCTGGACACCACTTGAAATGTTTCAAATGCAAGCAGAAACCATAGGTCGCTGTTGCACAGCTGTGAATCAAACCTCTATAGAAAAAGACTAAATGACAAAATAAGTTAGTTTTATTTTGTGATAATTGGCCCATCTGGAAACGTGTCTGATAAGACTGTTTTTGTAACATGGTGTAATGAAACACCTACTCCTGATAGCATATGTGTAGGAAACTCCAAAGCAAATATTCTCAGTGACTGGACTGCATGCATTTAGCAAATACATAAACTGAATTTCCTTCTCCTATCTTCAGGGTTTTGCCACTTTATATCACCCTGGAGCTCCTGTGAGCCAACCTGCTGATTTGCTGCATTTCACTAGCAATAACAATGCACAATTCATTTAATCTCCCTTTTTCTGTTCGTGAGTTAAGTACTATTTAATTTCACCTCCCTGAACCTGTACTGGTTTTCATCCTGAACCTTGGTCAGTGAGACCACTCTACTGTTCCTGAGATCTAGGGAACATTTCAACATTCTAATATACTCAGTCTGTTCTCAGGTCCTAAGTATAAGATTGATTCACCTCTGTCTTTAGCTCAACCCCTTCTGGTTCATCTTCCTGCTGCTATTTAACATCATCAGTGCACAGTCCTAGTCAAAGTACACCTTTAAATATTTTACAAATGACACCCTTTTGGCTTTGTAAAATGATTCTTTCTTTTTTAGGCTGAAGAACATATTTTACTATCAAATACATATTGTGCACCATATACTAAAGGGAGAATGGGAACAATATACTACAGGGTTTGGTTCACATGTACTTCAATTTGGCAGCTCATACAAATCTACAATAATTCACTGCTTAGGACATATGGCCAAACACATTATTCATTTGCTGATAGAAGTGTTATTCCTCAAAATGCCACATGATATATTTTAGGTTTCTCCATCAAATAAAGTTTGAAAACAGCTGTTCTAATTCATGGAGATTGACGTGTGCTTTCTCCTCTGCTCCCAGAATGACTGTTTATAGGAGACCAGTAAATTGTATCCCGGGAACAAACACCTAAGAGAAAGGTGCAAAAAAGGAGAAATGAAAGGGGTTAAAGGTACTCTTCCAATGTCTTGTTTTAAATATAATGTTTTAACTAAGTATTTAATTAATTTGTTTCTCCTCTATGTAATTTTCACATGGAATGTGCACTGATTTATTTGTGTGTACTAAGCATGTGTCTGATACATGTACTAGTATTCTCCTCTGTTTATCTAAGCCATGCTTCCACTCTTTATTTTTCCATGCACTTCACCCTCTTCCTCCCCCACCCAGCACTCCCACTTTCTCTTCCTCTGACTATGTTTCACCCCCTCTATTACTTTCTTTCTCCTTCAGATCTTCAATCCAGCATCATCTCTTGCTACACACAGTTTCTATCTGCATGCATTCGCACCCCACCCACCTTTGATTCTTGTTCTTTAATAGCACAGGTCTGTGCACAATCACCTGCATTTCCCACAGCTTCTACAGACAAATAATAAACTCTTGACTTGATTTTCTGTTATGACCTGCTCATTTTGGGTGACCCTACATGGTATAACTCACAGCTTCATTTAAGTACACAAGCCCCTTCACCTCGACATGGTAGAGATCCAGAAGGGGGTGTTTTTTTGTTGGATTATTATAAATTATTATATGCAATGATTTATTGAAAATCCTGTCAGTTTTGTGGGTTTGTCGCTTGTCAGACAACATGTCACGTTGCTTGCAGCGGACTTGCGTGTTAAGACACAGGACAACCGAGAATAGGCTACATATGCTGAGCAATGTTGAACTTCGCGAATGTAAATTCTTTGATCTGTCATGCCCGTAACTGCAATATTTTCAATTCAGCTATTAAATTGCAACATGGTCACTCGCAAGCAAGCACGTAAAATGCAAATGGAGCCCAACGTATGCTCGAGAGCACCCGCAAAGGGGGTAAAGTCCAATACGTAGCACTTATGATGCAAATAAAAACACACTACTGTACATTTATAATAAGGGAAAGTGATGTTAGGTCTTAGAATTGATAGCACAACATTCTCAAGCCTGCAAATACTTAATTTGAAGTATATATTTTGTCTGCAATCAATGTGTTAAGACACAAACTGTAACTTGCATGTAATAGAATATCATATTTACAGCTTTATTAATATTGCATTATCTGGAATGTGGTTCCAATCGCAAACTGTAATTGAAGCACATAGGACTTGTAATCAAACCTCCCCTTTTTCAGTGACGAAACGCTAATGATCTCTTTTTCCATTGACTACTTCTGAGCCCATAACTACGGTCTACACTAATTGATCATCCGCACGGCCGCAAATCCGACAGCCGACAAATGGTTTATGGTTTTGCGTCTCCAGCTCATAGCTCGCAGCCTTTCTAATTAAAAGCAGCAGTTGCGAGCTTCACGTTGGAGTTACTGGCTTGGAATTTAATAGGGCCCCAAATCTGTGTGGTCTCTTAGAAGTAGATGAGTGTAAATTGTATATGATAATTACATTGAAGAACAAATTAATTAATTAAACATTAAAGTTAAAACATTTATATAAAACAAAAATGTTCAAAATTAAATTCACCAGGGCATGGATTCAAAATTTTAAATACAGAAAATATTTTTTGACAATTTCTATTTCCTGGGGCTACAAAAGTTAATAGCATTTAACAATTTCTGTATCCATCTAATGTTTCTATTTTTGCAGTATGCTGGTTCATTTTTTTTATGCTTCACTCAAATTTACCCATGATTAATGGCAATACATTTCTGCTGAGAAAATTATAATCTTTAATTTCAGAACATTAGTGTTTTAAAAATGATGACATTATATCCATTGCAGTCAACATATTACTAGTATTTTATATACAAAGGAGTATTTGGCAGTGCAATAAACCTGAGCTCAAACACAGTTCCCTTAATTCATTAATGATTTATGAAAATAAATAATTAATTAGAAATATAAGAGAGGGCTCCTCCAGTCTGGGGAGACTGCTTATTGTGGACCAGAAGATATCATCACTCATAGCTCATATAGGTTAAAACATTTTTCACTTGTAAATACAATAATATTTTACACCAAACATTAGTCTTGGAAGAAAGATTATAGCTGATGTATCGGGTGTTAACATAAATATATACAGTATCCATGGAAATTATCATCTTTTTTTGTGTCATATGTAGTTACAGAATCCAACTACATGTGTAAACATGATTCTAAATATAGTAAAGCAGGGTTACTAAATAATATCAGTATAAGTTAAAGACCTGTGTTCTCTAAAGCTCAAGAAAAAAAACCTGTTATTTTCGATGTACGTAATAAACTAACAATATTTACAACTGTGTAAAGCATGGATGTAAAACATTTTTTAGAGAAAATTTGAATCTTTGAATCCATGTTGTGTTTGTTACATCACTTTCTGAGAGCTGGATCACGAGGGTGCGTTTTTTTAGCTATCAGTGGCAGGAGGTGGGGATGAGGAAATAGGGAGAATCAGTAGGACATTTTCATCAATAGATACAAAAACTGCTCTCCAGAAATGTAAATGCCCCTCTCACACACACTTTCACCAGTTTATCAGAGGCTTCAGGTTCAAGAGGAGAGGTTTTATACGAATTAATAATTTTATGACTTTTCCCTGCCTAAGCAGACACAATGATCCTGATTCAATTGCAAGGCCGCAACTCAATCAGAGTAGGCCGTATGTCTGCAGGCCTGCTGCGAGCCCACAGCGGCAGTTACTTATGGTGCTATTTAATTCGGCAAGACCGGAAGTTATGGGCCAATAGCGATTTTCGGAAACCATGCTATTGAAAATCGCATTTGTGGCCTTGAATGGGATTGATAATGGCCGTAACTCCTGATTAGAAAGCCAATGGAATGTGGGTCCGATCTTGACTAGTGGTTCAAGATCGTAGGACTCCATTTTTCATTAAAGTCCTACGGGCTGGAATTACTAGTTTCAAATTAAACCCACATTCCAGATATAATGCAATATTGATAAAACCGTAAATATGATATTGTATCACATGCAAGTTCCATTATATGTATTAACACATTGATTGCCGTAATCAATATAACACGGAAATTAATCATGAAATCAAGTATATTTTGGGCCGATTTGCAAGCTTGAGAATGTTGTGCTATTGATTCTAAGACCTATCATCACTTTCCTTTTTAATCAAAATACAGTAGATTGTTTATATATACATTTACAGTGCTCCTGACATGTCAGTAAGGACTTTGCGATACCTCCTTGGTACCAGTAACTTGTAGTTCGACTTTTGCCATTTGCGGGCTTGATGGAGTGGTTAGCGAGAGGCAATTGGAGCAATTTAATAGCTATACGCGATTTTATAGTTCGGAAGTCTTGCAGCCGCAAAAGATCAAAGGCTTGGAGTGGCATTAACTTGCGATTTTAAATCTCAACGGATCTCAATAATTCTCAGCCCCGAGCCCGTAACTCGATTGGAGATGGCAAAATGACGCCAATTGAATAGCAAAGTAACTTGCGGGCTCCATTAACGAGCACGGCCTTTACCGAGCAAAGCCTCAATTGAATGAGGCTCAATGTTTTCAAATGTCCATTAATATGAGAGAGCTCGTGAATAATTTCTGCACACTATGCACTTAATAATATGCTAATATATGAGAATGAAGAAGTGGCTGTATTTGGTGATCTAGCAAATTCAATAATGTATCAAACAACATGTTAGAGAGGCAGTAATAACATAAAATTAATACATTTTCTCACCTTCAGAAGCTAAAATATGTTTATTTTATTTATTTTTTTCATTAACCTTTTATAAAATCTTACTGCTTGTAATAAAACTTCCACATTAATTGTGCATTATAGCATACAGATGATTATATATAGTTATTTATTATACTTCCCATGTTAGTTTATCAGGCTGAAAGTAACATTGCATTCAAAGTTAACATATTCTAGGTTGCTAAACCATACAGTTTATCAACAACACAGATAACAGCTGGAGGAAAAACACAAGCCAATTGATCTGTGTAGCTTCACTATACTAGGGACTTATTAAATTAGCCCTCTTAGTTCTCTCGGTCCTCGCAAAAGGCAGGTTTTTGCTGTTTGCAAGGACCGAATCCCCAATACGTCCCTCGCAGCCTGCTTTGTGAGATGACTCCAAAAAATGGCAGAGAATAAGCTCAGAGAGAGCTACGGAGTAACACGCAGCCTTAAATCTATGAGGTGAATCTCGCACCTCGGAAGAATCCCTACGGGCACAAAAAAGTGCTACCAAGGAATCCTAAATCACATACGTGCTGCCTCAGAGCAGCCCGTTACAGCCGTTTGATGCTCCCCCCTGCTCCCTATACACATCCCTATGCTGCAGGGGTCCCTATCGGGACACCTGCAGCCCTTCCACATAACCCCTAGCAGCAGGGGTCCCCGATAGGCATAGATCAGGCCCCCGCTGCATTTAAATGTTTTAAATTCCCTGCTGCGGCTCCTTAAAGGGCCCGCGGCACAATATCAGCAATCCCGGCCGCGGCACCTAATATTAACACCGCTCTATGCTGGGGGTCCCCATCGCGACCCCCGAATTGTCCCCACATTAACCCCTTGCAGCGGTGGTCCCCAATTGGCATAGATCAGGCCCCCGCTTTATTTAAAAGCTTAAAATTCCCTGCTGCGGCTCCTTAAAGGGCCTGTGGCACAATTTCAGCAATCCCGGCCGCAGCACCTAACATTAATCCCCCTCTATGCTGGGGGTCCCCATCGGGACTGTCGAAGTGTCCCACATTAACCCCTTGCTTCAGGGGTCCATAGGTCCCCCCACATTAACCACTTGCAGCGGTGGTCCCTGATCGGAACCGATCGTGACCCTGCTGCATTTAAAATGTTAAATTTCCTGCATTGCGGGTCCTTAAAGGATCGTAAAGATCCTGAAAGGACTTGTGCTAAAAAATATTAACCCCAGGCAATTAAAATTAACCCCATAACTCATGGGGGTCAATACAACCCCCCATAAGCCTTAACTAACCCTATAACTCATAGGGATCAATACATACCCCCATATGCCCTTAATTAACGCTATAACTGATAGCAGACAATACAGACCCCTATAAACCCTTAATTAACCCTATAACTCATGGGGGTCAATACAGACCCCCATAAGCCCTTAATTAACCCTATAACTCATGGAGGTCCGTACAGACCCCCATAAGCCCTTAATTAACCCTGTAACACATGGGGATTAATACAGACCCCCATAAGCACTTAATTAACCCTATAACTCATGGGGGTCAATACAGACCCCCATAAGCCTTAATTAACCCTGTCACTCAAGGAAGTCAATACAGACCCACATAAGCCCTTAATTAACCTTGTCACTCATGGGGGTCAATACAGACCCCCATAAGCTCTTAATTAACCGTATAACTCATGGGGGTCAATACAAACCCCCATACGCCTCTATTTAACCCCATCAGTCCCATAAGGGTATATTATGACCCTTATGGGGCAGTTACAACCCTAACATTAACCACATAAGTGGCATGACGGTCCTCAAGGCCCCTAATGGCACTATCTACAAACACTACTCCCTAATAACCCCCCCACACCACTCTAATGACAGAAAATAAAAAACCTAAGTCACAAAATAAAAAAAAATCTACCTTACAGAAAATAAAAAAAAAACTGTACAACTCAACCCCCTCCCCACTACAGAAAAAAAAATTAGACACCTGAAAAGCAAAGACATATACAATACATACAAAACAAATAAAATAAAATACAATACCACCTATCTATCTAACATACAATCAATCCTAATATACAATAAATCCTAACTATCTAAAATACATACTCCTATCTATCTAATATACAAGAAATCCTAACTATCTAAAATACATACCCCTATCTATCTAATATGCAATAAATCCAAATATACAATAAATCCTAACTATCTAAAATACATCCCCTTATCTAGCTAATGTACAATAAATCTTAACTATCTAAAATACATCCCCCTATCTATCTAATATACAATAAATCCGAACTATCTAAAATACATCCCCCTATCTAACATACAATAAATCCTATCTACATACAGAAACCCTAATTCTAACCTAAAATAAAATAATTAAGACCACTTACCATTGCAGATGTCCCTTCAGATCACCAACCTAGGGGAAAAAAAACAGTGCAACACATTTACATAAAGTAAATAAACATTATAAACATTCTAAATATTCTACTCACCTTTCCAGCATGTCCCCATCCTTCTTCTTTTCTTCTCCGGCGCGGCCCCTGTTAAAAAAAAACACATTACATTAATACAACATATAGACACAAAATAAAGTTAAATAAACATAATATACGTTCAACTTACCTTGGCGCGATGTCCCCGGCCTCCTCCTCTTCTGCCCCGGCTGGGCCCTGGAACAATCTGCGCTCTAAAAAAAACAAAAAACAAAAACTACTGGCGGCCCACACTCGCAGACCTCCCAGACGCTAATGAGCCTGAAGGAAATAGGCAATGGGCAACGGTGCCTTCTGATTGGCTGAAAATGCTGTTTATCAAATGTCAGCCAATCAGAAGGCGCCAATGTGTGAGCCAATTAGGATGGGATACACCCCAAAATCCCACTCTGATTGGCTAACGCACCTGTCAATCATTATTTAAACTAATCACAAGGCACAGATGCCTTCAGCCAATCACAATGGGATACACAGGGTGATTGGCTGGATGCATCTGCGCATTCTGATTGGTTGCAGTGACAACAGCCAATCACAATGGGATACACCCCCATGGGATTTTGGGGTGCATCCCGTCCTCATTGCACATTGGCACCTTCTGATTGGCTGAAATTTGATAGACAGCGTTTTCAGCAATCAGAAGGCCACATTATCTATTTCTATTTTATTTTAGACCGCAGATTGTTCCAGGGCCCAGCCGGTGCAGAAGAGGAGGTGGGCGGGGATATCGTGCCAAGGTAAGTTGAATGTATATTATGTTTATTTAACTTCATTTTGTGTCTATATGTTGTATTAATGTAATGTTTTTTTTTAACAGGGGTCGCGCTGGAGAAGAAAAGAAGAAGGACGGGGACATGCTGGAAAGGTGAGTAGAATATTTAGAATGTTTATAATGTTTATTTATTTTATGTAAATGTGTTGCACAAATTTTTTTTCCCCCTAGGTTGGTGATCTGAAGTGACATCTGCAAAGGTAAGTGGTCTTAATAATTTTATTTTAGGTTAGAATTGGAGTTTCTGTATGTAGATAGGATTTATTGTATGTTAGATAGGGGGATGTATTTTAGATAGTTAGGATTTATTGTATATTAGATAGATAGAGGTATGTATTTTATATAGTTAGGATTCATTGTATATTAGATAGATAGGGATATGTATTTTAGATAGTTAGGATTTATTGCATATTAAATAGATTGGGGTATGTATTTTAGACAGGATTTATTGTATATTAGGATTTATTGTATGTTAGATAGATAGGGGTATTGTATTTTATTTTGTTTGTATTGTATGCATTGTATTGTATGTATTGTATTGTATTATGTCTTTCCTTTTTAGGTGTGTATTTTTTTTTCTGTTTTGGGGGTGGGGGTTTGTAATGTTTTTTGTTTTATTTTCTATAATGTAATGGTTTTTGTGACAGGTGTTTTTATTTTCTGTAATGTAGATTTTTTCTTTTTTGTGACAGTTTTTTTTTTTTCTGTGAGGAAGATTTTTTTCTTTTTTGTAACTTAGTTTTTTTTTGTTTCTGTCATTAGAGTGGTGGAGGGGGGTTTATTAGGGGGTAGGTAGTGTAGGTAGTTAGTGTAGGTGTTAATAGATTAGGGGGGTTAGTTTAAATGTAATGGTTTATTGCGGGTATAGTGCAGTGTAGTGCTTGTAGTTAGTGTCATGAGGGTACTTGAGGACCGTCAAGGCACTTATGTGGATAATGTTAGGGTTGTAACTGCTCCATAAAGGTCATAATATACCCTTATGGGACTGATGGGGTTAAATAGAGGCTTATGGGGGTCTGTATTGACCCCCATGAGTTATAGGGTTAATTAAGGGCATATGGAGGTCTGTATTGACTTCCATGAGTGACAGGGGTAATTAAGGCTTATGGGGGTCTGTATTGACCCTATGAGTGACCGTATTAATTAAGGCTTAT
Source organism: Discoglossus pictus (assembly GCA_027410445.1). Lineage (NCBI taxonomy): Eukaryota > Metazoa > Chordata > Amphibia > Anura > Alytidae > Discoglossus > Discoglossus pictus. The sequence goes on along the minus strand of CM050167.1, from coordinate 122,353,196 downwards.
GGTGGTCTGTATTGACACCCATGAGTTATAGGGTTAATTAAGGGCTTATGTGGGTCTGTATTGACCCCCATGAGTGACAGGGTTAATTATGGCTTATGGGGGTCTGTATTGACCCCCATGAGTGACTGGGTTAATTAAGGCTTATGGGGGTCTATATTGACCCCCATGAGTTATAGGGTTAATTAAGGGTTTATGGGGGTCTGTATTGACCCACATGATTTATAGGGTTAATTAAGGGCTTATGGGGCACTGTATTGACCCCTATGAGATATAGGGTTAATTAAGGCTTATGGGGGTCTGTATTGACCTCCATGAGTGACAGGGTTAATTAAGGATTATGGGGGTCTGTATTGACCCCCATGAGTGATGGGGTTAATTAAGGGCATATGGAGGTCTGTATTGACTTCCATGAGTGACAGGGTTAATTAAGGCTTATGGGGGTCTGTATTGACCCTATGAGTGACCGGGTTAATTAAGGCTTATGGTGGTCTGTATTGACACCCATGAGTTATAGGGTTAATTAAGGGCTTATGTGGGTCTGTATTGACCCCTATGAGTGACAGGGTTAATTAAGGCTTATGGGGGTCTGTATTGACCCCCATGAGTGACGGGGTTAATTGAGTGCTTATGGGGATCTGTATTGACCCCCATGAGTTGTAGGGTTAATTAATTGCTTATGGAGGTCTGTATTGATCCCCATGAGTGACAGGGTTAATTAAGGCTTATGGGGGTCTGTATTGACCCCCATGAGTGACTGGGTTAATAAAGGCTTATGGGGGTCTATATTGACCCCCATGAGTTATAGGGTTAATTAAGGGTTTATGGGGGTCTGTATTTACCCCAATGAGTGACAGGGTTAATTAAGGCTTATGGGGGTCTGTATTGACCCCCATGATTTATAGGGTTAATTAAGGGCTTATGGGGCACTGTATTGGCCCCCATGAGATATAGGGTTAATTAAGGCTTATGGGGGTCTGTATTGACCTCCATGAGTGACAGGGTTAATTAAGGATTATGGGGGTCTGTATTGACCCTCATGAGTGATGGGGTTAATTAAGGCTTATGGTGGTCTGTATTGACACCCATGAGTTATAGGGTTATTTAAGGGTTTATGTGGGTCTGTATTGACCCCCATGAATGACAGGGTTAATTAAGGCTTATGGGGGTCTGTATTGAACCCCATGAGTGACGGGGTTAATTGAGTGCTTTATTGGGATCTGTATTGACCCCCATGAGTTGTAGGGTTAATTAATTGCTTATGGGGGTCTGTATTGACCCCCATGAGTTATAGGGTTAATTAAGGGCTTATGGGGGTCTGTATTGACCCCCATGAGTTCTGGGGTAATTTTAGTTGCCTGGGTTAATATTTTTCAGCGTGAGTCCTTTCAGGACCTTTACGGTCCTTTAGGGACCCACAAGGCCAGAAATGTAAACATTTTAATCCAGCTGGGTCGCGGTCGGTGCTGATCGGGACCGCCACTGCAAGGGGTTAATGTGGGGGGCCTGTGGGGTCCCTATGGACTCCTGCAGCAATGGGTTAATGTGGGAAGACTTTGGGGGTCCCGATGGGGACCCCCAGCATAGAGCGGGGTTAATTTTAGGCGCCTGGGGTTAACATTTTTTAGCTCGAGTCCTTTCAAGACTTTTACGGTCCTTTAAGTACCCGCGAGGCAGGAAATGTAAAAATGTAAATGCATCGGGGGCACAATCGGTGCCGATCTGGGACCCCCGCTGCAAGGGGTTAATGTGGGGACGCTTCAAGGGTCCTGATGGGGACCCCCCGGATAGAGGGGGTTAATTTTAGGTTTTGGGGGGTAGTTGGAGTACCCCCCACAGCAGGGCTTATGTGTGGGACTGCCGCAAAGGTCCTGTTTAGGACCCCCGCAGCAATTGATGAGGTTTGGGAGCCTGCGAGATCATCTTGCAGGCTGTCACTTCTCATGTAGATTATTCCGTGTTGATACGGATGGCCCTGCTCCTTAGCTCACGCATTGCTCGCAGCAGGGCTAATTTAATAGCGTTGTAACTTTTATAAATTTGCAGTACATATGGTTTAAGTAGAAACTCTTATCTACGAGGCTGGAATTTAATAAGGCTGCTAATGTTTAATCAGAAGTTAAACAATAGTCCAGGCAGCATCTGGCAATCTCATTCAGATAGCAATCTCTTTTGTTGCCTCTGGCACCAGGTGAACAGTAAATTGATTATCTGATTAACTGTTACAAATACATGAAGGCAAAGTTATATACTTAACCCACTGAAAATACTATGGGCCTCATTAAATTGTCCACATTGTAATTACTGAAGCCCATAACGTAGACCGCAAAAGTTACCGCTATAAAATTGGCCTCTTCTAGCTACCTGCTATCAATTTGCGGGTTACAGGCTGAAAAGCAAATCGCTATTGCATCGCTACAATTCTTAATGCCAGCTGCATGGCTGCTACTTGTTCTCTGAGGTTTAAGCTGGTAGTGGTAAGTCTAGGGAGTGCAGAAAGCGTCCATAGTCCTGCCCCCCCCCCCCCCCCAGCTTTCTGTGGTTAAATCCTGGGGTTGCATTGGATAAACTTGGTGGCTCTCTGTGCACCCTGTCTCCTCCTGTCCAGGGTGCATTCTCCCTCCTTCCCAGTTGTGTAGTGGCCTTCCCAAGCCCCTGGGGAAACATATAAGACCACTGGTCTGGAGGACCCTTCAAGGCAGTCCAGGGAAAACAATCATTTAGGCTAGTAGGTCCAGCAAAAACTTGGGAGGTTCCTTGCCCAGCAAAATCCTCTCTTTCCAGACAAGGGAGACCTCCTGACCAGCTAATTCTGTGATGGTACAAGGTGTCCTGGGTAAAATAAAAGACTTCCCCCTTGTCAATGATCCCGGCCAGTGATAGAGGAACACAAACAGTGTATTTTGGACGCTGCAGGGGAGTCAATGCAGGGTGACATACCACACCCTGGGGTATCCTCTGTGGAAATCCAGGAAAAATGGCCCATCCAGCGGTAAACCAATCTGGGGAAATAATGGGTCCTCACCCTCCCCAGCCAAGCCAATACAAACAGCTGACTGGTGGTATTTACAACAGTCCATGGGCCTAGGGGACCACAAGTGGTCACCATTCTTCCCCACCCCATGTCTGCTACTTCCCCTTTCCAGTGTTTGAGTCCCAGTGAATTTAATGGACTGTCTGCTTACACAATTCAAGTGGTCCCAGGAGCCTAGCCAGTTCCAATAACTGCTCATCACGGATTATCCCTATTCCACCCCCCAAAAGCCAGGGCCAATGCCCCCTTTTTTCCCCCTTGGTTAGGGAAAATATTATTCTGGGGCATCCCATAAAACAATAATTCCACTAAGGACTGTATCTGCCACATCTGCCAGTCTTTACTCCTCCGGATGGGCTTGTCTGGGATCTCTACTCCTTGAGGCTGCATTATGCTCACTGTCTCCCAGCACCCTTCTTCTGAAACCACAGTCTGGGCACAGCTCTCACCTTCTTCTGCATTTTTAGTTCCTGGATACTTGGGCAGAATCTCCTGGCTCTCTCCATCTGATACTGCCTGTTGTGTGGATGCAGGCAGTCCTTGAGTACCAGCTGTTACTCCCTCCTGCACAGTCTGAAGAGCAGGACTGCTTGTCGTTTCTGCTCCAGTGTCTGTTGCTGCCTCCTGGACAATGGTTATCCAAGTAACTGCCCCACTAAGATTACAGTCCACTGGTAGGGGCCAGTGCTCATTTGGTTCTTCCCTTACTATAGGAGCAGGGTAGATTTTCCCCAGGTCTTCCCCTAGGCCTGGCATTGCTGTGGTTAGGCCCTGTCTCCATGAATCTAACTGGACGAGGCTCAGCCCCCTAAAGCTAGGGACTAGTTCTTCCTCCCCCAGTTCAAGCCACGGCATCAAGGCAGCTTTGCTAATTTTAACATCCATGAGGCCAGATTTCTCCCCACAGTCCATGCCACCCTCTCCCTGGACCTCTTGACAATTTTTAGGGTCCTCTGAGGGCAAGTCCACTGTTGTCCCAAAGTCTAAACAGTTTCCCTCTGACCCAGATGTGGAAAAAATAGCTGGGTCCCCTTTGTCTCTGGAAGGTGACTCTCCTCCATGCCTGACTGGCAGAACTCCTCCCAACTGGGTGGCCACAACCCAACCAGGGATGCTTCATCGAGCAAGTCTAGTAATCCACCTCCAGCTGTAACTCCTGCTGGGTCAAAGGCCAAAGTAAGCTAGCTGTCTGGGAGCCTGGCTCCAGACCTAGCATTTGACAGCGCTTGGAAAACAAACTCAGCTGTCTTCTTTCAGTCTCCAAGCCAAAATCCAGATACCATACACAATGTCCCAAAGTGCCTCCTCAATCCTCAATGAAAAACAGGACCCCCCCCATGAGGTATCCCAACAGGTCCCACCCAATAAGCATATTGCTCCTCCAGGGCAATCTCCTCATCTACCAAATCCTTCAGACATTCCATTAGCTTGTGACCTGGCCATAGTCCCAGAAATGCCATCCATTTGTTTAGAAGGCCCATTTCTTGACAGTCCTTTCCAGTCACCACCAAATTCTCTGTCTCTACTGGGGATACATATACTCCATCCACAGGAGCTGGGAAAGGGCCATTGCTTAGTCCTCTCCACTCCTCCTGTACCCCCTGTATGATCAGTGTCCTTAGGTCTATCAACTGCTCTATAGTAATATCATCTGGCATGGCTGCTGTCCATCTCTGGAATATCCTGAACACTTCCTCCTCTTCTGTTGCAGACATTTCTTTTTTAAGTTGCAATTTTTCTGAGAGGACCCAGCACTGCCACCAATGTCACGACCTGCTTCTTCAATGGGGCTTGACAAGAACCTAGTTCAAGCTTACATCAGCAGGACTGTGTAGTTCTTATTACCTCTGGTACAGAAGATGACCGAAGGATATCAGGAACACCATAAAATCCATTAGAATTAGGATTAATGCACAGAATTACACTTACATCTTGTCTATGTAAGCACAGATATCACTGAATAACTTTATTAATTGGCACATTGTATACAATTTTCTGGCACACAGGCTGGCCAATCAGTAAGTCCCATCCTTAAATAATATGCTGCCCCTTGTTTACTAGGAAAACCATGTACCTCAGATCAAATCAGATTTTTAATCTCATCCTGTTGATTATATTTAGGTGGGCTGAGTGAATTATCCCAGATAACAACATTGTAACATAGTAGGCTGGTGCAATAGGCGGCACACTGTACAACAATTCCCATGAAACCTAATACATAAACCAACATACATACATTATAACAGTGTAATCATATTTTAACCATAAGCACTAAGAAATACATATTTGCAACATTTACAGAGTGATTTAATTGAACAAGCTTAAAAACTACATGGTGAAAGCCAAAATTGTAAACCATAAACCTGTAAGTAGCATTGCAGGGCATGATCGTAATCAATTAAGCAAGACCGCAAGTATGGATTTAGAAACAGCCAATAGTAAATGAGACCGTCATAATGTCATATATTTTTTTAAATGTTTTAATGGGAAGAAGGCCAGGAAGGAAGCTATAGGAGCATTACAATGTGAAACAGACTGTTTGAAAATTAGCGACCAGGAAAAGGCAGATTAGCTAAATAGGTTATTTTCTTCTGTATACACAAGTGAGGTACCAGTGGTTGGGACACTGCAACATAATGGGGCTACACTACCTTTGACAAATAATTGGTTAACACAGGAAGTAATCCAAAAGAGGTTGGAAAAAATAAATGTTAATAAAGCCTGGGGTCCTGATGGAATACATCCACGGGTACTGAGGGAACTGGGTTCTTTAATAGCCAAACCATTATATTTAATTTTTCAAGATTCACACAACACAGGGTCTCTACCAGATGACTGGAGAAAAGCAGATGTGATACCTATATTTAAGAAGGGAGCAAGAGCAAATCCAGGGAATTACAGACCAGTGAGCCTCACTTCTATAGTGGGGAGGCTTTTAGAAGGATTAATAAGGGATAATATGCAAGAATATATCTATTTGAACAGGATAATTAGTAGGAGGGATAGGTCATGTCAAACAAATCTAATTAGTTTCTATGAGGAGACTAGTAGGAACCTGGATCAAGGCAACTCAGTGGATGTAGTCTTTTTGGATTTTGCAAAGGCTTTTGATACAGTGCCACATGGGAGACTATTGTGCAAACTAAGAGATACAGTAGTAAATATCTGCTCATGGATTGAGAGCTGGCTAAAAGACAGGAAGCAAAGCGTTGTTGTAAATGGAACATACTCCGATTGGACTAATGTGGTAAGTGGGGTTCCTCAGGGTTCAGTATTAGGTCCTCTCCTTTTTAACATATTTATTAATGACTTAGAGGTAGGATTGGAGTGAGGTGTCTCCATTTTCGCTGATGACATGAATTTGAGCAAGCTAATTAAATCAGATAATGATATGCTTTCCCTCCAAATGGATTTACATAAAATTGAAGAATAGGTATCTAAATGGCAGATGAGATTTAATACGTAAATGTAAAGTTTTGCATCTGGGAAGTAAAAATAGCCATGCAATTTATAATCTTAATGGAGCAAATCTAGGTGTATCAGATATTGAAAGGGAGTTGGGAGTGCTTGTGGACAACCATCTAGGTAACAGTGCTCAAAGCCAAGCAGCAGCTGTAAAGGCAAATAAAATATTAGCATATATTAAGAAGGGTATAGAAGCAAGGCAAGCAAATTTAATTATGCCACTATACAAATTTCTAGTACGCCCTCATTTGGAATATGGAGTACAATTTTGGGCACCACTTTATAAAAAGGACATTTTAGAGCTGGAAAAGATACAGAGGAGGGCAACAAAACTAACAAGGGGAATGGAGGGGCTAAGTTATGAAGAAAGACTAACCAAATTAAACGTATTTTCTCTAGAAAAAAAGGCGTCTAAGAGGAGATTTGATTACCTTATATAAATACATCCAGGGTCAGTATAAAGATTTGTCAAAGGAGCTTTTTGTGCCAAGAGGTTTTCAACTGACAAGAGGACATCCCTTGAGGTTAGAAGTAAAAAGATTCCACCTTAAAGAAAGAAAAAGGTTCTTCACAGTAAGGGTGGTTAATCTGTGGAATTCTCTAGCAGAGGAGGTGGTGACAGCGAATTCGATAGATAACTTTAAAAGGGGACTGGATATATTTCTAATTAAAAAGGGAATTCAAGGTTATCATGGATAATTAGAGAGACAGTATTGATCCAGGGAGAAATCCGAACGCCAGTATCTGGGCTCAGGAAGGAATTTTTTTTTCTCTCTTTTTCCCTTTGAGATGACCGGCTAAATCTTACTTGTTTTTTTTTCTGTTTGCCTTCCTCTGGATTAATAATAAAAAAATAAATTGATTAGATGAGAGGAGGTCTTAAAAGGTTGAACTTGATGGACTGAAAGTCTTTTTTCAACCTTAATTACTATGTAACTATGTAACTATGTAATTGTGTGGCAAACAGCATTGTCTGGCTTACAATTTTATTGCTATAATTTTTGATGGGCAAGTCGCTAGTTGATAATAATAATAATAATAATAATAATAATAATAGAGTTACAAAGTAATTAAAGCTGAAGAAAAACGTTAGTCCATCAAGCCTTTTTAGATCTCCTCTGATCTGCAATATACAGATTATGTGTTAAACGATCCAGAGGAAGGCAAACAGAAAAATTGTCTCAAAAGGGGAAACAAATGACATTCCTTTCTTACACCAGATACTAACTCCTCCCTGGATCAAAAAAATCCTCAAAAATATATAACCCACCCCTCTTTAAAGTTAACTATCAAATCCGCTTTCACCACCTCCGTTGGTAGAGAATTCCACAGATTAACTACCCTTACTGTGAAAAAAAACTTTCTTTCTTTAAGATGGAATCCTTTTACTTCTAACTTCAAAGGATGTCCTCTTTGTCAGCTGAAAAACTTTGGTTAGTCTATCTTCATAACTTAGCCCCTCCATTCCCCTTATTAGTTTTGTTGCCCTTGCTGCTTTTTCAAGCTCTGAAATATCCTTTTTATGAAGTGATGCCCAAAATTGTAGTCCATATTCCAAATGAGGGCTTACTAGGGATTGTTATAGTGGCAGAATTATATTTTTCTTTATACACCTTCTTAATACATGCTAATATTCTACCTTCCTTTGCAGTTGCTGCTTTCCATTGAACACTGTTACCTTGGTGACTCTCCACTAGTCCACAAGTACTCCCAAATCCCTTTCAATATCTGATAACCCTAGATTTGCTCCATGAAGAGTATAAATTGCATGGCTATTTTTCCTTCCCTGATGCATAACTTTACATTTATTCATATTAAATCCCTTTGGAGGGAAAGTACATAATTTTCTGATTTTATTACCTTGCACAACTTTGTGTCATCAGAAATATATTGAGTCAATACTTTGCAATCCTACTTCTAAGTCTTAATAAATATGTTAAAATTCTAAATGTTTTTTTTTTAGAATATGAAGTACATTTAGAATAAAACAGAATAATATTTCTTCACAAGTGGTATAGATAAGACAGATAAATATGGATGGAATCCATGTTTGACAATATTGGCACTAGTTTTTATGTAATGTAGTTTGGGAGACTGAAGAGGACAAAGGATAATTTTTCTCTTTGCACATTATATTATACACAGAAGTTATTATAGACTTAGAATATTAAACACTAAATTAGAATAGAAGACATATTATCCTATTTTGAAGTTGGACACTAATGTTGATAGTTTACAAATTTAAAGAAGAGACGGGGAAGGGAAGAGAGCAGAGATTGATTAGTATTGCAAGAGAACTCTTTTACAATGCAATAACGCTGAATTAGAAATTGAAAAAGATAATGTTTATATTGAGAACTAGTCATTTGCCTCTCCAAAATGATGGTATAATATTGTATGAAATATTGTGTGTTCTGTCTATTTGTGCACCCTCTCTCTGTTTACCCTTTCTCTATCTGTGTGCACCCTTTCTCTCTCTCTCTCTGTGCCCTCCTTCTCTCTCTCTCCCCCTCCCTCTCTCTCTCGCCTCTCCTTCTCTCCCTCTGCATCCTTCTCTCTCTCCTTCCCACTCTCTTTCTCTCCCTTCTTCCTGCTCTCTCTCCTTCTCTCTAACTCCCTTCCTCTCTCTCTTCCTCCTTCTCTCCCTTCCTCTTTCTCTCTTTCTCCCTCTCACTCTATCTCTCTCCACATTCTCTCTTCCCCCTCCTTCCTTTTCTCTCCTTCTCTCTCCCTCGTGCTCCTTCTCTCTCCCTCCTTCTCCTTCTCTCTCCCTCTGCCCTCCCTCTCCATCTCTCGCCCTCCCTCTCCATCTGCTGTGCAATGCTTGGCTACACCACGTGCAATGTCAGGGTCACATGCACAACTCGGAATTCTCTCTCTCTCCCTCTCTCCCTCCTTGTCTCTCCCTCTGTCCCTCTCTCTCTCTCCCTCCTTCACTCTCTCTCCCTCCTCCTTCCTTCTCTCACCTACTTATCCCTCCCTCTCCCTTCGCCGTGCAATGTGAGCCTCGCTATAGGCTCACGCATGCGCAACTCGCAATTTTGCAAACTGTCAATTGACCCCATGGAAGTGTATCCCATTGTGATTGGCTGAATGCAATAGAGCATTGTGACTGGCTACAGTCTGATTGACAGTGACAATAGCCAATCAGAATAGGATATAGTGGTGTTTCCCATTCTGATTGGCTCACACCTTGGCTCCTTCTGATTGGCTGAAATTTGATTAACAGCGTTTTCAACCAATCAGAAGGTGCCATTGTCAATTATCTTTTGAAAAAGACTCTAGGGGCCTCATTAGCGTCAGGGAGATCCGGCTCTGTTCACTTTCTTTTTAGAGTGCGGTTTGTTGGAGGGCCCAGCTGGGGCAGAATAGGAGGAGCACGGGGGCATCGTGCTGAGGTAAGTTGAATGTATATTATGTTTATTCTATTTTATTTTGTGTGTATATGTTGTACTAATATAATGTTTATTTTTAACAGGGGCCGCACAGGAGAAGAAAATAAGACTGATGGGGACATGCTGCAAAGGTGTGAAGAATATTTAGAATGTTTATTTATTCTATGTAGTGTGTTTTAATATTTTTTTTCTCCTAGGGTGGCGATCTGAAGGGACATCTGTAAAGGTAAGTGGTCTTAATTATTTTATTTTAGGTTAGATTTAGGGTTTGTGTATGTAGATAGCATTTCATGTATTTTAGATAGGGGTAAGTGTGTATTTTAGATAGGATTTAATGTATTTTATATAGAGGGATGTATGTATTTTAGATAGGGGGTATGTGTGTGTATTTTAGATAGGGTGTATTGTATTTTAGATATGGGTATTGTATTGTAATGTATTGTAATGTATAGAGTTTGTATGTTTTTCCTTTTCAGATGTGTAATTTTTTTATTTTATGTGGTGGGGGGTTGTAATGTAGATTTTTTTATTTTCTGTAATGTAGGTTTTTTATTTTGTGTGACTTAGGCTTTTTTATTTTTTGTGAATTAGGTTTTCCTATTTTCTGTAATTAGTGGTATGTGGGGTTTATTAGGGTGTAGGTATGTGGTGTAGGTGTTAATAGGCTAGTGTAGAGGGGATTATTTTAGATGTAATGGTTTATAGGGGGATATAGTGCAGTGTAGTGTTTGTACTTAGTGTCATGAGTGTCCTTGAGAATTTTAGGTTTCTAACTGCACCATAAGGGTCTTTATATACCCTTATGGGACAGATGGAGTTAAATAGAGGCCTATGAGGGTCGGTATAGACCCACATAAGAGATGGGGTTAAATAGGCTTACATGGGGTTAAATATTTACAGTTAGGGATAAATAGGCCCAGTTAAGGTTACATAGGTACTGTTAAGGTTAAATGTTTAGTGTTAGGATTAAATAGGCCCAGGGTCGGGTTAATGGGGTATATTTAGGGTTAATAGTTTAGTGCTTACACTTTGTGTCATGAGGGTCCTTGATGACCCTCATGACACTTATAGTGTTATTACATGCGTTAATTACATAGTTACATAGTTACATAGTAATTAAAGTTGAAAAAAGAAGTTTATACAGCCCCATTAAGTTCAACCTTTTAAGATCTCCTCTGATCTGCAATATGCGGATTAGTTATTATTAATTACTTGTTAATTCATGATTGAGCAATTATTTAGTTAATTAATTTAATTTTAATTTTTAAATTATTAATTAATCCAGAGGAAGGCAAACCGAAAGAAAACCCAAGTGAAACTTAGCCAATTGTCTCAAAGGGAAAAAATAATAATTCCTTCCTGACCACAAATACTGGTGATCGGATTTCTCTCTGGATCAATACTATCTCTCTAATTATCCAGGATAACCCTGAATTTCCTTTTTAATTAGAAATAAATCCAGTCCCCTTTTAAAGTTATCTATTGAATCTGCTGTCACCACAGAGAATAGAGAATTCCACAGATTAACCACCCTTACTGTGAAGAACCTTTTTCCTTCCTTAAGGTGGAATCTTTTACTTCTAAACTCAAGGGATGTCCTCTTGTCAGTTGAAAACCTCTTGGCACAAAAAGCTCCCTTGACAAATCATAATACTGACCCTGGATGTATTTATATAAGGTAATCATATCTCCTCTTAGATGCTTTTTTTCTAGAGAAAATAAGTTTAATTTGGTTCTTTCTTCATAACTTTGCCCCTACATTCCCTTGTACCTTTTCCATCTCTAAAATGTCCTTTTTATGAAGTGGTGCCCAAAATTGTACTCCATATTCCAAATGAGCGTGTACTAGGGATTTATATAGTGGAAACATTTCTATTTTATTTTATTTGCCTTTGCAGATGCTGCTTGGCACTGTTACCTAGGTGGTTGTCCACAAGCACTCGCAAATCCCTTTCAATATCTGATACCACTAGATTTGCTCCATTAAGATTATAAATTGCATGGCTATTTTTCCGTCCAAGATACATAACTTTAAAATTATTCGTATTAAATCTCATCTGCCATTTAGATGACCATTCCTCCATTTTATGTAAATCCCTTTGGAGGGAAAGCACATTATTATCTGATTTAATTAACTTGCACAACTTTGAGTCATCAGCAAAAATGGAGACACTACTTTCCACTAATTAGTGTCCTATTGGGTTCTATATAGACCCCTATTGGACTGATACGGTTAATTATTGGCTTATGGGGGTCTGTATGACCCCCATAGATGAAAGGGTTAATTAAGGGCTTATGGGAGTCTGTATTGACCCCCATGAGTGACAGGGTTAATTAAGGGCTTATGGGGGTCTGCATTGACTCCCATGAGTTACAGGGTTAATGAAGGGCTTATGGGGGTCTGAATTGACCCTTATGAGTGACAGGGTTAATGAAGGGATTATGGGGCTCTGTATTGACCCCCATGAGTGACAGGGTTAATGAAAGGATTACGGTGGTTTGTATTTACCCCCATGAGTGACAGGGTTACTTAAGGGCTGATTGGGCTCTATATAGACCCCTATTGGACCGATAGGGTTAATTATTGGCTTATGGGGTTCTGTATTGACCCCCATAGATGACAAGGTTAATTAAGGGCTTATGGGGGTCTGTATTGACCCCCATAAATGACAGGGTTAATTAAGGGCTTATAGGGGTCTGCATTGACCCCATGATTGACAGGGTTAATTAAGGGCTGATGGGGGTCTCTATTGACGCCCATGAGTGACAGGCTAAATTAAGGGTTTTTGGTTGTCGGTTTTGACCCCCATGAGTGACAGGGTTAATTAGGGGCTGATGGGGCTGTATAAACATCCTTGTTTGACAGGGTTAATGAAGGGATTATGGGGTCTGTATTGACCCCCATAGGTGACAGTGTTAATTAAGGGCTTTTGGGGGTTTGTATTGACCCCCATGAGTAACAGGTTTAAATGAGGGTTTATGGGGGTCTTTATTGACCCCATGAGTTACAGAGTTGATTAAGGGCTTATGGGGTCTGTATTGACCCCCATGAGTGACAGGGTTAATGAAGGGCTTATGGGGGTCTGAATTGACCCTTATGAGTGACAGGGTTAATGAAGGGATTATGGGGTCTGTATTGACCCCCATAGGTGACAGTGTTAATTAAGGGTTCATGGGGGTCTTCATTGACCCCATGAAAGACAGGGTTAACTAAGGGCTTATGGGGGGCTGTATAGACCCCAAAAGTGACAGGGATACTGAAAGGATTATGGGGATCTGTATTGACCCCCATGAGTGACAGGGTTAATGAAGGGATTATGGGGGTCTGTATTGACCCCCATGAGTGACAGTGTTAATTAAGGGCTGATGGGGGTCTCTATTGACCCCCATGAGTGAAAGGGTTAATTAACGGTTTATGGGGGTCTGTATTGACCCCCATAAGTGACAGGATTATTTAGGGGCTCATTGGGCTCTGTATAGAGCCCCATGAGTGATAGGGTTTTTTTTTTTATCGGTGGTCCTTTAAGGACCTTTACGGTCCCTTAAGAACCCGCAAGGCAGGAAATTTGAATTTTGATTGCAGCAGGGATCCTTGATCGCGTGCGATCCGGGACCCCCACTGCGGGGGTTAATGTGGGGTTATTGTGGGAAGCCAAGAAATTGGGGGGTTAATTTTAGGTGCCGGTGGGGGTACTTAAAGTACCCTTACTGCCGGCCTTAACTGTTAGTGTGCCGTGGGCCCTTTAAGGACCCACGGCAGGGACTTGACACCATTTAAATACAGTGGGGGACACAATCATGACCCCCACTGCAAGGGTTAATGTATGGACAATGCCAGGGGTCCCCCATGGAGCCCCCCAGCATGGGGTTAATGTGTGGGGACCCCCATCATGGGGTTAATGTAGGCACACATTGGCAGTCCGATCAGACTCCGTAGGAACGGGTTAATGTAAGGGTTCCGAGCATATCTCGGATCTCTTAATATGGGGATTTTGCAAAGTTTCACGTGGCTGGCAGTGTTTTGCGTGGTCCGGGGTCGTGGAGCCTCGTTTTCATTTTTTTCGTCCGCCATTTTTTCCTTGCTTAGCCGATTTCCAAGTGCGGAAACTGGGGAATTTCAGGTTAAATTCACGTGTAACCTCACTTTAAGACATCCAAGTTGTCCCCCCGTGCTGTGGGTGTTTATTTTTTATTATTGTCTTTATCAGTGGGTTTTTAGTGTTTTGGGGTTTGCACGATTCGGGAGGTTAGTGCGTTGTTTTGCAACCCCTGCGGCTCGTAATGTTGGCTCGCAGGCAATGAGGGAGAGGAGGAGGGGAAGAGATACACAGGGTAAAGAGAGGAGGAGGGGAAGAGAAACAGGGGAGGAAGAGGACTAAATGCTGCGTGTTAACGCTTTTGTCTTGGTTTTTGTTACAGGAGTGATGCGCTTTAGAGTAATGAGTCGCTTCACAAGGTTCCGCATTTGTTGGTAATGCAAATTTGAAATCAACATCAAAAAGTCATAAAAGTCAATATAGGAAGATGAATATTTCCCTATTAAAAGAACTAGAGAAAAAGAAAATGATGGAGGAAGAATTAATTGACTTATTTGAGAGAAATTCTAACTCGGTTGATTCAGGAACATTGATCTGGAATACACATAAAGTATATGTTAGAGGACTGATGATAAAGTGGGATAAACAATGGAAAAAACAAAGAGGATTAACTCTGAGAGAATTATATGTTAAATGAGCTAAAGCGATAATAACTAATAAAGAACGAATAAGATTTCCCCAAACCAGACCAATGTAAATTAATTAACCGTCATTACATTACAAATAAGGAAAATAGACCAGTTAAGAGTGGATAAAGCTATATGGTTAGCTCAACAGAAGCAAACAGATTGAATAAAAAAGAAGTACATAAAAGAATTGAAAAAATAAAAACTAAGGAACTATTGTAGAAAACCACAAGAAATTGCAAAAGTTTTCTTTGAATATTTTAAAGCCCTCTATAAGATGGAAGATATTTTATTAAACCATCTAGACAACAAATACATGATTTTTTGATGAAAATAGATCTCCCTAAAGTGACAGAAGAACAATTAGAAACCCTAGAGAAAGAAATTTCAAGTAAAGAAATACAAACTGCCACAACTAGACTTAACGTAGATAAATCACCTGGCCCTGATGGGATTCCTAATCAGTATTATAAAATGATCTCTCCTATTCTAATTGATCATTTGAAAATATCCTTTAATAAAATAAAGACAAAAGGACTAGCTCCTCCAGAAATGTAAGAATTACAGGCCTGTCTCACTGAATACTGACATTAAGCTTTGTTCAAAGATTTTAGCTACAAGAATGAACCTAATACTCCTGAAGCTAATTAATCTTGATAAAACCGGTTTTGTGAGAAATAGACAAACAACTGATAATACCAGACAAATTCATAGATATACTGAGATATGCTAAATCCATGAAGATCCAATTGTTGCCCCTGTCACTGGATGTAGAGAAAGCCTTTGACAGGGTCAACTGGGAATTTATGGAAATGGTATTTAAGAAATATGGTTTAAATAGGTTTGGCTCTATTTGGTTTCAATAGGTTTGGCTCTACTTGGTGCTTTGTATAGTGAACCCTTGGCCTATGTAACAGGCATGGAATTTGAGACACAGAGATTTAAGATACAAAATGAAACCAGACAGGGCTGTCCTCTCTCCCAGTTGATTTTTGCTTTGATAATAGAGCCCCTTGCAGAAATTATTAGGAAATCAAAAGAAATAGAAGGAACAAAAATGGTGGAACATACAAACAAAATAATGTTGTTTGCTAATGACGTGGTGATTACAGTAACAAACCCGAAATCTTCCTTATTATGTCTACATAGAGAATTAGGAAATCTAAGTCTGATTTCCTACTACAAAATTAATATTGAAAAAACAGAAGTAATATGGTTACATTTCTCTAGACAAGATCGGGATTTACTAAACAAACAATTTCAATATAATTGGCAAGAGATCAATATCCCTTATCTGGGAATAACATTTACATCATATTTAAAAAATTGGTTTGGAATAATTTTGGGCAATCATGACATCGTATAAAAAATAAAAACTACTACTAAAATACATGTCGAAAAAGATACAGTCTATTTGGACACATTTATATAAAGAAATCAAAGACCACAATTTAATTATAACATAGCAAAAGGGAATTTTCTATAGGTGGCTTGGCGTCACTATATATATTATGAAATATCCAGGGAATATCCTTATGAAATATCCAGGGAAATGGTGGTATATAGAGATATCAATAATATCCAAAATAAATATAGAACATATGGGCCTTGTGTCTGACTCTCTGCAACTGATTTACTCAGACAAGTAAAGTGCATGTATTTCCTGTGTGCAGTGATTTGGTACAGCTGATGGGAGTGCTTTTACCTGGGTTAAACTTGCATATAAGTTTGGACCTTGTGTGTGACTGTTTGCAGGAGGAAGTTCAAAGAGTCAGTTCAGAGGCAACCTCACTCAGTGTACATCCTGTCACATGTATGAATCCAGGGTCCATACCTCTGTGAGAGGTGTGAGTATGTTGCCTCTCTGGAAGCTCAAATTGGAGAACTGAAAAGGAGAATTGCAGCACTTAGTGATATTGCTCCACTGGAAAGGGAGCTAGTGATCACTGAGCACAGTTTAGATAGGCCTAGCATGGAGGATGGGGCTGGGGCTATTGAGGACGTACAGAGAGGTAGCTGGGTTACAGTTAGAAGGGAAAGCAGGGGGAAAAGGAGCAGGAAGCCGGCCAGTTCTGAGTTGGCAAGAATCAACAGATTTGCAAGATTGAGTGATACTGTTGGGGATGTCCATTCAGGAATGGCAATGCCTGATACAGCTGTTACCAGTATCCGGGAGAACTATTCTACTGGAGGAGAGGGAGGGCAGAATAGGCAGAGAAACAGATAGGTTTTGGCTGTAGGGGATTCTATTATTAGGAAGGTGGGAAGGGGAATTTGTCACCCAGACCCCAGCAATTCGAACAGTTTGCTGTCTCCCGGGTGCTCGGGGTCGGCATGTTGTGGATCGGGCAGATAAATTATTGGGAGGGGCTGGAAATGAGCAGTCTTGGTACATATTGGTACCAATGACAATGTTAGTGGAAGATGTAGTGTCCTAAAGAATGATTTTAGAGAATTAGGTAATAAGCTGTGCTAGGGGAAAGGATGATAGGATGGGGAGTTTTTAAACTAAAAGGTGGGGGGGGGGGACTAGATAGAAGTAATGGGGTAGTAAGTGTAGAGGGGGTAAGGAATGAATTAACTAGTCATGTGAAAGGGGAGGGTTAGTATGGTCAATAAGGAGGTACTGCAAAGTACTGCAAAGTAAATCAAGTATAGTGGCATGTACTCCAGAAGTACAGTCTCATAAGATAAGGTGTATGCTTGCTAATGCCAGAAGTTTTATAGAAAGGAAAAATGATAGAACTACTTTGATGTGAGGAGAAAATCCTCTAATCTATAAACTTTAAGAAATTTTATATTCTTAATTATCCAATACAATATCAGCAAACACTAATGAATATTATAAATATATATCATACCATCATATTATTGTAGAGGAAAAATAGATGACGAGTGTAAATAATCATAATTTACAAAGAAAGAGATAGAAAAAAGACATATTATCCATCTAACAATATCTCCGATAACTGAATAAACAGATCTACTCTGGAGTCAGACAGATTAATTTAAAATATAACTTTTATTTAACAACATAAAATATGTTAAAGCATATTTCAAATCCAGTACCAAAATAAGATAAAACATGCCATCACAGTCAAATGAGAGAATCAACAGATAATTAAATTACATCTGGATATAATATTGCAGCAAATTCCAAAATAATATTAGTAGGAGTATGTTATAAACCCCCAAATAAAACTGAAAGTGAGGAAATGCAATTATTATTACAGATTGAAAATGCAGTTAAGCATGGCCAAGTACTAATAATGGGAGATTTTAACTACCCCGAAGGAATCTGTATGAGTGAAACCAGCAGTATGGGTAAAGGGAGCAGGTTCTTGAGTACACTCATGGATCATTATATGGCCCAGGTTATACAAGAGCCTACTAGAAATGAGGCTATGTTGGATTTAGTCATAACAAATAATATTGATATGGTATCAAATGTTAAATGAAATAGAGCAACCTTTGGGAAACAGTGATCACAACGCAGTCTCATTTGAGATTGAATTAAAAGAACTACATTTTACGGGGCCAACAAAAACTCTTAATTTTAAAAGGGCAGAATTTAACGGTCTAAGAGCAGCAATACAAAGTATAGACTGGGGCAGAGAACTGATAGGTAAAAACACTGAACATAAATCGACAACATTTAAATCTTTACTAAATTTACATACATATCACCATATACCAAGTGGGAATAAAAGTAAAAGGAGTAAGTCACATCCAATGTGGCTTAACAATTATTTAATGATCAAGATACAGAGTAAAAAACAGGCATTTAAATTATACAAACAAGAGGGGACAGAGACTGCTTTACGTGAGTACAAGGGAATCTCTAAGGCTTGCAAAAGGGCTATTAGACTAGCTAAAATATAAAATGAAACAGTTGCAAAGGAGAGTAAGACTAACCCTAAAATATTTTTTAAGTATATAAATAGGAAGATGGCGAAGAAGGAAGCTATAGGAACATTACAATGTAACACAGGCCGTCTGACAATTAGTGACCAGGAAGAGGCAGATGAGCTAAATAGGTTCTTATCTTCGGTATATACAAGAGAGGTACCAGTAGTTAGGACACAACAACATAACAGGGCTACACTACCATCACTAAATAATTGGTTAACGCAGGAGGAAAGGTTGAAAAAAATAAACGTTAATAAAGCTCCAGGTCCTGATGAAATACATCCATGGGTACAGAGGGAATTGGGATCTGTAATAGCCAAACCATTTTATCTAATTTTTCAAAATTCACTCAACACAGGGTCTCTACTAGATGACTGGAGAAAAGCAGAGGTGATACCTATATTCAAGAAGGGAACACGAGCACATCCGGGAAATTATAGCCCTGTAAACCTCACTTCTGTAGTGGGAACGCTTTTAGAAGGGTTAATAAGGGATAATATACAAGAATATGTATATTTAAACAGTATTATAATGGATAGGTCATGTCAAATAAATCTAAGGAGGTTAGTAGGAACTTGGATCAAGGCAACTCAGTGGATGTAGTCTTTTTAGATTTTGCAAAGGTTTTTGATACAGTACCACATGGGAGACTATTGTGCAAACTAAGAGATACAGGAATTGCAGTAAATATCTGCTCATGGATCGAGAGCTGGCTAAAACACAGGAAGCAAAGGGTTGTTGTAAATGTAACATACTCACATTGGACTAATGTGGTAAGTATTAGGTCCTCTCCTTTTTAACATATTTATTAACGACTTAGAGGCGGGACTAGAAAGTAGTGTCTCCATTTTTGCTGATGACATGAAGGTGTGCAAGGTAATTAAATCAGAAAATGGTGTACTTTCCCTCCAAACTGATTTGCATAAATTAGAGAAATGGGCGATTAAATGGCAGATGAGATTTTATATGAATAAATGTAAGGTTATAAATCTGGGAAGGAAAAATAACCATGCAATTTATAAACTTAATGAAATAAATCTAGGGGTATCAGATATTGAAAGGGATTTGGGAGTGCTTGTGGTCAACCACCTACATAACAGTTCTCAATGCTAAGCAGCAGCTGCAAAGGCAAATAAACTATTAGCATGTATTAAGAAGGGTATAGAAGCAAGCGAAGCAAATATAATTCTGCTACTATGCAAATCCCTAGTACGCCCTCATTTGGAATATGGAGTACAGTTTTGGGCACCGCTACATAAAAAGGACATTTTAGAACTGGAATAAGTACAGAGAAGGACAACAAAAGTAATAATGGGAATGGAGGGGCTAAGTTATGAAGAAAGACTAACCAAATTAAAATTATTTTCTCTAGAAAAAAGGCATCTAAGAGGGGATATGATTACCCTATATAAATACATCCAGGGTCAGTTTAAAGATTTGTCAAGGGAGCTTTTTGTGCCAAGAGGTTTTCAATTGACACGTCAAGGACTTCCTTTGAGGTTAAGTAAGGACAGTTAATCTGTGGAATTCTCTACCAAGGGCAGTTGTGACAGCGGATTCAATAGATAACTTTAAAAAGGGATTGGATATATTTTTAAATAAAAAGGGTATTCAGGGATATCCTGGATAATTAGAGAAGGAATATTGATCCAGGGAGAAATCCCATCGCCAGTATCTGGGGTCAGGAAGGAATTATTTTTTTTCCCTTTTGAGACAATTGGCAAAGTTTCCCTTGTTTTTTTTTTGTTTGCCTTGATCTGAATCAATGAACAACTAATCTGCATATTGCAGATAAGAGGAGATAGAGGAGTTCTTAAAATGTTGAACTTGATGGACTAAAAGTATTTTTTTCACCCTCAATTACTTTGTAACTATATATTATGGTATAGAAAAGAGAAGAATATAATATTTTGGAAAACAATTGGTTAGATTATAATATCTTAATGAGTAGATTGAAATAATCTGACAATAATATGCAGGAAGAAAGAATATTGACTACGTTTGAAAATATGTATACCCAGGAGGATTAAAAGTTATTTCAGATAAATAAAACATCTAGAATGAAGAATAGGGAGGAAGAGCTAGCTAAGGTTTATTATAGAACACATTGGTTTCAAGCATTTGAACTTACCCAGAAATCAACAAAATGCTTCACCTATAGGGAAATATACTTTACACTAATTCAGAGATGGTTTAGGGTTCCAGTCACAATAGCAAAAATATTTCCTGACAAATGCTGGAGAGATTGTGGAGCTAGAGGTACTTATTCCCATATTTGATGCCCTAAAATGAAAAAATTGTGGTCCCTTTGTTTTGTACAGATTTCAAGCATTATTGGAATTAAATACTTTCTGTTGTAAAAAGAAATAGACAACTTGAAAAAGATTTACATCCACAAATAATTATTTTAATAAAACATTTGATACATGGAACCTATGGGATTTATATATGAATAAATATGGTAACAACTGCCAACTCCACTCCGTTTTATTTTTGTCATATTACCTTGTAAAGCAGCATATTGTATATATATGTATCATAATGTTTTTCAATGTACATGATGCCCATTGGATTTGTGATTGATGGATTATTGTTTGTGTAATAATTTACATATATATATATATATATATATATATATATATATATATATATTTATATGTTAAAATTATTATTATTATTGTTTATTTGTAAGGCAACAACATATTCCGTACCACTATACAGGGGTTAAGTACAAGGCAATTTTTTTTTAATACATTGCAAAGAATGGAGGGTCCTGACTTGGAACTTAGAAACTAGTGTGCATAATGCTTTTCCTAAATCACCCAACAAGATATAAAACTCGCAAACGTATAATCTAAAAAATGTAGGTGTGGTACAGAAAGGTGAAAGATGCATTGTGCATATTACGGCTAAAGGTGATAGGCTTCTTTAAACAGATGCGTTTTAGTGAGGTTTGGAAGGTTTTGTGGTAGGAAGATAGTCTAGTAGAGCGAGGCAAGGAGTTCCAGAGAATAGGGGCGGTATGAGAAAAGTCCTAAAGGCAGAAGTTAGAGGAGGTGATAAAAGAGGAGGAAAGAAGATCATTGGCAGAATGAAGAAGGCTTATGGGGGGGGGGTAATTTTGAGATAAGAGCAGATGTATAAGTAGGTGCACTGTTGTTGAGGGCTAAAAGTTAGGGTCATGAATTTAACTTGTATTCTGGAGGCTATGGAAAGCCAGTGGAGAGATTGACAAAGAGGTTTTGCACACACTGAGCATTGAGTACTGAATATGAGTTTAGCGGAGGCATTCATTATAGATTGGATTGGGAACAGACGGGTGATGGGGAGGCCAGCAAGGATTGAGCTGCAGCAGTAGAGACGAGATATGATGAGAGAATGGATTCAAATTTTAGCTATGTCTTGTGTAACATAGTGACTTATGACCCTATATAAATCAGGTGCTCTAAATTAGGATAACGGCAGAAAAAGACTCCAGGAGGTCACGTCTGTAGACAATGCTTCAGGCAGGAGCACTGAAGGAGCTGGATTACGGCACCCGCGCAATGGTTCTCCAATCCGCTAGTTGATCCTGCTATTCTTACTGCACCACAGCCATAGCAGCCAATGGGACATGGAACTGGAAAAATGATTGACAGGAATACAGTATATATTTGTGAGCATCAAGCCACAGTGTTGACTGTGTCACAGATTTTTACAAGTTAGCATGCAGGTTCTGGAGTTGAAGGGTTTGGTTCTAGAAAGAGAGAGAGAAAGCAGGAGAGTTATTTTGGAGTTGCAGGTTTATCTTCTTTTCATTATTATAGAGAATTAGTATTTTGCAATTAAATTGCAAGACACATACAATACCCATATCATATACATACTAATAAGGGGAATGGAGGGGCTAAGTTATGAAGAAAGACCAACCAAATGAAACTTATTTTCTCTAGAAAAAAGGCATCTAAGTGGGGATATGATTATCTTATATAAATATATCCAGTGTCAATACAAGACTTTGTCAAGGGAACTTTTTGTGCCAAGAGGTTTTCAACTGACAAGGGGACATCCTTTGAGATTAGAAGTAAAACGATTTCACCTTAAAGAAAGAAAAGGGTTCTTCACAGTAAGGGTGGTTAATCTGTGGAATTCTCTACCAAAGGAGGTGGTGACAGCGGATTTAATAGATAATTTTAAAAAGGGATTGGGTATATTTTTAAACTAGCGAATTGCCCGTCAAAAAATGACGGCAATGAAATTGTAAGTGAGCTAATGCTATTTGGTGTATAATAATAAAATAACTAATAGATTAATAAAGTAATATACTTTACCTATTTTGAAGTAATATATGCAGGAAGGATTGTTTTGAAGAGCTGGCAATCTGTTTTGATGTTGCTGCAGCATTAGTGGTGTGGAGCTGCTGTGTAAGCGTGCTCAATGTGTGTAGTGTAGTCCTGTAGCCTCGTTTTCGTTTTGTTCTGCAGCCATTTTTTCTCTTGCTTAGAGAATTTTTTATTGTCTAAACTCTTTTATTTTGAGTTAAATTAAGGTGTAACTTCATTTTTTGAGGTCCTGGATGCCCCATCTTGCTGTAGGTAAGCTTTTTATGTATGTGTCGTGTGTATTTATTGTGTTTTTAATTTTTTCATGTCCGCGGGTTGCGGCCGATTTTTGCGATGTCGTTATTGGTCGTAACGTGTCTCGTATTTTGTTTGCGTTATGACGTAAAGTTTGCGAGGGTCGCAGTCGCTTCACGAGGGACGCGGCTCGCTATGCGAGCCCGAAGCGTGAGCAACGGCTTGTATGCTCACAAATATGTGATAAAAAGGGCATTAAGGGCTATCCTGGATAAATTATTATAGATTATTTTTCTGTCTGCCTTCCTCTGGATCAATTAACAATATATCTGCTTATTGCAGATCAAAGGAGATCTAAAAAGGTTGAACTTGATGGACTAAAGTCATTTTCAACCTCAATTACTATTTAACTATGTAACTATGTTATATTATGTTATTGTTATGCTATGTTTATGGTTAGTTATGGTTATGTTTATGTTAGATTTTCATACATTTATGTTTATGATATATCATGTTTATTTTATGTTTTCTTATATTGTGTTATCATTATGTTATATTTATGTTTATTTTATGTTTATTTTATGTTATTGTTATGTTTATGTTGATATATTGCCAGGTTTACAGCTAATCAGAGAATTACAGGGGAAAAGAGTGCTATTGCGAAACAGAGTGGTAATATTATGGAATCTAATGCACAAAACCTGAACAAATCTCCCACTGATGAGAGGCATCATCATTGAAACAGTTCTGTCTTTGAGGTGGTTCCTGACTTGTGCATAATCCAATCCTAAGCTTTGCTTAAAGCTGTGCAATACAGCATGCATATGCTTCAAAGGTGCCATGTATAAAATGGAAATTTGGATTCAAAGAGTAAGGTACATTGTATCTCATCTGCATGTGCCCGCCCAGTCCCAACAGAATCCAGTGCAATTTTTAAATGCAGTGCAATTTGTATACTTGTGCAGTGATTAGTTTGCATCTGAGGGGGGGGGGGGGGTTGCTTGTGTGATTGTATGTCAGTGTGTGGTCTGTTTGCCTCTGTTCTGTGATTTCTCCTGTACAGTAAAGTGTATTTGTGTACTTGTGCAGTGATTAGTTTGTAGCTGAAAGGGTGTGAGGTTTTGACTGGGTGAAGCTATGTCATTGTGTGGGTTTTAGTAGTCTGTTTGCCCCTGTTCTGTGATTTCTCCTGAACAGTAAAGTGTGTTTGTGTACTCGTGCAACTAGGGGGAGGAGTGAACTTATGAGTTTGTTAAAACTTCTAATATCAAGTACAGTTCTCTGTGGGAGTTCAAAGAAAAGTGGGCAAATTGTATAAATCACTTGCTTTATAAGAATTATTTTGCACTGTAATTAATAATTATAAATCAGTCCAGTGACAACCTCACCCAGTGTGCATCCTGTCACACGTATGAACTGCTGGAACAGCTAATCCAGAGTCCATACCTTTGTGAGAGGCATGAGCATGTTGCCTACCTTGAATCTCAAATTGGAGAACTGGAGAGGAGAGTTGCAGCACTTATTGATATTGCCCCACTAGAAAGGGAGTTGGTACTCACGGAGCACAGTTTAGCTGGGCCTAGCATGGAGGGGTGGAGATGCTGCTTAGTAAGGATGTCCAGGGAGATAGCTGGGTTACAGTTACAAGGTGAAGAAGGGGGATCAGGAGGAAGAGGCAGGCCAGTTCTGAGTTGAAACACACCGATTTGCCAGATTGAGTGAAACTATTGGGAATATCCATTCAGGAATGGCATTGCCAGATAGAACTGTTACCTCTAACAGCCAAGAAAACATTTATACTGGAGGAGAGGGAGTGCAGAATAGGTAGAGCAACAGTAAGGTTTTGGTAGTATAGGACTCAATTATTAGGAAGGTAGACAAGGTGATTTGTTACCCAGAACCCAGCAATCGAACATTTTGATGTCTCCCGGGTGCTCATGGTTGGCATGTTGTGGATCGGGTAGATACATTATTGGAAGGGTCTGGAAATGAACTGGCAGTCTTGGTACATATTGGTACCAATGACAAAGTTAGTGGAAGATGGGGAATCCCAAATAATTATTTTATAGAACTAGGCAATAAGCTGAAGGCAAGGACCTCGAAGGTAGTATTTTCTGAGATACTACCAGTGCCACGTGCTAGTCCAGGGAGACAGAAAGAGCTTAGGGAGGTTAATGCATGGCTAAAAAAGTGGTGCATTAAGGAGAGGTTTGGGTTTTTAGAACACTGGGCTGACTTCTTACTTGGGTACAATCTCTATAGGAGGGATAAATTACACCTTAATGAAGAGGGATCTGGTGTGCTAGGGAAAGGATGATAGAACGGCTGGGTGAGTTTTTAAACTAGTAGGCGGGGGGCTAGATAGAATTAATGAAGTAGAAAGTGTAGAAGCTGTAAGGAATTAATTAACTAGTCATGGGGAAGAGATGGGTGGAGGGATAGTATAGTCAATAGGTAAGTATTGCTAAGTAAATCAAGTACAATGACAGGCACTTCAGAGTTACGGACTCATAACAAAAAGTGTATGTTGGCTAATGCCAGAAGTTCGACAAGAAAAAAGAAAAAGTTTTAATTATTAGCAGATAATGAGAAATTGGATTTAATAGGTGTTACAGAAACATGGTGGGATGACTCTCATGACTGGACTGTTAATCTGGGTGGTCATAACCTATTTAGGAAAGATAGGGGCAATGGTAAAAGAGGAGGAGAGGTTTGCCTGTATGTTAAGCCTAAATGTAATCCTATAGTCAGAAAAGATATTTATGCTGGAACTAGTTATAATGTTGAATGTTTGTGGGTAGAGTTAAAAAGCAGAGGAGCAAATACTAAAATAATATTAGTAGGAGTTATAACCTATTTAGGAAAGATAGGGGAAATGACAAAAGAGGAGGAGGGATCTGTCTGTATGTTAAGCCTGAATTTAAGCCTATAGTCAGAGAAGATATTTATGCTGGCACTAACGGCATCATTGAATCTTTGTGGGTTCAGCTAAATAGTGGAGGAGCTAATTCTAAACGCATATTGGTGGGAGTATGCTATAAACCCCCAAATATAGCTGAAAGTGAGGAAATACATTTATTGTTACAGATTGGAAATGCAGCTAAGCATGGGCAAGTTTTAATAATGGGAGATTTTAACTACCCTGAAATAAACTGGATGAATGAGACCAGCAGTTCAGCTAAGGGGAGCAGGTTTTTGAGTACATTCAGAGATCATTATCAGGCCCAGGTTAAACAAGAACCTACTATAAATGAGGCTATTTTGGATTTAGTCATCACAAATAATATTGATGTAGTATAAAAAGTTGAAATAGGAGTACCCTCTGGAAACAGTGGCACGTGTAAATCACATCCCATGTGGCTTAACAATGATTTAAAGATCAAGATACAGAGTAAAAAACAGGCATATAAATTATACAAAAAAGAGGAAACAGAAACTGCTTAACCTGACTATAAGGAAGTCAACAAGGCTTGCAAAAGAGCTATTAGGCTGAGTAAAATAGAAAATGAAAAGTTAGTTGTAAAGGAGAGTAACCCTAAAAAAATTTTTTAACTATATTAATGGGAAGAAGGCCAGGAAGGACGCTATAGGAACATTACAAAGTGAAACAGGCTGTCTGATAATTAGTGACCAGGAAAAGGCAAATGAGCTAAATAAATTATTTTCTTCGGTATACACAAGGGAGGTACCAGTGGTTGGGACACGGCAACATAATGGGGCTACACTACCTTCACTAAATAATTGGTTAACGCAGGAAGAAATCCAAAAGAGATTGTAGAAAATAAATGTTAATAAAGCTCCAGGTCCTGGTGGAATACATTAAAGGGTACTGAGGGAGAAGGGTTCTGTAATAGCCAAATCATTATATTTAATTTTTCAAGATTCACTCAACACAGGGTCTCTACCAGTTGACTGGAGAAAAGCTGATGTGATACCTATATTTAAAAAGGGAGCAAGCACAAACCCAGAAAATTAGAGACTTGTAAGCCTCACTTCTGTAGTGGGAAAGCTTTTAGAAGGGTTAAGAAGATACAAGAATATGTCTGTTAAAACAAGATTATAAGTAGGAGTCAGCATGGATTTATGAATGATAGGTCATGACAAACAAACCTAATTATTTTCTATGAAGAGGTTACTAGGAACTTGAATCAAGTCAACTCTGTGGATGTAGTCTTTTTGGATTTTGCAAACTAAGGGATACAGGACTTGTAGTAATATCTACTTATGGATTGAGAGTTTGCTAAAAGGCAGGAAGCAAAGTGTTGTTTTAAATGGAACATACTCAGATTGGACTAACGTGGTAAGTGTGTAGTAAGTGGTAAGTAGGTTAAATTAAGGACTTAGAGGTAGAAATAGAAAGTATTGTCTCCATTTCTGCTGATGACATGAAGTTGTGCAAGGTAATGAAATCAGACAATGATTTACTTTCCCTCCAAAAGGGATTTGCATGAATTAGAGAAATGGGCAACTGAATGGCAGATGAGATTTAATACAAAAAAATGTAAAGTTAGGAATCTGGGAAGGAAAAATAGCCATGCAATTTATAATCCTAATGAAGCAAATCTAGGGATATCAGATATTGAAAGGGATTTGGGACATCTACTTAGGTACCAGTGGAATCAGCTCTGGAAATCCGTGCACAGTTTTCTGTCTGTTGCAGTAATCAGTGATACAGGTGAGAGTGGTGTGGTTTGGTCTGTGTAAGTTATATCTGTGTGCATTTGTGTGAAGTTCTGTTTGAATCAGCTCTGTAAATCAGTGCACAGTTTTCTGGCTGTTGCAGTAATCAGTGATACAGAGAGTGGGTGTGGCTTGGCCTGTGTAAGTTATATCTGTGTGCATTTTGTCGTGTTCTGCTGAATCTGTTCTGTGAGGCAGTTCAGGGTTTTTGTCCTGTGCTCATTTATCATTGTACAAGTGAGTAGGCGGGGTCTATTTTAACAAGGGAAGTGCGAGCTTGGGAGCTTGCAATCATTTCTAGTGTAAGTGTAGTTAGTGTGTAGGAGATTAAATAAAAGGAGGAAATCCAAAGAAAATGGGTATTATAAGAAAAAACAGAAAACAAACGTATATATATTTTTTTCCATTTTGTTTGGATTAAGGTGTAGAAAAGCAATCTTTATACAAATACATTGATTTATTTTCTCACTGTATTTTTGTAACTGATAATCATGAGTCAGTCCAGTGGTAACCTCACTCAGTGTACATCCTGCCAAATGTATGCACTACTGGAACAGATGATCCAGGGTCCATACCTCTGTGATAGGTGTGAGCATGTTGCCTCTCTGGAAGCTCAAATTGAAGATCTGGAGAGGAGAATTGTAGCACTTAGTGATACTGCTCCACTGGAAAGGGAGGTGATGCTCATGGAGCACAGTTTAGCTGGGCCTAGTATGGAGGAAGGAGCTGGAGCTAGTGAGGATGTCCAGGGAGGTAGCTGGGTTACAATTAGTAGGGGAATCACGGGGAACAGGAGGCGGCAGGCCAGTTCTGAGTTGGGGATGTCCATTCAGGAATGGCAATGCCAGATAGAGCTGTTCCCTCTAACAGCCGGGAGAACAGTTCTACTAGAGGAGAGGGAGGGCAGAATAGGCAGAGCAACAGACATGTTTTGGTGGTAGGAGACTCTATTGTTAGGAAGGTAGACAGGGTAATTTGTCACCCAGATCCCAGCAATCGAACAGTTTGCTGTCTCCCTGGTGCTCGGGTTCGGCATGTTGTGGATCGGGTGGCAAAATTATTGGGAGGGGCTGGTAATGAACCGGCGGTCTTGGTACACATTTGTACCAATGAGAAAGTTATTGGAAGATGGAGCGTCCTAAAGAATGATTTTAGAGAACTAGTGAATAAGCTTAAAGCAAGGACCTCTAAGCTAGTATTTTCTGAGATACTACCAGTGCCACGTGCTAGCCCAGGGAGGCAGAAGGAGCTTAGAAAGGTTAATGCGTGGCTAAAAAAGTGGTGCAGTGCAGAGGGTTTTGGGTTTTTAGAGCACTGGGCTGACTTCTCACTTGGGTACAATCTCTATAGCAGGAATGGATTATACCTTAGGGATGAGGGAGCTTTTGTGCTAGGGGATAGGATGGTAGAATGGCTGGGGGAGTTTTTAAACTTGTAGGTGCAGTTGAGGGACTATAAAGAAGTATTAGGGTAAATAGGGTAGAGATAGAAAGGGATGAATTAGTTACCCATGGGGGAGGAGAAGGGGGAGGGTTACAATAGACAGTAGGGAGGTATTAATAGGGGCCTCAAATACAGTGGCAAGCACTTCACAATGGCAGAGCCATAGCAACATAAAGTGTATGCTTGCTAATGCAAGAAGTATATCTGGGAAAATGGACGAGCTAGAAATATTAGCAGTACAAGAAAAATGGGGCTTAATAGGCATTACAGAAACATGGTTGGATGAATTTCATGACTGGCCTGTTAATCTGGATGGTTATAACCTATTTAGGAAAGATAGGGGAAATGACAAAAGAGGAGGAGGGATCTGTCTGTATGTTAAGCCTGAATTTAAGCCTATAGTCAGAGAAGATATTTATGCTGGCACTAACGGCATCATTGAATCTTTGTGGGTTCAGCTAAATAGTGGAGGAGCTAATTCTAAACGCATATTGGTGGGAGTATGCTATAAACCCCCAAATATAGCTGAAAGTGAGGAAATACAATTATTGTTACAGATTGGAAATGCAACTAAGTATGGGCAAGATCTAATAATGGGAGACTTTATTTACCCTGAAATAAACTGGACAAATGAGACCAGCAGCTCAGCTAAGGGGAGCAGGTTCTTGAGTAAACTCGGAGATCATTATCTGGCCCAGGTAATACAAGAACCTACTAGAAATGGGGCCATCTTGGATTTAGTCATCACAAGTAATATTGATATAATATCAAATGTTAAAATAGGGGAACCCTTTGGGAACAGTGATCACAACACAGTATCATTTGAGATTGAATACAAAAAACAGAGTTGTAAGGGGCCAACAAAAATTCTAAATTTTAAACGGACAGCAATACTACATATAGACTGGGACAAAGTACTTACAGGGAAAAATATTGAAAATAAAGGGATAACATTCAAATCCTTACTAAATAAACATACTCATCGGCATGTACCATGTGGAAATAAAATGAATAGGAGTAAATCATATCCCATGTGGCTTAACAATGACTTAAAGATCATGATGAGGGAAAAGAAACATGCATTTAAATTATACAAGAAGGAGGGAACAGAGGCAGCTTTATGTGACTATAGGGAAATCAACATGGCTTGCAAAAGAGCTATTAGACTGGCTAAAATAGAAAATGAGAAGTCAGTTGCAATGGAAAGTAAGTAATATTAATTAATTAATATATTAATTAATATATTTTTTAAATATATTAATGGGAAGAAGGCCAGGAAGGAAGCTATGTGAACATTACAATGTGACACAGGCCATCTGATAATTAGTGACCAGGAAAAGGCAGATGAGCTAAATAAGTTCATTTTGTCGGTATACACAAGGGAGATACACTACCATCACTAAATAATTGGTTAACGCAGGAATAAATCCAAAAGAGATTGGAGAAAATGTTAATAAAGCCCCAGGTCCTGATGGAATACATCCAAGGGTACTGAGGGAGCTGGGTTCTGTAATAGCCAAACCATTATATCTAATCTTTCAAGACTTACTGACTACAGGGTCTCTACCGCATGACTGGAGAAAAGAAGAGGTGATACCTATATTTTAGAAGGGATCTAGAGCACATCCAGGGAATTATAGACCAGTGGCCTCACATCTGTAGTTGGGAAGCTTTTAGAAGGTTTAATAAGGGACAGAATACAAGAATATGTCTATTTGAACAAGATCATAGGTAGCAGTCAACATGGATTTATGAAGGATAGGTTGTGTCAGACCGATCTAATTAGTTTTTATGAGGAGGTTAGTAGGAACTTGGATCAGGCAACTCAGTGGATATAGTCTTTTTAGATTTTTCTAAGGCATTTGATACAGTGCCACATGGAAGACTAGTGAGCAAACTAATGGATACAGGAATTGCAGTAAATATCTGCTCATGGATTGAGAGCTGGCTAAAAGACAGGAAGCAAAGGGTTGTTGTGAATGGAACATACTCAGATTGGTCTAAAGTGATAAGTGGGGTTCCTCAAGGTTCAGTATTAGGTATCCTCTCCTTTTTAACATATTTATTAATGACATAGAAGTAGGACTCAAAAGTAGTGTCTCCATTTTTGCTGATGACACTAAGTTGTGCAAGGTAATAAAATCAGATAATGATGTACTTTCCCTACAAAGGGATTTGCATAAATTAGAGAAATGGGCGGCTAAATGGCAGATGAGATTTAATACAAGTAAATGCAAGGTTATGTATTTGGGAAGGAAAAATAGCCATGCAATCTATAATCTTAATGGAGCAAATCTAGGAGTATCAGATATTGAAAGGGATTTGGGAGTATTAGTGGACAACCACCTAAGTAACAGCGCTCAAAGCCAAGCAGCAGCTGCAAAGGCAAGTAAAATATTAGCATGTATTAGGAAGGGTATAGAAGCAAGGGAAGCAAATATAATTCTGCCACTATACAAAGCCCTAGTATGCCCTCATTTGGAATATGGAGTACAATTTTGGGCACCGCTACATGAAATGGACATTTTAGTGCTGGAAAAATTAGAGAGAAGGGCAACAAAACTAATAAGTAGAATGAAGGGGCCAAGTTATGAATAAAGACCAACCAAATTAAACTTATTTTCTCTAGAAAAAAAGGCATCTAAGAGGTGATATGTTTACTTTATCACATATAATAGTTGTGGTAATTGTGAGTTGTCGTCACGCAATGTTAAAAGTTATGGGTTGAGGGCCCCGTAGACTCCGCCATACCCCCTTCTCTGTTCCCCTTACCCTCCCCCCCCCCGTCCCACAGATGATTCCTCTGCCCCCCCCCCCCCTTTGCACTGTACCTGCTCATTCACTGGTGGTTCAGCGGACAAATGGAGTCCCACCACTGCCGGCGCATCCTCTCTGCAGTGTGGAGGAGGCGCCGGCAGGGGTGGGACTCCATTCATCTGCTGAACCACCAATGAATTAGCAGGTACAGTGCAAAGAGGGGACAGAGGTAGAATCTGTTGGGCAGGGGGGAGGTAAGGGGAACAGAGAAGGGGGTATGGCGGAGTCTACGGGGCCCGCAACCTGTAACTTTGGGGGAGGGAGAGAGGGGGTGGAAGAGAGACAGGGGAGGGAGAGAAAGGGAGGAAGAGAGACAGGGGAGGGAGAGTGGGGGCAAAGAGAGACAGGGGAGAGAGGGGGCAAAGAGAGACAGGGGAGGGAGAGAGGGGGCAAAGAGATAGAGGGAAGGAGAGAGGGGGTAAATAGAGACAGGGGAGGCAGAGAGAGGGCAAAGAGATACTGGTGAGGCAGAGAGGGGTCAGAGAGAGGGGATAAAGAAAGAGAGGGGGGCAAAGAGAGACTGGGGAGGAAGAGAGGGGACAAAGAGAGACTGGGGAGGGAGAGAGGGGGAAAGAGACACTGGGGAGAGAGAGAGGGGGAATGATACACTTGGGAGGGAGAGAGTGGAAAAGGAGACACACAGGAGGGAGAGGAGGGAAGGAGAGGGAGAGATTGGGCAAAAAGACACAGGAGGGAGAGAGGGGGCAAAGAGAGACAGGGGAGGGAGAGAGAGGGCAATTAGAGACTGGGGAGGGAGAGAGGGGGAAAGAGACACTGGGAAGAGAGAGAGAGAGAGGGGAATTAGACACTTGGGAGGGAGAGAGGGGGAATTGAAACACAGGGGAGGGAGAGAGGGGGAAAGGAGACACAAGGGAGGGAAAGGGGGGGAGGACAGGGAGAGGGGGAAAGGAGACACAGGGAAGTGAGGGGGGAAGAGTCGCAGGAGAAGGGAAAGAGACACAGGGGAGAGAGGGGGGAAGAGACACAGGGGAGGGAGAGGGGGCAACAGACAAAGTTACTAGTATAAATATATCCAGGGTCAATACAAGGCTTTGTCAAGTGAACTTTTATTTTTTTTCTTTGTTCCTCCCTTTTGATCAATTAACCATTAATCTGCATATTGCAGACCAGAGGAGATCTAAAAAGATTGAACTTGATGGACTAAAAGTCTTTTTTCAACCTCAATTGCTATGTAACTATATAACTTATATATTCAATTCTAAAGTACCTAATAGGTGTATCCACTTTTCATAGGTGTACTGGTAGTTGGCATTGCAGTTGTAAAATTATGTTATTAGATTTTATATATATATATATATATATATATATATATATATATATATATATATATATATATGTAATATCATTAAGATATTCTTTATTATGTATTCAGTAATCAAATATTATTCTCCACCCATATTGTCTGTGAGCATACAGAGCTTGTTTTAAAATATGCGAATTGGTGCCAAAGCACCCCCTCATGACATCAATCATTACCATGAAGCCAATCAGTAAAAAAAATTAACTCATCCACAAAATACATGCAGGCCCAAGATAAAGATAACATGGACACAAACCGATACCATGGAATCATTACGAAAACAGGAAATGTTGCCAAGCTAAAATGTATATACAAGAGGCTATGCCCATGGCCCAGAGTCCTAAACCATCCACTTAACAGATTCACTCTCCAACTGCCATTTTGCCAGTTCTGTCTACCATCAGGACTGAGCAGTCACTTCTGCAAGAGGTTCTGACAATGTCACTGGGCCCCAAACCATCCACTCAACAGAATCACTCATGAACTGCCATTTTGCCAGTTCTATCTACTATCAGGAATAAGCAGTCACTTCTACAAGAGGCTCTAGCAATGTCACTGGGCCCAAACCATCCACTTAGCAGAATCACTCCCCAACTGACACTTTCTCAGTTGTTTTTATCTTTATTTATTTTGTCTCTAGACCTAGAGCCTGCCACTCTTCTGTCTCTGATCTCATCTAATAGACCCTCCCACCTACCCTGTCCACACCCACCAACTCACCCATCTACGAATTGTGTTAATTTATAGTGCAGGTTTAGAAATATCTCCTCCATCTTTCACAGCTGATAAACCCACAGACCTAATCACTACACACCCCTCTACTCTCTTTTTAATTACTTGCCAAGCTCTTGTTTATTACTTTTAATTACTTCTCCTTTTGTTTCAACCATACCTTTAGATTGTAAGTTTGCAAGTGTTCAATCTTGTAAGGTGCTTTGATACCGGCACCATGTATATACAATTTTACACCCAAAACACGGCCCTCTCCTTTTTGACATGTGTTTTATGTTGTATTTTCATTTCTTTTTCATAATACAATACTCATAAAAGTAATACTCAGAATCAATAAGACAGTAAACATTCACAAACAATACAAAGAGTATAAATAAATCACAATATATTAGGTAACATAAAAAAATAAATTACATAAAAAAATTAAATTCAAAGATTACATCAAATTAATCTATTATTCCTAATTGTAATTTTATGTTGGAAAATATGATCTCTGATGGCTTGTATTGTCTCACCCACATAAATTAAACCAGTTGAACACTTTAAAATATAAATAAAAAATTTCGATTTACTTATAAAGTGACCCATAATCCTAAAAGTGTGTCTGGTATGTGAATTATGAAATTCACCACCTTTCCACACATTACTACATTGTACATAGCTAAGACATGGAAATGCATCACATCTTGGGTAAGTCAAATCAGTCCACCTCTAATTCCACCTCTAATTAATTTTAATAATAATAATAATAATAATAATAATAATAATATTAATACGAAGAAGAAAAATGCTAACATTTTAATGAAAAGTAAATGACAGCAATTAAAGACGAAAATTGAACATCGGAACGTGGTGGAGAGTCATAAATGCAGTGAATTCAGAAGGGATGAAATTAATTACACAGAGGGACACGTTTACACTTGACAGTGATGTGATAACAGGAGTGAATGTTTGGAGGTTCCTCTATACCCATTCTCACACGAGGAGGTGACCATGTTTCTATTGAAACCTCTTACAGCTCTGTTATGGATGACCAATACAATATCTCACAGATTTATTCATCATCAACAGGAGCCAGGCCCAAAAAAATATTGTAAAAGGAGGATGAGGAGGGGTGACAGAAGGTTAAGAGAAAGGAGGGAGAGGTGGTCAAAATATCTGCACAATGTGGACATGCAGCAGAGTAAATAATCAGGGGAGAATATTTCCAGCAGCACATTAACTGATATTGAGGTAACTGTTGTGATTAAACTTTTCTCTGAGCAGAAGTTGGAATTTCTGCAAATTGACATATGTTTGACTTTTTAATTTCTACTTTAAGATTAAAAACACAATTTTCCTCTAATGAAGTCCTTACATCTCAATATAGTGGTAATGTATTGAGATTGCATGATGTAAATCTATGTACCAGACGTCCATATAATGCCCCAGGAAACAATCATATTGCTGAAAGTTATTGTAACGGAACCCATCACTGTTTTACCCTGTTTTATGGTTATTTAATTCTTGGTTAAAATATGATCCTACTATTATACTGTATGTGTGTTGGTTTATGCTCTGCAGAATATTAGCCCAGACTATTGCAGACCTTGGCATAATAGATAATCCTATTACAGAGACTCCTCCTAAGATAAGGAAGTCTATTGTATAAAGTGTTTTCATTCTCAGACATAAGAACAAAGAAGGATGATCTAAGCAATGTCTGATTGTATCAAAGTTGCCAGGTAGCCTCAGGGAGGTGTGACCCACCTATTGTCCCTCTATGTGTATTGTGTGGCCAAATATGGGCATGTGTATTACCTGTGGCCAAAGAGATGTGTATATATATTTCTGCATATAACAAAATAAAGTCAGTATTTCTTTGACTCCCAAATTGAGTGTCGTCCAATATGGGAGGTTGGGATTGGTGAGACTGTAGTGCTTCTTGGATATTGTACCGTATACCAGCAGAGATATTGGACTGATTGTTCCAACTCCGTTACAGTTATATTTATTTTGTTCTAAGGGATTA
Organism: Discoglossus pictus; assembly: GCA_027410445.1. Lineage (NCBI taxonomy): Eukaryota > Metazoa > Chordata > Amphibia > Anura > Alytidae > Discoglossus > Discoglossus pictus. The sequence goes on along the minus strand of CM050167.1, from coordinate 122,317,113 downwards.
AGATCTGATTTTGAAGCCAGATTGATACCCTTGGGATACCTAATATGATTAGACAAGAATGTATGGCACTCTGTGGTTTGGCTGATAATCCACTAATCAACGTTAAAACTGCTGACAAAAGTTATGCTGTAATGGTGATGGATACAAGCCAGTACTGACAAGACAGTTTTCATATACACTTATTTAATTTTGCCTTTCAATCCTCTAAAAATTTTAGAGTATGTTAGATAGAGCACTTAGGGATGAGATTATTTATCAGAATGTTTTTACATTTTTTGAGAAAGTTATTCCATTAAAACCCATATGCTATGCATTGCCTAAGATTTCCAAAAATTTGGAACATCCTCCTGGAACATCCTTTTGTGTCAGGATTTTATTCAGTTTTGAATCAGTTCGCTATTTGCATACATTATTGAACCCACTGGTTAAAAAGTGTTGATCATTTATTCTTGATACTACAGTTTAAAAAAAAACAAATTAAGGATATTATGCTCCTTAAGGCTGATATATTGCTTTCCCGCAATTTAAAAAGTTTATACATGTTTATACCAAACTATTTTGGCATTGAGGCTGAGCGGAAAGTCCTGTCTGATAATAACAAGCTTAATGAGACTCGGAAACAATTTTATGTGTACTTGTTGCATCTTGTATTATAGTTAAATAGTTACATAGTAATTAAGGTTGAAAAATGACTTTCAGTGCATCAAGACCAACCTTTTAAGATCTCCTCTGATTTGCAATATGCGGATTAAGTATTAATTAATTAGTTGTTAATTCATTATTAATCAATTATTTAAATATAATTATTTTTATTTTATTTTTAATTATTAATTAATCCAGAGGAAGGCAAACAGGAAAAAAGTGAGACTTTATACTGACCCTGTATGTATTTATATAATGTAATCATATCTCCTCTTAGACGCCTTTTTTCTAGAGAAAATAAGTTTAATTTAGTTAGTCTTTCTTGATAACTTAGCCCCTCCATTCCCCTTATTAGTTTTGTTGCCCTCCTCTGTACCTTTTCCATCTCTAAAATGTCCTTTTTATGAAGTGGTGCCAAAATTGTACTACATATTGCAAATGAGGGTGTACTAGAGATTTGTTTAGTGGCAGAATTATATTTGCTTCCCTTGCTTCTATAACCTTCTTAATACATGATAATATTTTATTTGCCTTTGCAGCTGCTGCTCGGCTTTGAGCACTGTTACCTAGGTGGTTGTCCACAAGCACTCCCAAATCCCTTTCAATATCTGATACCCCTAGATTTTCTCCATTAAGATTATACATTGCATGGCTATTTTTCCTTCCCAAATGCATAACTTTACATTTATTCGTATTAAATCCCATCTGCCATTTAGATGCCCATTCCTCAATTTTATGTAAATCACTTTGGAGGGAAAGCACATCATTATCGTGTCATCAGCGAAAATGGAGACACCAAACTCCAATCCCACCACTAAGTCATTAATAAATATGTTAAAAAGGAGAGGACCTAAAACTGAACCCTGAGGAACCCCACTTACCACATTAGACCAATCGAAGTATGTTACATTTAAGACATCCCTTTGCGTCCTGTCTTTTAGCCAGCTCTCAATCCATGAGCAGATATTTACTGCAACTCCTGTATCTCTTAGTTTGGACAATAGTCTCCCATGTGGCACTGTATCAAAAGCCTTTGCAAAATCCAAAAAACTACATCCACTGAGTTGCCTTGATCCAGGTTCCTACTAACCTCCTCATAGAAACTAATTAGATTTGTTTGACATGAACTATCCCTCATAAATCCATGTTTACTCCTACTTATAATCCTGTTCAAATAGACATATTCTTGTATATTATCCCTTATTAACCCTTCTAAAAGCTTCCCCACTACAGAAGTGAGGCTCACTGGTCTATAATTTCCTGGATTTGCTCTTGCTCCCTTTTTAAATATAGGTATCACATCTGCTTTTCTCCAGTTATCCGGTAGAGACCCTGTGTTGAGTGAATTTTGGAAAATTAAATATAATGGTTTGGCTATTACGGAACCCAGTTCCCTCAGTACCCGTGGATGTATTCCATCAGGATCCAGGGAGTTATTAACATTTATTTGTAGTGTAGCCCTATTATGTTGCAGTGTCCCAACCACTGGTACCTCCCTTGTGTATACCGAAGAAAAGAACCTATTTAGCTCATCTGCCTTTTCCTGGTCACTAATTATTAGACCGTCTGTGTGATATGTGTAATGTTCCTATAGCTTCCTTCCTCACCTTCTTCCCATTAATATACTTAAAAAATATTTTAGGGTTAGTTTTACTCTCTTTTGCAATTAATTTTTCATATTTTTATAACTCATAGCTTTATTGAGGTACACAAGCCCCTTCACCACAACAAGGTAGCAAACCAGGAGGGGACTGTTTAATTACTTTTTGTTAAAATGTTCAGTTACAATAGTATTTTGCATATAAATATGCTGTACTCTGTCCAATAAAGAGATCTTCTGGTTGATACATAAGTGATGGAGGTATGTCCTTTTGCTGGATGATGGGACTTCCATGCACTGTTTGAGGCTTTCTGAATTGCTGACAATTTCTGCTGTTTGCTTCAGCTGTTGAGATGTGGAAAGGATCCCTCAGCATGGGGAGTTCACTCGTATTGTGACACATGTAATATTCATGATATGTTAGTATGTCTTGGATCTGATATTGCAACAGCAGAATGTATTCATCTGATCTCTCATGACCTGAAACCAAACAGCATTGTGCTGACAAATCTTGTTCCTAACATCCCCAGGGAAACATTTGACTATGGAAGCACAAGATAAGGGTAATTGTTATTGTTTTATTATTTTAAAATTACCAAAATAAAGTTTGCTTGAAATTGTGTTCCATAGCCTTTCTATATCCATTATACTCCTTAGAACTATGTTTTTTCAAATGTTTACTTTGTCTAGGCCTCTTCTCACAGAACTGTCTTCTTATGATGACTAGACACAGCAAATCTTCATAGATGGATCAATAACGCCCCATTGACCTCTGGAAGCCCCAGCTCTTCAAGCAAGGTTGTTTTACTATCTTGTTTTTTGTTGACATTACATTTTTCAGTTGCAAAATATTTAAGCTATATATTTAGATTAGTACAGCTAGAAATAATGTAATACCTTCTCTGTGTGCGACACTATTAATATTTGCAAAAGTATGTTTTATGTCACATTTGTCACATTTTGTAGTAAACCCACATATATATTTAAACTCACAATCAACAGTGTTGGGATTTGGTGCCTTGAATTATCTAGTCACTGCTATTGCCAGTTCAATGCCTTTCTTGGTAATAAATACAACTATAGTTATTAATAAAACATGTTCACAAATATAGCTTTATTTCCTAGTTTTTTTTCCATAATTAAAAAACATACATGCCAAAAGGAAAAAGAACATATGCAGGGATAACATATTTTTAAATGTTCATAATGTATGCTTACTGAAAGCATGCCTCAAAATATGCAAAGCAAAATATTTGCGATATACCAGGCCTCTTAGGTCAGAAAAGTATCACAAAAAAACAGTATATGAAAGTTTTTTGTTTTTTTTAAAAGGCATACTGCCTAACAGCCTAAAATTAGAATTGAGCATGAAAACCCCCCAAAAACATATTTCTCCAGCTCTGAAGAAGCACTACATGTTGTCCTTGCTACGGTAGGGGTGGTTTATGAGTGACCCAAATGTAGATCTGTTTACTGTTATCCACACTACCCCACAATTTACATATAATTATATGTAAATTGTCTTAAGTCCTTTTAGCAACAATTTAGTTAATGGGGGTAAAGTAATTTTTTTCATTGTAAGTTAAAGGTCAGTACAAAAACAAGTAGTCAAAGTTGCATAAAGTGAGAAACATTAAACTTACCAGTAGGGAACATATAAAACGGAAGGGTAAGATGAAGGTGGAAGTAAAACTTAGTGACAGATTTCTAGTGACAGTTTCTAGTGAGGGAGATAAAACTGTTTAATAGTAATGAAGACAAAATAAATGAAAATGTAAGAGAGAGAAAAGAGGAGAGGAAGAAAGAATTAGCTTAAGGTAAGGAGCAAAGCAAAACATATTTCAAGTGTAGAAAAAAATTCTCCACGACACAAGCTGGAAAGGAAAATAAAACACAAAACATTACAAGACATAAAGAGATGTGCTATTAAGAGGTTTTAAGAAGTAATAAAAATGAAATGTAGAGAAAATGTATTGATCATCATCAAAATGCTAGAATTGTGTTTAAAAATATAACGAGTAATAAAAGACACAGTAATACAACAGGGATTTGATGGGCGCACTTTCATTTGATTAAATGTAGAAGCCCATTAGGGGAATGAAAGTCCTCAGTATTTTATATGCGTGTTTACAAACTGAGGCTCAGAAATAGATTATAGAGAGGCATTACATCTGTGTGCAATAGAAATAGGAACAAAGTGATAACATGACCTAATACTACTGAAATAATTAAAGGGTCTCAGAAATTGTTATGTATTTATATAGCAGAGCAAAAGTAATTTTACAAATATCTATTGTGCATTATTAAAATGTAAAAAAGTCAATAAACAATTAAACACTTAAAGTGAATGAGAAAATACAGGTGACATTGACTGCTTACTGCTTATCTGTGCCAAGCATATGAAATTGTAATTATACCTTTGAAACCTTGGAGTAAAAAAATATAATTAGCTTTGGAAAAATTAAACAGGTTTTAATTAGCAAAAAAATAAATGATACCTTTGCTGGAACCTGAAGGCATCCATCATACATTTGTAGAAGATGTGTGTGTAAGAGGGGCAGTTACATTTCTGGAGAGCAGTGCTTGCCAATTCTGATGCAAGCTTTTTGCTTCTGGGAATATGAGGGATAAAGGATGTATTGTCGATTTTATTCAAAAGCAACTGTCCATTAAACCCAGGAATAGCTCACTACTACTTTGGGCAGGGAAAAGAAAATGGAGGAGGGAAAGGATGGCATTAATTACTGAGGCCTAATCTTCACGATTCCTCTCAGGATCCTTAGGAATGATACTAGAACCAGACACAAGTTTTAGTCATATGTATTCCATGTTACAGAACCATGCTGCTACCAATGATGTAATGATCAATGATTCAACCTTATGGGAGGTAAGATATTTGACAAAATACATGTTTCCCTTTGAAATACTACTGATGTTAATCTCAATCTCAAGTGGGGTTATTATCCGCTTATTACCAGGGGTGTAGGAGTCAGAATATTTCTGGCCGAGATACGGATCATTGTATAGACATGCCGTAATATACCTTATATATACATACATACAAAAATAGAGAAAATCTTTGGGGGGATTTGTTCCCCACCCCCCCTGGCTCCTACACCCATCCCTTTTAACTAAATAATTAATTGGTTTCTCAGATCAATTCCAAAGCCTGGCTCTCTCATGTATGCCGTAGCAGCTTTGAGTTGTGTCCTCACTTATTTTTTAGTGATTAGGGCTAGCTTTTCCAGGATTTCTCTGATCCTCTCACAATGTTAATAGTGACACCTACACATCCTGCTCATCCTGTTAGAAAAAAGGACTCCCCTATTCATAAATCAGACATCAAAGTATTACCCACATATATGAGGTTGTTGATGATTGTGCTAGCAAACTTGATTCCAGCTTTGGATTCATCCAGCCAGGCCTTATGCATGATGTATTCCATGTATAAGTTGAATAAATAAGGAGACAAAATACAATATTGATGCACTCCTTCCCTGAACATGAAACATTCAGCTGTTTGCTTCTGACTGTGGTGTCTTGGTCCACATAAACATTGCTTAGGAGTCGGATAAGATGGTCTGGTAGAACTTACCACATTTTGTTATGATCCACACAGTCAAATGCTTTAAACTAGTCTATGAAGCAGTGATATATATTTTTCTGTAACTGCATTGGCAATTTGATCTTTTGTGTCTCTGTGAAACCCAGCTTGCACATCTGGTAGATCTCAGTCCACACATTGTTGAAGCTGAGCTTACAAAATCTTAAACATTACCTTGCTGGCATGTGAAATGAGTGCAATTGTTTGATAAATGAAGCACTCTTTGGCACTGCCTTTTTTTGGTGATGGGATGTAGACTGACCTTTTCCAGTCTACTGGTCACTTTTGATTTTTGTTGGCATTTTGCAAGCAACACTTTCACAGCATGATCGTTTAGGGTTTTCAACAGTTCAACTGGGAGTCCATCAACTTCTGCAGCCTAGTTTAACAGCAAGGCTTCCTAGTGCCCAACTCACTTCACTCTCCAAGATGTCTGGCTCCAGCTCATTGGACAATCTATTTATGCTATTATTGCAGTTAAGATGGTTGATGCATCTCTGTATTCATCCCACCTCTTCTTTATCTGCTCTACTTTTGTTAAGTCCCTTGTTTTTTTATCCCTATTTTAGTATGAAAGGTTTGTTTTATATCCTCAATTTTCTTGAAGAGATCTCTTGACTCTCCCATTATGTAATCTTCTTCTATCTCTTTACATCACTTATTATAGAATGTCTCCTTGTCTCTTCTACTTTTAAAACCTCATCAGACAGCCAGTTTGCATTCTTAGTTTTTTTCTTTTCTTTTTTTGGGATGCTTTTTATTGCTGTTTTCTGGACAATGTCAAAGACTTCTGTCCAAAGCTCTTCATTCATTTTATTAACCATGTCTAGTCCCTTAAATGTATTCATTAATTCCACTGCATATTCACAAATATTATTATGTATATTATTTATTTGTATCTGCTTGATCTGATGATTTTCAGTCTTAAACAAAATGTAATTCAGAATTTTGCAATAAAAAACTCATGATCACCTCCAGGTCTCCTCCATTTTTTACTACACAATACACTATATATTCAGTCGGATTTCTATATTGTAGAATGTCCATTTATTGGTGATGTCCATGTGTAGAGTAGTCTGTGAGGCTGTTGGAAGAGGGTATTTACTATGCCCAGAGTATTATTTTGACAGAATCCTACTAATCTCTAACATGCTTCATTTTGTACTCCAAGGCCAAAGAGTGTTCCAAATTCTAATTTGTTATACAGGTGTTTTTTTTTTCATGGCTTTGGCTTACACAGCTGCTAATTTTGTTTTTTTTATGTGATGATAGCCCTGATGAAGGAGACACCTGTGATAAATTACTGTGGTACCTGCTTCTCTTTCTTCCCCAAAGGAGCCTAGACTGATCTTCGAAAAGGGATTTTTTTGAGGTGCCTACCCAAAACTACCCTATTGATAACCTTTGTTTCCTCTGTGTGGACTGTCTATGGTCTGGAGACCCTCATACCCAGTGAATACCCTGGTGTCTGTGTATTTTGGACATTGTATGGTTAACCACTTGTTATACTGATTTGGTAACTATTTTTATATATAGGTTTTGTAGATAATATGCTATGGTCCAGTTGTTATTTACAATGGCAGGTTTAAAAGGGCCAACTGTGAATCTAAAACAATGGGGGTATTCAACATTGGAGACCTCCTGCTGATATATTAGGTTAGCTGGCCTAACTCCTCGTGACATTTTATTATGTAGTTCACCAACAAATAATTTTTTATCTCATATGCAATAAGCACCTGCACTGTGTGACATCACTTTCATGCATAGTTCCCATTAAACTTGCACCAAGCCATGCAAAATACTATAAAAAAAACATTAATTTTGTTGAGTTGAGATTTACTATCCCCTACATTTTCCTTGGGTATGGCTCTTTAATTTAAATAAAAAAAAAAGCCAAACTTAGAAAGTATGTGACCAATGGACTGATTATACACTTCTGTTACTTTTTCGCCTAGGGAAAGTGCATGCGCAATACATTGCCTCTCCTTTTCTGGTGTAGTGATTCCCGCATGATTACTGACTGGCTCGGCAGGGTAGGCTGGGCTCTTTAGCCTTAGTTGGCAGCCAGCCTAAGAGAAGAAAAACTCTGTATTCAAAAACTGTCAGATGAAGCTCATAAGCCCTGACAGGCAATCTATTTAAGAGAAGGACACTCTGATACAGTACCTACAACCTGAGGCCATGACAGATGAACTCTGAGTGTGTGAAGGGTGAGACCAGTACTGTGCACACTGCATCTCACTGAAAAACTCAATTCCGCAGGCCCAAGGGGCGTGTCAACAACTGGACATACAACATCCTAAAGTACTTCAGAGATGGGAAAGGGCAGAAATGGCAGGTGGAAGATGACCCTTGGAAACTGCAGTTTCAATCCTGCATTACCTTCAAACTTGATAATCTGCAATGGGTCACTCTGACCGCATCATTTTCATGCATTTCTCACTTCAGAATAAGCAGTATGCTACAAATTTCTGTGTCTACACCAACTCTTCAAGCGGATACTGCCGTAAAAGACAAGTTTTACATTGACCTGCACAATCTTGTACAGAACGTCCCTGCAGATAACAAAGTCATCAGCCTCAGGAACTTCATTGCCAGAGTAGGCAAAGATTCAGAAGTTTGGAAAGAGGTACTTGGCAACCACAGTGTTAGAAGTTCCAATGACAACTGGTGCCTTCTGCTAAAGTTTTGCGTGGAGCAGAAACTCACCATCACCAATACTGTTTTCCAGTAGAAAGAAAGGCTGAAGACAGCCTGGATGCAGCCTCAGTCCAAGCACTGGCATCTTATAGACTACATTTAGTGCACCAGCGAGACCTTTGAGACATACTACTCATTCAAGTGATGCCCAGTGCAGAATGTAATACAGCCCACCACCTGGTGTGCTGCAAACTTTGTCTTATCTTAAAGACAAAGAGGGGAGGAGCCCTAAGGAAGAAGTTACAGATCGGTAATCTCGGTTCAGCTGAAACAAAGGCTGACTTTCAGGTGAATTTGTCAGATTCTCTGTGGTAACACTTCAAAACCAGCTTCCTGCAGACCTCTGCAGAGGTCCTATGGTTCTCCACAAAGAAGAACAAAAACTGGTTTGATGAAAACAATCAGGAGATTCATGAATTACTGTCGAAAAAGAGATCCGCTCATCAAGTGCATCTAGCTCAGCTGTCCTGCCCTAATCAGAAAGCAGTCATCTGTCTTGTGTGCAGCAACTTCCAATGAAAGCTTTTGAGATATTCAGAACCAATTGGTCATCCAATCTCACAGAAAAAACTCAGCGTTACGCAAATGTTGATGACCACAGAGGCTTTTATGAAGCCCTTAAGGCAGCGAATAGCTGTTCCCACCTGGTTCAAAGCCCATTGCGCGCATTGCACAGTGCAGATGGTCAAGCATTAGACCAAGTAAATTACAGACAAGACGTCAATCCTGAACCTAGCTTGATCACTTTTAGACACTAATCTATGCCAACCATGTAGTTTCAGTCTCAGGGCTCCATTGCATTCCACAGCAACCAAAGGAAACAGAACTGGATGAAATCCCTACTCTCAAAGAGACTGTAAACGTTATTGCACAGCTTAAGATTGGTAAAGCAGCACGAGTTGATGGGATCCCAGCAGAGATCTGGAAACATGGGGGCCCTGCACTTCACACTAAACTCCATGAGCTCTTTGTATGCTGCTGGTGACCAGGCAAACTGCTACAGAACCTTCATGATGCAATCGTCATCACCCTGTATAAGAACAAGGGAGAAAATTCAGACTGCTCCAATTACCGGGAATAATTCTGCTCTCCGTCATGGGGAAAATCCTCACAAGAGTACAATCTAACAGACTGGTGCCCACTATAGCAAAATAACTCCCGCCCGAGAGTCAGTGTGGCTTTAACAGGAGCACAACAGACATGGTTTTTGTTCTCAGGCAGCTCCAAGAGTAATGTCGAGAATAGTAAAAGGGACTTTACATCACATTTGTTGACCTTACAAAAGCTTTAGACACCGTGAGCAGGAAAGGTGTCTGGCAAACTCTGGAACGTATAGGATGTCCTCCCAAGTTCCTCAGCATGATCATCCATCTAAATGAAGCCCAGTGAGGGCAAGTCAGGCACAGCAACGACCTGTTGGAGCCCTTTCCAATAAGTAACAGAGTAAAACAGTGCTCTGTACTCGCTCCAACCCTATTCACAGTATTCTTGGGTATGATGCTTCAAAGGGCCACTGCAGACTTTGATGAAGAGGATGGTCTCTACATCCAATACCACACTGATAGCAGTCTGTTCAATCTGAGGTGACTAAAAACCCACACTACGACATAAGAACGACTCGTTCGAGAGCTACTTGATGACATCTTGCTTCACCGAGGTAATTAAGGTTCAACCTGTTAAGATCTCCTCTGATCTGCAATATGCGGATTACTTATTAATTAATTTGTTGTTAAATAATTATTAATAGTATAGTATTGGAGGATGAATAAAGAGTTAGTCCATCAAGTTCAACCTTTTTAGATCACTATTGATCTTTTTAATATGTGGACTATTTATTATTAATTGTTAATTGATCCAGAGGAAGGCAAACACAAAAAAAACATCCATTTAAACTCTGCCAATTCTCACATAAGGGGAAAAAAGCAAAATTCCTTCCTGAACCCCGAAACTGGCGATCACATTTCTACCTGGATCAATATTCCTTTGCTAGTTATCTAGGATAGCCTTGAATGCCCTCTTTATTCAAAAATATATCTAACCCCTTTTTGAAGTTGTCTATTGAATTCGCTGTTACCACTTCCTTTGGTAGAGAATTCCACAGTTTAACCACCCTAACTGTGAAGAACCCTTTTCTTTGTTTAAGGTAAAATCTTTTTTCCTCTAACCTCAAAGGATGTCCTCTTGTCAGTTGAAAATATAATTTGCTACAAAAAGTTCACTTGACAAAGCCTTATATTGACCCTGGATGTATTTAAATAAAGTAATCATATCCCCTCATAGACGCCTTTTTTCTAGCGAAAATACGTTTTAGATTGGTTAGTCTTTCTTCATAACTTAGCCCCTGCATTCCCCTTATTAGTTTTGTAGCCCTTCTCTGTACTTTTTCCAACTCTAAAATGTCCTTTTTATGAAGTGGTGCCCAAAATTGTACTCCATATTCCAAATGATGGCGTACTAGGGATTTGTATAGTGGTAGAATTATATTTGCTCCCCTTGCTTCTATACCCTTCTTAACACATGCTAATATTTTACTTGCCTTTGCAGCTGCTGCTTGGAATTGAGCACTGCTACCTAGGTGGTTGTCCACTAGTACTCCCAAATCCCTTTCAATATCTGATACCCCTAGATTTGCTCCATTAAGATTATAAATTGCATGGCTATTTTTCCTTCTCAAATGCATAACCTTGCATTTATTTGTATTAAATCTCATCTGCCATTTAGCCGCCCACAACTTAATGTCATCAGCAAAAATGGAGACAAAGTAGTTCTTGGAGATATCTGTCCCTGGCCAAATTACCAATATATATATATATATATATATATATATATATATATATATATATATATATATATATAGTGTGCACACCTTAGAGAAATAATACACCAACACAGAGTTCTGGTATAAAGCTTTCTCTTGCCTACTGTTTATTGAATCAGCTGATATATATAACATTTAACAATCAGATAAATGTTGCAATTAAGCAAATCATCATGTTTATTCGGTAATTCATTGGTTCTGTGATGTCTGCTTTTACAGAATCTAAACAAGGCATTGGGATAGTGCGTTAAGGAGTCTCTAGGTGTCATCCCACAGTGGGATGAGTCTTTCTCTCATTGGTCAGAAGTTTAGGACAAAGGGAAGATGGCGTTCTCCTCCTTGTGCCCAGGGTGTGATAAGACTCGTCATCCTTAACAGACCGGAAATAGTGCTGTCTACATCTTGTATGCAGGGAAATGACAAATCCTCCATCTTAGAGTCTCCAATAATCAACATTGTAAATAAGATTACGTAATACTGAAAAGAGAAAATATATGAGTAGGGCAAACATAAAATGCATTTTCTTGTAGATCCTGATCCATAACAACACTAGTTTCGAGTCCTACTTCTATGTCATTAATAAATATGTTAAATAGGAGAGGACCTAATACTGAACCTTGAGGAACCCCACTTATCACATTAGACCAATCGGAGAATGTTCCATTTACAACAACCCTTTGCTTCCTGTCTTTTAGCCAGCTCTCAATCGATGAGCAGATATTTACTGCATTTCCTGTATCCCTTAGTTTGCTTACTAGTCTTCCATGTGGCACTGAATCAAATGCCCTTGAAAAATCTAAAAAGACTACATCCAATATGGTGAACTCACTACTGGTAATATAGACATTTACCATCGTTGATAGTCAGCTTTTGCTTTGGAGTACCATTCTCCAGTCTGTCTTCTCTTTTGAGAGCCCAGGCAAGGCTCGTCTCGAGGACAAAAGGAGGAGGCGGAAAACTCATGCAACAGCAGCACCCAACCGACCCTTGCAACTACTGTAGTTTAATCTGCCTCTCCTGCATTGGCCTCCTCAGCTACCAAAGAGCCTGCAGATGTAGACAAAATCCCTCTTAAATCTCTGTTCACAAAGCCAAGCCAATCAGTGCCCTAACAACAGGAGCAAGATGTTAATTAGGAGTAAAAAAAATACTAAAACTCATATTTAATAATTTAAATAAAAAAAAATAATATTCTGTTTCAAACTTATTTTCAAAGATCGAAGATCCCCTATTCATAAGATCAATGGGGGGAGGAGTCTTTGTCTAGCCAGCACTGCTAACTTCTTAGACAAGATTGAACTGTGATCACAATACACAGTAATTAAGGTTAAAAAAAGACGTTCATCAAGAGTCCATCAAGTTCAACCTTTTTAGATCTCCTCTGATTTGCAATATGCGGATTAGTTGTTGCATTGGCTGGAGATTTGCTATATTAAATTACATTAAGTTGTGAGGCAGACTACAATGATCGTTTGGCCTGTCATTTCACCATAATGTTCTTAAAACCCTTCAACGATCAGTTTAATGGTAGGATGATGCTCTAATCATTGAAAGCGACTAAAACGTTCAAAAATATTTTGCTTAATAATCAGTGCATAATTAAAACAGCTAACCTCTCTTGTTAAGCATTACATTTGTCATTTAAATATACTTTGAACTTATGTAACATAGAATCTGGTCCCCCAAGTTGAATTAAGTGTAATTAACATATTTTTGGAGGAATATCTTTTGAAATCTTTGCATATGAGTATTGGAATATGTTTTGTGCTTGTAACATCACTTCCTGGGATTTGTATCATGAGGGTGTGTATTTTGCCTATAAGTGTAGGGATAGGTTCAGGAAAATTAAACCTTTGTTAGATAATTGGATATGATTGAAACACAACACCCATTCCCCTCACTGACCCAGAAGCAGGATATTGTATAAATGGATACAACCACAGGTCTCTAGAAATGTAAATATCCCTCACAAACAAATTATTTCCAGTAAAGTATCATGGATTCCTCCAGAATCAAATAAAGACATCGACATGTTTTTATTTATTTTTATTAAAAACTATCTTTATGATTTTTTTCCTTCCTAATTAAGTTTTTAATCAGTCTCAAAGTTGTCAAACACACATTCATATACATTTTTGTAACAGTCAATAAGGACCATATTTGATCATTTTAACAGTTAAAAAACTAGTCTGTGATCCTGATTATTTTTTTCCATTACAAAATAATCAGTGATTTCCTAATTACAGCACACATTATGGTCATATCAAATACCCACAACAAACCTGTCTATCTTTTTTATAAAATCCACTTTGATCTATGATGCAACTCTGGTTATCATTTACAGTTTCCCAATGAGAAGACACTCAATTACTAAATAATAGTAAATTATATATATATACTAGCGTATTGCCCGTCAAAAAATGACGGCAATCAGATGTGTATGTTTTAAAAGTTGTTTAGTTATTAATATACATATGGAATTGTAAGGTAGCTAATGTTGTTTTCTGTGTACTACTGAAATATAGAAATCAAATTAATAAATTAATTTACGTATTTTGAATCATTGTGTTGAAGAGCTGGCAATCTGTGTTGATGTTGCAGCAGCATTAGTGGTGTGGAGGTACTGTGTAAGCGTGATGAACGTGTGCAGTGTAATAGTGTGCGTGCGCGATCCGAAACCGTTAACGTAGCTGTGTACTTCCGCATTATCCTAAAATGGCGGATAATGTGTGGTATGCGTCTTAGCGGATTATCGGTATGTGTTTTCCGTGGTTATAGTGCTGTCGCCTGGTTTTAGTTTTGTTCGTGCAGCATTTTTTCTGCCGCGCTCATTGCCAAAGTACTACGGTTTAACGGCTCGCCTCGCTGCGCGAGGCTCGCCGGGCAATGATCGCCTGCGCCGCTCATCGCTCAGCCCGCTAAAGTACTACGGTTTAATAGTAAATATGGTCAAACGGTCAAATGACGGTCACTAAAAATTAAATGTAGTGAAATTTGGTTGCCACACAACATAACACTACATTTGTCCTTTTTTTTTTTTCTTAAAATAAATACAATTTTTTTTTTTTATTATTATTTTTGTAACTTGCAACATATTTCACATCAAATGCGTTGGTTTAGGCGGGAAATCCGATGTTGCGCGAGAAAAAGTCGTTAAATCTGTGTTAATGCGAAAATCTGTAATTGTGTTTCGTAAAATGTACTCGCTACTGTCTTTTTACACATTGCGCGGTTAATCCGCATCCTTTATCTCGTTGTCTTTCAAAGACATACGTCTGTGACTGTGTTTTACGCAGTTCGTAGTAGTATAGCCTCGTTTTCATTTTTTTCGGCGGCCATTTTTTTCTCGCTTAGCCGATTTTCGATCTTTGTAACTCGGCTAAATCTAAATTGCAGTTCCAACTCACTTCCAGACGTCCTGCCTGGTTCCCCATGCTGTAAGTGACCTTTGTTTTATTTTTTAGTGTGTATTTAGTGTTTTTCTTACTGTTTTTGTTCTGCTGCTTATCTCGTAATTTTTTTCACCTCATATTTTTTTCTAAGTGCTACGGTTTAACGGCTCGCCTCACTACGCGAGACTCGCCTGCAATGAGCGCCTGTGGCGCTCATTGCCAAAGTGCTACGATTTAACTGCTCGCCTCGCTGCGCGAGGCTCACCGGGCGATCAGCGCCTGCGGCGCTCATCGGTAAGTCGTACGCACTACGCAACGCAGCGTGACGACGAATCGTAGTTAGACAATTATAATATGTGATATTCATGGATAAGTGAGAGTCAATAAAACTTACTTAAATGCAGCAAATTTAAGGTGATATTGGGATCTAAAACATTAATAGTATTCAAAAACCAAGATAAAACAGGTTTCTCCCATTGGTGATCTCTCTCAAATACCTAATTTGTTCCATGGAGTCTATTCACTAAAGTGTTATGAGATCTTAAGGACTGAACCATATGTACTGAAGATTAAAATAGCAATGAACTTTGCCATATGCACTAAGATTTCCTTTTTATAATGAGGACAGCAAATCCAACGGGTTCCTTCTACAGGGATACTAAACTTCTCCTTATCCTTAATTATATGCCCAGCAGTTTTCACTATGTTATTTCACACACATTGTACAAAAATGCTTAATTTTTATTTATATGCATCTTTTGCCATTAGATATTATTATTATTACTGAAGCATAATGTAAAGTAATTGTTTGATTCTTGTTTTTTCTAAATAGATTAACTGATATATTAATATTGCAAACCTTAATTTAAAAAAAAAGGATCATCTTTTTAAACATAATTAGATAAGGCTAACAGACTTCCTCGTTTGGATGTCTACCTGGTTGTTGTTAATGGGTTTGGTACCTCAATGAAGCTATGAGCTACACCGTGACGGGTCATCCAAGATTGACAGTTTATAGAAGAGATTAGATCATGAGCTTCTTATTGAAAATTTTAGAATTAAACTGAATAAAAGAGGGAAAATCATTAGACCAAGTAGATTTGAAATAAACAATATTCCCTGTGAATATGCTGTGGAGGTAAAGAATAGATTTAAGGCACTAGAAATGGTAGTTAGAATGCCTAAAGAACTGTGGCTAGATGTGTCATGACTGGTAAGGTTTTGAAAGAAGCCTAAGAAATAAGTGAAAGTGAAAGGTAGTTCCAGAGTACAACAAAATGAGACAAGGAGACAAGAGATCTCCTCCAGAAAAGTGTGGATCTCAAAGGAATTTTTCATGCCAAAGTGATAAAAGACAAAAACGTAAAGGTGGCAGGAATACACATCCATACAGGAAGGATATTAACAGGATTGATAACATCAATGTTTTTTTTCAATGAGCTGGAGACAGAAATCTTGGACAGTGAAATAAGAAGCCTTGCTGATAACAAGGATGCATGATTTTGCTTGTATTATGTCAACAAATTTGGAAAACTCAACATTGGCCAGTGGACATTTGAACTCATTTCACATGCCAGCAAGGTAATGCTTAAGATCCTGCAAGCAAGGTAATGCTTAAGATCCTGCATGCCAGCAAGGTAATGCTTAAGATCCTGCAAAATTGGCCAGTGGACATTTGCACTCATTTTACATGCCAGCAAGGTAATGCTTAAGATGTGCAAGCCAAGTTTCACAGAGGCAGAGGTACAAGAGATCAAGTGCCAATGTCTGCAGGATGATAGAGAAAGCAAGAGAGGTCCTTTGCTTCATAGACTTTTTTAAATCCTGTGTGGATCAAGTTATTAAAGTGATGGGGGTACCAGGCCGTTTCACCGTTTCATTAGTATATGGACAAAGAGGCCACAGTCAGAACGAAAATGGAACAACTGAATACTTCATAATCATGAAAGTGTTGTGACAAGGCTATAGATTGTCATATTATTTATTCAACTTATACAAGAAATGCATCATGTGTAAGGGTTGGTTGGACGAATCCAAAGCAGGAATAATACTGCTTGGGGAAATAAAAACCTCAGATACACAGATGATGACTGATAGTAAGGAGGAACTAAAGGGCCTATTGATGAGGGTGAAAGAAAAGAGTGTAAAAGCTGGCCTGCTGTTCAACATTAAAAAGATGAAGATCATGGCAAATAGCAATCTCAGTTCCTTGCAAATAAATGAGAAAGTCATGGAGGCAGTGACAGATTTTATTTTCCTGGGCTCCAAGATCTCTGCAGTTGGTGACAGATGTGCCTGGCATGCTGTGGTCTATAGGGACATGGAGAGTCAACAATTTCACCTTGTTATTCAAATGTCTCTTAACACTTACTGTCTCATTCCCATCTTGTGTCCAAGCTATCTTCTACTTCACAGTCTATACACATTTCACATTTCCCTGAATACCCACTTCCTCTCTCTTTCCAACCCTGATACAACCTGGATTTTCTCATCCTACTTCTCGGGTTCTCCCTGCTTGATCTGTTGTGCTCTTGATTCTGATTTTGCTTTTGTCCTATTGCATATCATAAACTAATACAAATCTTAACTCCTGCTCAGCCTACTATGTTGTTCAATTAAATTATATCCTCTGTATCTCCAAAATTAATGATCTACTGTTTCATAATTATGTAAAGTGTCTTGGATTCATATTCTTTATACAGATGACAAGAGGGTCCATACTCACAGATGTGCCTGACAAGCTGTGTCACGGAGAGTCTGACATGATGGAACGACTGAACAAGAACAGCAACAGACTGGTTTTATGATCCTACTGCAAGTGGATTTTCCTTTTTGCAACTAAAGGCTGATAAATTGAAGAGTGCACTAATTGTGCCCAGGTGAGAGTAGTTTGGTTTGACTGTGTTAAACTACTATAAAGGTTTGTGAGCTGGGTGGGGCTGTTTGCAAGTGGATTTAACTTTTTGCAAGTAAACTAATTGTGCCCAGGTGAGAAAGCAGAAGTTAATATAAACAGGAGAAGGGGCGAACTTGTGAGCATGTGTACATTTCTAGTATAAGTGCAATTCCAGTAAACATGTAGCAGTTTAAATAAAAGGAGGGAGTTCAAAAAAAAGGGGGAAGGCAGATTTATAGTGTGAAGGGGGAAGATTAAAAAAGGATATATATATATATATATATATATATATATATATACATATATATATTTTGCTTTTGTTTTTTTCAAAACTTTACACAAATATATTTTTTTATATTCTTTATTTTCCCCACTGAATTTTTGTAGAGTCAGTCCAGTGGCAACCTCACTCAGTTATTATCCGGTCATATGTATGCAATACTGGAACAGATGATCCAGGGTCCATACCTCTGAGGGAGGTGTGAGGATGGTTCCTCTCTGGAAGCTCAAATTGGAGAATTGGAGAGGAGAATTGCAGCACTTACTGATATTGCTCCACTGAAAAGGGAGTTGGTGCACACAGTTTAGCTGGGCCTAGCATGGAGAGTGGAGCTAGGGCTAGTAAGGATGTACAGGGAGGAAGCTGGGTTACAGTTAGAAGGGGAGGCAGGGGGAACAGGAGGAGGCAGGCTTGTTCTGAGTTGGCAAACACCAACAGATTTGCCAGATTGAGTGAAACTGTTGGGGATGTCCATTCAGGAATGGCAATGCCAGATAGAGCTGATCCCTCTAACAGCCGGGAGAACAGTTCTACTGGAGGAGTGGGAGGGCAGAATAGGCAGAGCAACAGACAGGTTTTGGTGGTAGGGGACTCTATTATTAAGAAGGTAGACAGGGTTATTTGTCACCCAGTTCCCAACAATCAAACAGTTTGCAGAAGGAGCTTAGGGAGGTTAATGTGTGGCTAAGGATGTGGTGCACTAGGGAGGGGTTTGGGTTTTCTACAGCAGGGATGGATTGCACCTTAATAATGAGGGAGCTTTTGTGCTAGCGGATAGGATGGTAGAAAGGCTGGATGAGTTTTTAAACTAGTAGGTGGGGGAAGGGACTAGATATAAGTAATATAGTAGAAAATGTCGAGGGTGTAAGGGAAGAATTAACAACACATAGAGGAGGAGATGGGGGGACAGGTAGTATAGTCAATAGGGAGAAACTACAAATTACAAACTCATAACATAAGATGTATGCTTGCGAATGCCAGAAGCTTGTCAGGAAAAATGGGAGAGTTATAATTATTAGCAACTAATAAACAATGGGATTTAAAAGGCATTACAGAAACATGGTGGGATGAATCTCATGACTGGACTGTTAATCTGGATGGTTTTAAAAGTATTGACTCTATTATTAAGAAGGTAGACAGGGTGATTTTTCACCCAGATCCCAGCAATCAAACAGTTTGCTGTTTCCCGGGTGCTTCGGTTGGTCATGTTGTGGATCGGGTAGACAAATTATTGGGAGGGTCTGGAAATGAACCAGTGGTTTTGGTACATATTGGTACCAATGACAAAGTTAGTGGAAGATGGAGTGTCCTAATGAATGTTTTCAGAGAACTAGGTAATAAACTGAAGGCAAGGACCTCCAAGGTAGTATTTTTGAGATACTACCAGTGCCACATGCTAGCCCAGGGAGGCAGAAGGAGCTTAGGGAGGTTAATGTGTGGCTAAAGATGTGGTGCACTAAGGAGGGGTTTGGGTTTTTAGAGCACTGGGCTGACTTCTCACTTCGGTACAATCTCTATACCAAGTATGTATTGCACCTTAATGATGAGGAAGCTTTTGCATTCATTATCATCTGCTATTAGGTTTTGATGTCTTGCAGCTAATTGAAAAGTATCATAAACTATGTCATTCACTGTGCGTAAATGTTCATAACTTGCACCGGGAACATGTAAACAAAGTAATCTTTACTGAAACGTTCATTGGCTATTGGACTGATGGTATAAATTCATGGGATAATTTTATGAGTATGTTTTTTTCGTTGTCGTCATTGTCCATTTATGAATACATAGTTATATGGAATTGATTCTCAATGTAAAAAAATTGTCTAGCCTCAGTGTCCTGACAATTTAATTGAAAGCAAGCAGTAAGTGTTGTTGCTCTAAGTTCATTTTGTTCTGGAGCATTTCTTTCATTCCCTGCAGTAAAGCAAACAAATTGGTCTTGTGGCAAATGTACAGCTAACCAATGCACAGCATGTGACTGATCATGCATCTCAAATTTGAGAAAACGCCACATTGCGTCTGGAGCACTGACATAGCGAGCATCTAAATAATTAGAAAGTTTGACATGTAAAATTGGATTGTCTTGTTCATTTTGTGCACTTTGCACAACAACAGTTGCTGCATCATATCCTTTGTATACAGTATATATATATTTATATATACAACCCCTGATGAAATTTTCAGAAACGTGCATCGGGTTGCACGCTTTGCTACGCTGCGACGTTGACCTATGACGTCACATGTAGACGCATAGGCGACGCGCAGATAGCTTGGAGCCTTGGCGTTTAATAATATAGGCTTACCACGTATTCATGCAATACAGTTACCGATATCCCCTATATTTAAAAGAAGCAATTTTGGCCTATATAGTCTTTACTAGGGATACGATAACATGCACTAAGGCTCCATAGATTGAGAAGTGGAAGTGACGACAATTGCATAACTTAGCGTCAAGCTTTAACTTAATATTTATTAATTTGTTCATAGACCCAGACACCTTCATAGCACTAGCACTTTATTTCAGTATATTGGGGGAAATACATTTCTCTGATATAATTATGATACTGGCACTGTGATATAATTTAATTTTGGGATATTTAGTATGAATACTGCTAGCACTTAGCACTTTATCTTTGATCACAGAGTAAAATACAGATAAGTTGCTTTTTACTTATCTCAATCATACATAGGGTCTAACAACATAAGTATTTACTAATATGGTTATTTTAAGATGTATACACTTTCCATATTCTCTTTAGCTTCAGGATTTTATATCAGTTATTTTAAACTTCTCCAATAAATGCTAAGTTTTATATTTTGAGTTTTCTCTATATTGTTATTTAGATAGAGGGTGTGCATTTAAACTCAACAGGATCCCTGTGCTCTTTCTCCCTTTTTTTGATTCTTATATCTATTTATACACATATTTTATGGATTTGATAGAAGTGCAAGCTTCTACAATTATGTGTGCACTAGCGACTTGCCCATCAAAAAATGACAGTCAATAACATTATAAGGCTGGGAATGCTGTTAGTCCTCTTAATACCTTTGGCGCTCATTGCTAACATAAACCTTGCTAAACTAACCACCCTCTTCACTAACCTATTAACACTTACACTACCTACCTACACTACCTATCTACTGCCTAATGACCCGACTAATTACAGAAAATAATAAAACCTAACTCACAAAAAATAATAAAAGTTAAGTCACATAAAATAAAAATTCCTAATTGTAGTGACAACAGCCAATCAGAAGCCGCTATTCCCTTCACCCAATCACAATGGGATACACCCCCATGGGGTGATTGGCTGAAGGCATATATGCCTTCTGATTGGCTGTTGTCACTGTCAATCAGATTACAGCCAATCAGAAGACGTAGATGTCTTCAGTCAATCACACTGTGGGGGTGTATCCCATTGTGATTTTGTGAAGGGAATAGCGCCTTCTGATTGGCTGTTGTGACTGTCAATTAGACTACAGCCAATGAGAATGTGCTGATGCCTCTAGCCAATCACCCTGTGGGGTCGTATCCCATTGTGATTGGCTGAAGGCAATGAAGGCTTCGGATTGGTTTAAAAAAGATTGACAGGTGCATTAGCCAATCAGAATAGGATATTGGGGCTTACACCTTGGCACCTTCTGATTGGCTGAAAATTGATTAACAGCATATTCAGCCAATCAGAATGCTTCATTTGTCTTCCGGAAAAGTCTGTAGGAGGCTCATTAGCGTCAGGGTGGACCTCTGTTATTTTTTTTATTTTTTGGTGGGGCGGATTCTTCCACGGCTCAGCCGGGACAGAAGAGAAGGAGGCCGGGGACATCGCGGGGAGGTAAGTTCAATGTATATTATTTGTATGTTACTTTATTTTGTGTGTGTTTGTATATTGTATTAATGTAATGTTTTTTTTTATAACAGGGGCCGTGCCAGAGAGGAAAATAAGAAGGATGGGGAGGGCATGCTGGAAAGGTGAGTAGAATATTTAGAATATTTAGAATGTTTATTTATTGTATATTAATGTGCTGTACTCACTTTTTTTCTGCAGGTTGGTGATCTGAAGGGACATCTGCAAAGGTAAGTGGTCTTAATTATTTTAGCTTAGTTTAGAATTAGGGTTTGTATATGGAGATAGGGTTTATTGTATATTAAATAGGGGGGATATATTTTAGATAGTTAGGGGGGTATGTGTGTATTTTTGGATAGGATTTATTGTATTTTAGATAGTGTGGTATGTGCATAGTTTTGATAGGATGTAATGTATTTTAAATAGGGTGTTATATTTTATATGATTTGTACTGTATTGTAATGTACTGTATGTATTGTGCTTGTCTTTTCTTTTCAGGTATGTAATTTGTTTGTTATTTTCTGTAGTGGGGGGGTTGAAATTTATTTTTTTATTTTCTGTAATGTATTTTTTATTTTTTTGTGACTTAGGTTGTTTGTGTAATGTAGATTTTATTTTTCTGTGACAGATTTTTTTTGTGAATTAGCTTTTATTATTTTTTGTAATTAGTGGGGTGGGCGGGTTTATTACTGGTAGGTAGGTAGGTAGTGTAGGTAGGTAGTGTAGGTGCTGATAGGTTAGTGAAGAGGGGGGTTAGTTTAGATTTAATGGTTTATTGGGGGTATCTATATTGACCCCCATAAGTGATAGGGTTTGTTAAGGGGTTATGGGGAACTGTCTTGACCCCCATGAGTGACAAGGATAATGAAGGGCTTATGGGGGTCTGTATTGACCCCCATAAGTGTCAGAGTTAATTAAGGGGTTATGGGGGTCTGTATTGACCCGTATGAGTGACAGGGTTAATTAAGAGCTAATGTGAGTCTGTATTGACTCCCATGAGTGACAGGGTTAATTAAGGGGTTATGGGGTCTACATTGACCCCCATGAGTGACAGGGTTAATTAACAGCTTATTGGGTTCTGTATTGACCCCCATGACAGACAGGGTTAATGAAGGGCTTATGGGGTCTGTATTGACCCCCATGAGTGATATGGTTAATTAAGGAGTTATGGGGTTCTGTATTGACCCCCATGAGTGACAGGATAAATTAAGGGTTTATGGGGGTATTCATTGACCCCCTTAAGCGACAGTGTTAATTAAGGGGTTATGGGGGTCTGTATTGACCGCCATGAGTAAGAGGGTTAATTATTGGCTTATGGGGTCTGTATTGACCCCATGGGTGACAGGGTTAATTGAGGCTTATGGGGGGCTGTATTGACCCCTATAAGTGGAAGGGTTAATTAAGGGGTTATCAGGGTCTTCATTGACCCCGATGAGTGACAGGGTTAATTAAGGGGTTATGGGGCTCTGTATTGACCCCATGAGGGACAGCGTTAAATAAGGGATTAAGGGGGTCTGTATTGACCCCCATAAGTGACAGGGTTAATTAAGGAGTTATGGGAATCTTCATTCAGCCCCATGAGTGACAGGATTAATTAAGGGGTTATGGGTGTCTGTATTGACCTCCATGAGTGAAAGCGTTAATTAGGACTTATGGGGGTCTGTATTGACCCCCATGACTGACAGGGTTAATGAAGGGCTTATGGGGGTCTGAATTGACCCCCATGAGTGATATGGTTAATTAAGGGGTTATAGGGGTCTGTATTGACCCCCATGAGTGACAGGGTTAATTAAGGGGTTATGGGGGTCTGTATTGACCACCATGAGTGAGAGAGTTAATTATTGGCTTATGCGGTCTGTATTGACCCCCATGAGTGACAGGGTTAATTGAGGCTTATGGGGGTCTGTATTGACCCCCATAAGTGTCAGAGTTAATTAAGGGGTTAAGGGGGTCTTCGTTGACCCCCATGAGTCACAGGGTTAATTAAGGGGTTATGGAGGTCTGTATTGACCCTCATAAGTGACAGGGTTAATTAAGTGCTTATGGGGGTCTGTATTGACCTCCATGAGTGACAGGGTTAATTAAGACTTAGGCAGTATTAACCCCCATGACTGACAGGGCAAATGAAGGGCTTATGGTGGTCTGTATTGACCCCCATGAGTGACAGGGTTAATTAAGTGGTTATGGGGACCTGTATTGACCTCCATGAGTGACAGGGTTAATTAAGGCTTATGGGGGTCTGTATTGACCCCCATGACTGACAGGGTTAATGAAGGGCTTATGAGGGTCAGTGACCCCCATGAGTGAAAGGGTTAATTAGGGATTTATGGGGGTCTGTATTGACCCCCATGAGTGACATGGTTATTTAGGGTCTCATGGGGCTCTCTATAAAGCCCCATGAGTCTTGGGGTTAATTTTTTATTTTTCTCAGGTCCTTTAAGGATCTTTTCGGTCCTTTAAGTACCCGCAAGGTGGAACATTTGAATTTGGATTTCAGCGGGGGTCCCTGATCTCATGCAATCGGGGACCCCCAGTGTGAGGGTTAATGTGGGAACCCTCCCGGGGTCCCAATTGAGACCCCCATCACTGTGGGGTTAATGTTAGGTGCGGTGGGGCTAGTTACAGCTGGAGGGCCTAAGTGTCTGTATGTGTTTAGCAGTGTTTTTCTCGGTCCTGGAGCCTCAGTTTAATTATTTTCAGTACCCATTTTCTTTTCTCGCTTAGGCGATTTTTGAGTGGCGAAATGGGGCAGATTAGGGTTAAATTGGCGTTCAACCTCACTTCTAGAGGTCCTGGCTGTCCCCCCTGCTGTTGGTGAGTGTTTTTTTTATTATTATTATTATTGTGTGTGTTTTCGTGGTTTTGTGTTTGCGCAGTTAGGTGTGTTTTACGACCTTGTGTATTTTTTTTTTAAGTCCCGCAGGTCGTAAATTTGGGTAGCAGGAGTTTTTTTTTTCTATGTGCCGCGGGTCATAATTGTGTGTCGCAGGCAGCAGGCAATGAGGGAAAGGAGAAGGAGAACATAGGCACAGGAGAAGAGAGACACTGGGTAAGAACAGGAGGAGGGGAAAAGAGACACAGGTGAAAGAGAGGAGATGGGGAAGAGACACACAGGGGAAGGAGAGGAGGAGGGGAAGAGACACACATTGAAGGAGAGGAAGAGAGACACAGGGTAAGGAGCGGAGGAGGGGAAGAGAG
The DNA here is from genome assembly GCA_027410445.1 of Discoglossus pictus. Lineage (NCBI taxonomy): Eukaryota > Metazoa > Chordata > Amphibia > Anura > Alytidae > Discoglossus > Discoglossus pictus. The sequence goes on along the minus strand of CM050167.1, from coordinate 122,292,138 downwards.
ACACAGGGTAAGGAGAGGAGGAGGGGAAGAGAGACACAGGGTAAGGAGAGGAGGAGAGGAAGAGGTCCTGCGGGGTTGTAGGGATGAGCGCTTACAGCGCTTATCTCCACCAGCGCAAGGAGTGCCTTTGACGCTCCTTGCCAGCAACTGCGGCCCTCGCTTTGCGATGGCGGCAGTTGCAGTAGGCTCTCTACGCGAGCCCGCAAGCGTTAGCAACAACCCGTATTGCTCACAACTATATATGTGATTGCACTTCATCAGCAAATGTGGATTATATGGAACTACGTATCTATTATCGACCTTCTGGCCACGAATAATAGCAGTTTGTCCTTCTCTTATTTTATACAAAGGGTATCCATCACAATTTGCATACATCTGCATTTGAAATTGTTTTGGGAATTCTGTTGTGCATTTTTTATACATACATGGTGAATTTGGATTGATATGTCCCCATGGACCATGAATCATTCTCTGTGTTACAATGTCATAACGTTTTGAATATTTTTCTGGATGTGTCAGTTTAGCAGTAATTACTGAATCCACTCTCTCTGTAGTATTCAATTTATCTTTTTCTTGCAGGATTAAAAGAATATGTGCATGTGGCAGGCCTCTTTTTTGAAATTCAATGGTATAAACAAAAGCCACACATTTTCCAAATAACTCTGCTTTAGTTATATCATGTATTAATGAATTGAGTTTTGTTTTGAATACTCTCGCCACTAAATCTGGTTGGTCAGAAATATTTTGGCCAAGTTTAAAATTTCCCTTGATCTCTGGCCATTGTGGATTACATGTGAATGTAATGATTAAATCAGGTTTTCCAAATTTTGTAACAATAGCCATGGCATCATTGTATCTTTCTCGCATATTGCTAGTAGATCCTTGGAAAGTGGATGGCAAAATGATTGCTCTTCCACCTGGAAGGTCTCTGTTGGTAGCCAATTCAGTGACATAATTCATCAATCCACAATATTGTTCAATGCAAAGCTTGTTTTTTTGATATTTGATAAAATGTGGATTATTTGTTTCGACTTGTAAATATGAATTAAATATCCATTGTTGTGTTAGTTTTCCGCCACATAAAATAGGATTAAAATGATCGCGAATAGGAGTTTGTGCCAATTTATATTCCAGCACAGAAATATTGCATCTAACACAAACCCTACTATTGAGATAACTTTGCATTTGTAATTGTGGTTCCCATCCTGGCTCACCATTTGGAACAAAAAATATGTCATTGGATCCAAATGACAACTTAATTTATTGATGTTTATAAAAGGTTGGTCTTCATTATGCTGAAAAGGGGGTTCACATCCTCATTTTTAAAGACCATGGCAACCTCATTTACGATTTGTAAATTATACTGTCTTTAATCAGTATTGCAATCTCTTTTAAAAAACATATTTACTCTTGGCAATTGATGTATTTGAGCATGTTCTTGTTGTTCTTTTTCAACCTCTGCTAATTTTTTGTATGCTTGACTATATGGCTTTTTGGCCATAACCTTATCCAGCTGTTCAAAGACTATGCACAAACACTGTTTATTTTCAATAAGCGTCATCCGTTGTTCAACAGCTTCCATTGTATCTAAGACAGATAACTGTGCAAATTTCCTTTGCTCTCCTTCTTGTGGGTGTAAATGTGAAGTGCAGTGGTAAATTTGTCTGTGAACTATAAAACAGTAAGACATTTTCTGCTAATGTTGCAGCAAATTAAATTGCACTGTTATAAGACATGATGTTTTTTTTAATTTATATAATTTGGAAATGTTGGATCGCTCATTATACTTTCTAAATATTCAGGAAATGTGTGTCTTCATGGAAGTCTTACCTTTCCTTTCTGACAGCCAATAAACTCCCCATCAGTTGGTCTTTGCTTCAGAAAATTATAGACCCCACAAAACTGACAAACCACATTTATTAATCCACAATAAGGAGTGTCTACTGTTAGTGATGTAAATAAAGGACTATCCTGAGCTTCCTGAACCTAGCTATCAGTACCAGTGTGTATATCAACATTGGTGTCATGTGTATCAACATTGGTGTCATAAGGCAATATTGGGTCATTAGGCAATGTTTCACAGTCATGTTTTTGTTTACTTTTTCTTTTCTTTGAAGGTCCAGCACACTCAGTTTGTCCTTTTGCACTCATTTTTCTTTTATTGGCAAGTCTCTGTCGGTCTTCTTCTCTTAGGGCCTCATTCTATTATCGGCCGTAGGAGATGCGGGGCCGCAAGGACCGGCCGCAAACTATTTGCCTATTCTATTCCCTTACGGCCGGGGATTCTGGCAGGCTTGCGGCCGGCGCCTTGCCATCCCTTGTGGGCGCACACGCGCCGGAGGAAAGCCTTTGATCTTAAACAGCCGCAAGAGTTTCGGCCGTATGAAAATCCTGGTTGCTATTCAATTGCTCCGGGAACCCTCTCTGCAAGGCTAAAACCGAGCCGCAGCTTACTTGCAGCAAAAAGGTCCTGCAGGCACACAATTAAGCACATTTTAAAGCCATAATAAAGCCATCCTGCACTCCGAGGAGACTATAAAGTGATTGTAGGTGTTAGCATTCATAGCACAACATTCCCCTACACTCAAATCTGTAAATAAATTTTATTTGAATTTTTATCAAATAGCCATGGAAAAATGTCTTGGAGCACCTCAGACCCGCCCACGCTGCGGCCGGAAAATAAACAGTTAATGTAATCTCAGATTTGGGCTGATGTGCAAGCTTGAGAGGGGGTTGCTATTAATCCTCATGTCCCCCATTATGATCCCTAGCATTTACAGAGCTTTACAGTGCCGTCTTGAATTTATTTTTGCATTTAAAGATTTCTGAGCTTACGGCCGATTGCAAGATATACGGCCGGCTGTAAGGGGATAGCCTTGCGGCGCCTTATAATTAAATTGCAAGGTAACGGGAGCCCCGCAAGGATTCGCAGCTTTGCGGCCGATTTACGGCCGATAATAGATTTAGGGCCTTAGTCTTTGGGAAGTCTCCGGCGACTGTGCATCTCTCCATATTTGCTTCCATTCCCATGCCGCTCTTCTTTTCCGTTCTTTCTTTGTTTCTGCTTTGTCCTCCATTTTAACCTGGAATTGTAAATACAGTCGTTTTAGTTTGAATTGTAAATTTTTCTTGTATAGTAAACAACATGAATCAGCACATTCTTCAATTTTTTTCTTAGTTACCTGATGTATTAAAGGATTAACTTCCTTTACACTACTTCCTTTACACTTTCTGATGGTGTTGAAGTTGTATTCTTTTCTGTCATCAAATCTGTAAGATATATAATGTATTTGGATTGTACATACATGAATTAATTAATCAATAACTTTCATCAATGCAACAGCAAAAGACTTAATCATGTTTTGATAAAGAAGGGCATCATTAAATCATATACCTGTAACGGTGATGTAATTGCAGATTAAATGCTGCAGAGCTCAGGGTCTGTGTTGATTCAGGTCCAGTGTTCACAAAAATTAGCAAACTGCAAAATTACATGAAAAACATTGTTAATGTTTGTATTCAATGAATTCATTAATTAATGAAAGTATCATGTTTAATTTGCATTCATGTAAAACATAAAGGCCTAAGTATCAATATAAAATGTATCAGGTGTCAGAGCATAATAAACTGATTTAAATCTGTAACTGCTTTGAGGGTCCTATACCTGTCAGGCAATGAGCATTAATACAAATATATAAGTGCAGTGTAAAATATTTTTTTTTTACTGAAGTGTAATATATATATATAATTTCAAGGTATATCAGAGCATAATAAAGTGATTTAAGTAAAATCATTGTTAAATATACATTTTTTGAGGTCTTAGAGCATAATAAACTGATTGAAGTAAGTGCACTACAAAATTTCCTTATTTGTAACTGCAGTGTAAAATGTCCATTTATTTGATTTCAAGGTCCTATTGCTGTCATGATATGTAAGTGTAGTGTAAAATATTGTAATTATTAATTAATTAATTAATTAATTAATTGAGGTTAATTAATAAGTGTATTAGAAAGACTTAAACATAATACAGATATCTAACTGCAGTGTAAAATAGCTTTTTTATTTAGTGCTGTGGAATGTTTTTGTTTGTTTTTGTTTGTAATTAGCAATTAATAAATTAATTTGACATTATTAATAAATTAATGAATGAATAAATGTATTATAAAGAGGAAGCGAAAATCTGTAATTGTGTTTCGTAAAATGTACTCGCTACTGTCTTTTTACACATTGCGCGGTTAATCCGCATCCTTTATCTCGTTGTCTTTCAAAGACATACGTCTGTGACTGTGTTTTACGCAGTTCGTAGTAGTATAGCCTCGTTTTCATTTTTTTCGGCGGCCATTTTTTTCTCGCTTAGCCGATTTTCGATCTTTGTAACTCGGCTAAATCTAAATTGCAGTTCCAACTCACTTCCAGACGTCCTGCCTGGTTCCCCATGCTGTAAGTGACCTTTGTTTTATTTTTTAGTGTGTATTTAGTGTTTTTCTTACTGTTTTTGTTCTGCTGCTTATCTCGTAATTTTTTTCACCTCATATTTTTTTCTAAGTGCTACGGTTTAACGGCTCGCCTCACTACGCGAGACTCGCCTGCAATGAGCGCCTGTGGCGCTCATTGCCAAAGTGCTACGATTTAACTGCTCGCCTCGCTGCGCGAGGCTCACCGGGCGATCAGCGCCTGCGGCGCTCATCGGTAAGTCGTACGCACTACGCAACGCAGCGTGACGACGAATCGTAGTTAGACAATTATAATATGTGATATTCATGGATAAGTGAGAGTCAATAAAACTTACTTAAATGCAGCAAATTTAAGGTGATATTGGGATCTAAAACATTAATAGTATTCAAAAACCAAGATAAAACAGGTTTCTCCCATTGGTGATCTCTCTCAAATACCTAATTTGTTCCATGGAGTCTATTCACTAAAGTGTTATGAGATCTTAAGGACTGAACCATATGTACTGAAGATTAAAATAGCAATGAACTTTGCCATATGCACTAAGATTTCCTTTTTATAATGAGGACAGCAAATCCAACGGGTTCCTTCTACAGGGATACTAAACTTCTCCTTATCCTTAATTATATGCCCAGCAGTTTTCACTATGTTATTTCACACACATTGTACAAAAATGCTTAATTTTTATTTATATGCATCTTTTGCCATTAGATATTATTATTATTACTGAAGCATAATGTAAAGTAATTGTTTGATTCTTGTTTTTTCTAAATAGATTAACTGATATATTAATATTGCAAACCTTAATTTAAAAAAAAAAGGATCATCTTTTTAAACATAATTAGATAAGGCTAACAGACTTCCTCGTTTGGATGTCTACCTGGTTGTTGTTAATGGGTTTGGTACCTCAATGAAGCTATGAGCTACACCGTGACGGGTCATCCAAGATTGACAGTTTATAGAAGAGATTAGATCATGAGCTTCTTATTGAAAATTTTAGAATTAAACTGAATAAAAGAGGGAAAATCATTAGACCAAGTAGATTTGAAATAAACAATATTCCCTGTGAATATGCTGTGGAGGTAAAGAATAGATTTAAGGCACTAGAAATGGTAGTTAGAATGCCTAAAGAACTGTGGCTAGATGTGTCATGACTGGTAAGGTTTTGAAAGAAGCCTAAGAAATAAGTGAAAGTGAAAGGTAGTTCCAGAGTACAACAAAATGAGACAAGGAGACAAGAGATCTCCTCCAGAAAAGTGTGGATCTCAAAGGAATTTTTCATGCCAAAGTGATAAAAGACAAAAACGTAAAGGTGGCAGGAATACACATCCATACAGGAAGGATATTAACAGGATTGATAACATCAATGTTTTTTTTCAATGAGCTGGAGACAGAAATCTTGGACAGTGAAATAAGAAGCCTTGCTGATAACAAGGATGCATGATTTTGCTTGTATTATGTCAACAAATTTGGAAAACTCAACATTGGCCAGTGGACATTTGAACTCATTTCACATGCCAGCAAGGTAATGCTTAAGATCCTGCAAGCAAGGTAATGCTTAAGATCCTGCATGCCAGCAAGGTAATGCTTAAGATCCTGCAAAATTGGCCAGTGGACATTTGCACTCATTTTACATGCCAGCAAGGTAATGCTTAAGATGTGCAAGCCAAGTTTCACAGAGGCAGAGGTACAAGAGATCAAGTGCCAATGTCTGCAGGATGATAGAGAAAGCAAGAGAGGTCCTTTGCTTCATAGACTTTTTTAAATCCTGTGTGGATCAAGTTATTAAAGTGATGGGGGTACCAGGCCGTTTCACCGTTTCATTAGTATATGGACAAAGAGGCCACAGTCAGAACGAAAATGGAACAACTGAATACTTCATAATCATGAAAGTGTTGTGACAAGGCTATAGATTGTCATATTATTTATTCAACTTATACAAGAAATGCATCATGTGTAAGGGTTGGTTGGACGAATCCAAAGCAGGAATAATACTGCTTGGGGAAATAAAAACCTCAGATACACAGATGATGACTGATAGTAAGGAGGAACTAAAGGGCCTATTGATGAGGGTGAAAGAAAAGAGTGTAAAAGCTGGCCTGCTGTTCAACATTAAAAAGATGAAGATCATGGCAAATAGCAATCTCAGTTCCTTGCAAATAAATGAGAAAGTCATGGAGGCAGTGACAGATTTTATTTTCCTGGGCTCCAAGATCTCTGCAGTTGGTGACAGATGTGCCTGGCATGCTGTGGTCTATAGGGACATGGAGAGTCAACAATTTCACCTTGTTATTCAAATGTCTCTTAACACTTACTGTCTCATTCCCATCTTGTGTCCAAGCTATCTTCTACTTCACAGTCTATACACATTTCACATTTCCCTGAATACCCACTTCCTCTCTCTTTCCAACCCTGATACAACCTGGATTTTCTCATCCTACTTCTCGGGTTCTCCCTGCTTGATCTGTTGTGCTCTTGATTCTGATTTTGCTTTTGTCCTATTGCATATCATAAACTAATACAAATCTTAACTCCTGCTCAGCCTACTATGTTGTTCAATTAAATTATATCCTCTGTATCTCCAAAATTAATGATCTACTGTTTCATAATTATGTAAAGTGTCTTGGATTCATATTCTTTATACAGATGACAAGAGGGTCCATACTCACAGATGTGCCTGACAAGCTGTGTCACGGAGAGTCTGACATGATGGAACGACTGAACAAGAACAGCAACAGACTGGTTTTATGATCCTACTGCAAGTGGATTTTCCTTTTTGCAACTAAAGGCTGATAAATTGAAGAGTGCACTAATTGTGCCCAGGTGAGAGTAGTTTGGTTTGACTGTGTTAAACTACTATAAAGGTTTGTGAGCTGGGTGGGGCTGTTTGCAAGTGGATTTAACTTTTTGCAAGTAAACTAATTGTGCCCAGGTGAGAAAGCAGAAGTTAATATAAACAGGAGAAGGGGCGAACTTGTGAGCATGTGTACATTTCTAGTATAAGTGCAATTCCAGTAAACATGTAGCAGTTTAAATAAAAGGAGGGAGTTCAAAAAAAAGGGGGAAGGCAGATTTATAGTGTGAAGGGGGAAGATTAAAAAAGGATATATATATATATATATATATATATATATATATATACATATATATATTTTGCTTTTGTTTTTTTCAAAACTTTACACAAATATATTTTTTTATATTCTTTATTTTCCCCACTGAATTTTTGTAGAGTCAGTCCAGTGGCAACCTCACTCAGTTATTATCCGGTCATATGTATGCAATACTGGAACAGATGATCCAGGGTCCATACCTCTGAGGGAGGTGTGAGGATGGTTCCTCTCTGGAAGCTCAAATTGGAGAATTGGAGAGGAGAATTGCAGCACTTACTGATATTGCTCCACTGAAAAGGGAGTTGGTGCACACAGTTTAGCTGGGCCTAGCATGGAGAGTGGAGCTAGGGCTAGTAAGGATGTACAGGGAGGAAGCTGGGTTACAGTTAGAAGGGGAGGCAGGGGGAACAGGAGGAGGCAGGCTTGTTCTGAGTTGGCAAACACCAACAGATTTGCCAGATTGAGTGAAACTGTTGGGGATGTCCATTCAGGAATGGCAATGCCAGATAGAGCTGATCCCTCTAACAGCCGGGAGAACAGTTCTACTGGAGGAGTGGGAGGGCAGAATAGGCAGAGCAACAGACAGGTTTTGGTGGTAGGGGACTCTATTATTAAGAAGGTAGACAGGGTTATTTGTCACCCAGTTCCCAACAATCAAACAGTTTGCAGAAGGAGCTTAGGGAGGTTAATGTGTGGCTAAGGATGTGGTGCACTAGGGAGGGGTTTGGGTTTTCTACAGCAGGGATGGATTGCACCTTAATAATGAGGGAGCTTTTGTGCTAGCGGATAGGATGGTAGAAAGGCTGGATGAGTTTTTAAACTAGTAGGTGGGGGAAGGGACTAGATATAAGTAATATAGTAGAAAATGTCGAGGGTGTAAGGGAAGAATTAACAACACATAGAGGAGGAGATGGGGGGACAGGTAGTATAGTCAATAGGGAGAAACTACAAATTACAAACTCATAACATAAGATGTATGCTTGCGAATGCCAGAAGCTTGTCAGGAAAAATGGGAGAGTTATAATTATTAGCAACTAATAAACAATGCGATTTAAAAGGCATTACAGAAACATGGTGGGATGAATCTCATGACTGGACTGTTAATCTGGATGGTTTTAAAAGTATTGACTCTATTATTAAGAAGGTAGACAGGGTGATTTTTCACCCAGATCCCAGCAATCAAACAGTTTGCTGTTTCCCGGGTGCTTCGGTTGGTCATGTTGTGGATCGGGTAGACAAATTATTGGGAGGGTCTGGAAATGAACCAGTGGTTTTGGTACATATTGGTACCAATGACAAAGTTAGTGGAAGATGGAGTGTCCTAATGAATGTTTTCAGAGAACTAGGTAATAAACTGAAGGCAAGGACCTCCAAGGTAGTATTTTTGAGATACTACCAGTGCCACATGCTAGCCCAGGGAGGCAGAAGGAGCTTAGGGAGGTTAATGTGTGGCTAAAGATGTGGTGCACTAAGGAGGGGTTTGGGTTTTTAGAGCACTGGGCTGACTTCTCACTTCGGTACAATCTCTATACCAAGTATGTATTGCACCTTAATGATGAGGAAGCTTTTGCATTCATTATCATCTGCTATTAGGTTTTGATGTCTTGCAGCTAATTGAAAAGTATCATAAACTATGTCATTCACTGTGCGTAAATGTTCATAACTTGCACCGGGAACATGTAAACAAAGTAATCTTTACTGAAACGTTCATTGGCTATTGGACTGATGGTATAAATTCATGGGATAATTTTATGAGTATGTTTTTTTCGTTGTCGTCATTGTCCATTTATGAATACATAGTTATATGGAATTGATTCTCAATGTAAAAAAATTGTCTAGCCTCAGTGTCCTGACAATTTAATTGAAAGCAAGCAGTAAGTGTTGTTGCTCTAAGTTCATTTTGTTCTGGAGCATTTCTTTCATTCCCTGCAGTAAAGCAAACAAATTGGTCTTGTGGCAAATGTACAGCTAACCAATGCACAGCATGTGACTGATCATGCATCTCAAATTTGAGAAAACGCCACATTGCGTCTGGAGCACTGACATAGCGAGCATCTAAATAATTAGAAAGTTTGACATGTAAAATTGGATTGTCTTGTTCATTTTGTGCACTTTGCACAACAACAGTTGCTGCATCATATCCTTTGTATACAGTATATATATATTTATATATACAACCCCTGATGAAATTTTCAGAAACGTGCATCGGGTTGCACGCTTTGCTACGCTGCGACGTTGACCTATGACGTCACATGTAGACGCATAGGCGACGCGCAGATAGCTTGGAGCCTTGGCGTTTAATAATATAGGCTTACCACGTATTCATGCAATACAGTTACCGATATCCCCTATATTTAAAAGAAGCAATTTTGGCCTATATAGTCTTTACTAGGGATACGATAACATGCACTAAGGCTCCATAGATTGAGAAGTGGAAGTGACGACAATTGCATAACTTAGCGTCAAGCTTTAACTTAATATTTATTAATTTGTTCATAGACCCAGACACCTTCATAGCACTAGCACTTTATTTCAGTATATTGGGGGAAATACATTTCTCTGATATAATTATGATACTGGCACTGTGATATAATTTAATTTTGGGATATTTAGTATGAATACTGCTAGCACTTAGCACTTTATCTTTGATCACAGAGTAAAATACAGATAAGTTGCTTTTTACTTATCTCAATCATACATAGGGTCTAACAACATAAGTATTTACTAATATGGTTATTTTAAGATGTATACACTTTCCATATTCTCTTTAGCTTCAGGATTTTATATCAGTTATTTTAAACTTCTCCAATAAATGCTAAGTTTTATATTTTGAGTTTTCTCTATATTGTTATTTAGATAGAGGGTGTGCATTTAAACTCAACAGGATCCCTGTGCTCTTTCTCCCTTTTTTTGATTCTTATATCTATTTATACACATATTTTATGGATTTGATAGAAGTGCAAGCTTCTACAATTATGTGTGCACTAGCGACTTGCCCATCAAAAAATGACAGTCAATAACATTATAAGGCTGGGAATGCTGTTAGTCCTCTTAATACCTTTGGCGCTCATTGCTAACATAAACCTTGCTAAACTAACCACCCTCTTCACTAACCTATTAACACTTACACTACCTACCTACACTACCTATCTACTGCCTAATGACCCGACTAATTACAGAAAATAATAAAACCTAACTCACAAAAAATAATAAAAGTTAAGTCACATAAAATAAAAATTCCTAATTGTAGTGACAACAGCCAATCAGAAGCCGCTATTCCCTTCACCCAATCACAATGGGATACACCCCCATGGGGTGATTGGCTGAAGGCATATATGCCTTCTGATTGGCTGTTGTCACTGTCAATCAGATTACAGCCAATCAGAAGACGTAGATGTCTTCAGTCAATCACACTGTGGGGGTGTATCCCATTGTGATTTTGTGAAGGGAATAGCGCCTTCTGATTGGCTGTTGTGACTGTCAATTAGACTACAGCCAATGAGAATGTGCTGATGCCTCTAGCCAATCACCCTGTGGGGTCGTATCCCATTGTGATTGGCTGAAGGCAATGAAGGCTTCGGATTGGTTTAAAAAAGATTGACAGGTGCATTAGCCAATCAGAATAGGATATTGGGGCTTACACCTTGGCACCTTCTGATTGGCTGAAAATTGATTGACAGCATATTCAGCCAATCAGAATGCTTCATTTGTCTTCCGGAAAAGTCTGTAGGAGGCTCATTAGCGTCAGGGTGGACCTCTGTTATTTTTTTTATTTTTTGGTGGGGCGGATTCTTCCACGGCTCAGCCGGGACAGAAGAGAAGGAGGCCGGGGACATCGCGGGGAGGTAAGTTCAATGTATATTATTTGTATGTTACTTTATTTTGTGTGTGTTTGTATATTGTATTAATGTAATGTTTTTTTTTATAACAGGGGCCGTGCCAGAGAGGAAAATAAGAAGGATGGGGAGGGCATGCTGGAAAGGTGAGTAGAATATTTAGAATATTTAGAATGTTTATTTATTGTATATTAATGTGCTGTACTCACTTTTTTTCTGCAGGTTGGTGATCTGAAGGGACATCTGCAAAGGTAAGTGGTCTTAATTATTTTAGCTTAGTTTAGAATTAGGGTTTGTATATGGAGATAGGGTTTATTGTATATTAAATAGGGGGATATATTTTAGATAGTTAGGGGGGTATGTGTGTATTTTTGGATAGGATTTATTGTATTTTAGATAGTGTGGTATGTGCATAGTTTTGATAGGATGTAATGTATTTTAAATAGGGTGTTATATTTTATATGATTTGTACTGTATTGTAATGTACTGTATGTATTGTGCTTGTCTTTTCTTTTCAGGTATGTAATTTGTTTGTTATTTTCTGTAGTGGGGGGGTTGAAATTTATTTTTTTATTTTCTGTAATGTATTTTTTATTTTTTTGTGACTTAGGTTGTTTGTGTAATGTAGATTTTATTTTTCTGTGACAGATTTTTTTTGTGAATTAGCTTTTATTATTTTTTGTAATTAGTGGGGTGGGCGGGTTTATTACTGGTAGGTAGGTAGGTAGTGTAGGTAGGTAGTGTAGGTGCTGATAGGTTAGTGAAGAGGGGGGTTAGTTTAGATTTAATGGTTTATTGGGGGTATCTATATTGACCCCCATAAGTGATAGGGTTTGTTAAGGGGTTATGGGGAACTGTCTTGACCCCCATGAGTGACAAGGATAATGAAGGGCTTATGGGGGTCTGTATTGACCCCCATAAGTGTCAGAGTTAATTAAGGGGTTATGGGGGTCTGTATTGACCCGTATGAGTGACAGGGTTAATTAAGAGCTAATGTGAGTCTGTATTGACTCCCATGAGTGACAGGGTTAATTAAGGGGTTATGGGGTCTACATTGACCCCCATGAGTGACAGGGTTAATTAACAGCTTATTGGGTTCTGTATTGACCCCCATGACAGACAGGGTTAATGAAGGGCTTATGGGGTCTGTATTGACCCCCATGAGTGATATGGTTAATTAAGGAGTTATGGGGTTCTGTATTGACCCCCATGAGTGACAGGATAAATTAAGGGTTTATGGGGGTATTCATTGACCCCCTTAAGCGACAGTGTTAATTAAGGGGTTATGGGGGTCTGTATTGACCGCCATGAGTAAGAGGGTTAATTATTGGCTTATGGGGTCTGTATTGACCCCATGGGTGACAGGGTTAATTGAGGCTTATGGGGGGCTGTATTGACCCCTATAAGTGGAAGGGTTAATTAAGGGGTTATCAGGGTCTTCATTGACCCCGATGAGTGACAGGGTTAATTAAGGGGTTATGGGGCTCTGTATTGACCCCATGAGGGACAGCGTTAAATAAGGGATTAAGGGGGTCTGTATTGACCCCCATAAGTGACAGGGTTAATTAAGGAGTTATGGGAATCTTCATTCAGCCCCATGAGTGACAGGATTAATTAAGGGGTTATGGGTGTCTGTATTGACCTCCATGAGTGAAAGCGTTAATTAGGACTTATGGGGGTCTGTATTGACCCCCATGACTGACAGGGTTAATGAAGGGCTTATGGGGGTCTGTATTGACCCCCATGAGTGATATGGTTAATTAAGGGGTTATAGGGGTCTGTATTGACCCCCATGAGTGACAGGGTTAATTAAGGGGTTATGGGGGTCTGTATTGACCACCATGAGTGAGAGAGTTAATTATTGGCTTATGCGGTCTGTATTGACCCCCATGAGTGACAGGGTTAATTGAGGCTTATGGGGGTCTGTATTGACCCCCATAAGTGTCAGAGTTAATTAAGGGGTTAAGGGGGTCTTCGTTGACCCCCATGAGTCACAGGGTTAATTAAGGGGTTATGGAGGTCTGTATTGACCCTCATAAGTGACAGGGTTAATTAAGTGCTTATGGGGGTCTGTATTGACCTCCATGAGTGACAGGGTTAATTAAGACTTAGGCAGTATTAACCCCCATGACTGACAGGGCAAATGAAGGGCTTATGGTGGTCTGTATTGACCCCCATGAGTGACAGGGTTAATTAAGTGGTTATGGGGACCTGTATTGACCTCCATGAGTGACAGGGTTAATTAAGGCTTATGGGGGTCTGTATTGACCCCCATGACTGACAGGGTTAATGAAGGGCTTATGAGGGTCAGTGACCCCCATGAGTGAAAGGGTTAATTAGGGATTTATGGGGGTCTGTATTGACCCCCATGAGTGACATGGTTATTTAGGGTCTCATGGGGCTCTCTATAAAGCCCCATGAGTCTTGGGGTTAATTTTTTATTTTTCTCAGGTCCTTTAAGGATCTTTTCGGTCCTTTAAGTACCCGCAAGGTGGAACATTTGAATTTGGATTTCAGCGGGGGTCCCTGATCTCATGCAATCGGGGACCCCCAGTGTGAGGGTTAATGTGGGAACCCTCCCGGGGTCCCAATGGAGACCCCCATCACTGTGGGGTTAATGTTAGGTGCGGTGGGGCTAGTTACAGCTGGAGGGCCTAAGTGTCTGTATGTGTTTAGCAGTGTTTTTCTCGGTCCTGGAGCCTCAGTTTAATTATTTTCAGTACCCATTTTCTTTTCTCGCTTAGGCGATTTTTGAGTGGCGAAATGGGGCAGATTAGGGTTAAATTGGCGTTCAACCTCACTTCTAGAGGTCCTGGCTGTCCCCCCTGCTGTTGGTGAGTGTTTTTTTTATTATTATTATTATTGTGTGTGTTTTCGTGGTTTTGTGTTTGCGCAGTTAGGTGTGTTTTACGACCTTGTGTATTTTTTTTTTAAGTCCCGCAGGTCGTAAATTTGGGTAGCAGGAGTTTTTTTTTTCTATGTGCCGCGGGTCATAATTGTGTGTCGCAGGCAGCAGGCAATGAGGGAAAGGAGAAGGAGAACATAGGCACAGGAGAAGAGAGACACTGGGTAAGAACAGGAGGAGGGGAAAAGAGACACAGGTGAAAGAGAGGAGATGGGGAAGAGACACACAGGGGAAGGAGAGGAGGAGGGGAAGAGACACACATTGAAGGAGAGGAAGAGAGACACAGGGTAAGGAGCGGAGGAGGGGAAGAGAGACACAGGGTAAGGAGAGGAGGAGGGGAAGAGAGACACAGGGTAAGGAGAGGAGGAGAGGAAGAGGTCCTGCGGGGTTGTAGGGATGAGCGCTTACAGCGCTTATCTCCACCAGCGCAAGGAGTGCCTTTGACGCTCCTTGCCAGCAACTGCGGCCCTCGCTTTGCGATGGCGGCAGTTGCAGTAGGCTCTCTACGCGAGCCCGCAAGCGTTAGCAACAACCCGTATTGCTCACAACTATATATGTGATTGCACTTCATCAGCAAATGTGGATTATATGGAACTACGTATCTATTATCGACCTTCTGGCCACGAATAATAGCAGTTTGTCCTTCTCTTATTTTATACAAAGGGTATCCATCACAATTTGCATACATCTGCATTTGAAATTGTTTTGGGAATTCTGTTGTGCATTTTTTATACGTACATGGTGAATTTGTATTGATATGTCCCCATGGACCATGAATCATTCTCTGTGTTACAATGTCATAACGTTTTGAATATTTTTCTGGATGTGTCAGTTTAGCAGTAATTACTGAATCCACTCTCTCTGTAGTATTCAATTTATCTTTTTCTTGCAGGATTAAAAGAATATGTGCATGTGGCAGGCCTCTTTTTTGAAATTCAATGGTATAAACAAAAGCCACACATTTTCCAAA
The DNA here is from genome assembly GCA_027410445.1 of Discoglossus pictus. NCBI lineage: Eukaryota > Metazoa > Chordata > Amphibia > Anura > Alytidae > Discoglossus > Discoglossus pictus. The sequence continues at coordinate 122,276,865 of CM050167.1, read as the reverse complement.
TAACTCTGCTTTAGTTATATCATGTATTAATGAATTGAGTTTTGTTTTGAATACTCTCGCCACTAAATCTGGTTGGTCAGAAATATTTTGGCCAAGTTTAAAATTTCCCTTGATCTCTGGCCATTGTGGATTACATGTGAATGTAATGATTAAATCAGGTTTTCCAAATTTTGTAACAATAGCCATGGCATCATTGTATCTTTCTCGCATATTGCTAGTAGATCCTTGGAAAGTGGATGGCAAAATGATTGCTCTTCCACCTGGAAGGTCTCTGTTGGTAGCCAATTCAGTGACATAATTCATCAATCCACAATATTGTTCAATGCAAAGCTTGTTTTTTTGATATTTGATAAAATGTGGATTATTTGTTTCGACTTGTAAATATGAATTAAATATCCATTGTTGTGTTAGTTTTCCGCCACATAAAATAGGATTAAAATGATCGCGAATAGGAGTTTGTGCCAATTTATATTCCAGCACAGAAATATTGCATCTAACACAAACCCTACTATTGAGATAACTTTGCATTTGTAATTGTGGTTCCCATCCTGGCTCACCATTTGGAACAAAAAATATGTCATTGGATCCAAATGACAACTTAATTTATTGATGTTTATAAAAGGTTGGTCTTCATTATGCTGAAAAGGGGGTTCACATCCTCATTTTTAAAGACCATGGCAACCTCATTTACGATTTGTAAATTATACTGTCTTTAATCAGTATTGCAATCTCTTTTAAAAAACATATTTACTCTTGGCAATTGATGTATTTGAGCATGTTCTTGTTGTTCTTTTTCAACCTCTGCTAATTTTTTGTATGCTTGACTATATGGCTTTTTGGCCATAACCTTATCCAGCTGTTCAAAGACTATGCACAAACACTGTTTATTTTCAATAAGCGTCATCCGTTGTTCAACAGCTTCCATTGTATCTAAGACAGATAACTGTGCAAATTTCCTTTGCTCTCCTTCTTGTGGGTGTAAATGTGAAGTGCAGTGGTAAATTTGTCTGTGAACTATAAAACAGTAAGACATTTTCTGCTAATGTTGCAGCAAATTAAATTGCACTGTTATAAGACATGATGTTTTTTTTAATTTATATAATTTGGAAATGTTGGATCGCTCATTATACTTTCTAAATATTCAGGAAATGTGTGTCTTCATGGAAGTCTTACCTTTCCTTTCTGACAGCCAATAAACTCCCCATCAGTTGGTCTTTGCTTCAGAAAATTATAGACCCCACAAAACTGACAAACCACATTTATTAATCCACAATAAGGAGTGTCTACTGTTAGTGATGTAAATAAAGGACTATCCTGAGCTTCCTGAACCTAGCTATCAGTACCAGTGTGTATATCAACATTGGTGTCATGTGTATCAACATTGGTGTCATAAGGCAATATTGGGTCATTAGGCAATGTTTCACAGTCATGTTTTTGTTTACTTTTTCTTTTCTTTGAAGGTCCAGCACACTCAGTTTGTCCTTTTGCACTCATTTTTCTTTTATTGGCAAGTCTCTGTCGGTCTTCTTCTCTTAGGGCCTCATTCTATTATCGGCCGTAGGAGATGCGGGGCCGCAAGGACCGGCCGCAAACTATTTGCCTATTCTATTCCCTTGCGGCCGGGGATTCTGGCAGGCTTGCGGCCGGCGCCTTGCCATCCCTTGTGGGCGCACACGCGCCGGAGGAAAGCCTTTGATCTTAAACAGCCGCAAGAGTTTCGGCCGTATGAAAATCCTGGTTGCTATTCAATTGCTCCGGGAACCCTCTCTGCAAGGCTAAAACCGAGCCGCAGCTTACTTGCAGCAAAAAGGTCCTGCAGGCACACAATTAAGCACATTTTAAAGCCATAATAAAGCCATCCTGCACTCCGAGGAGACTATAAAGTGATTGTAGGTGTTAGCATTCATAGCACAACATTCCCCTACACTCAAATCTGTAAATAAATTTTATTTGAATTTTTATCAAATAGCCATGGAAAAATGTCTTGGAGCACCTCAGACCCGCCCACGCTGCGGCCGGAAAATAAACAGTTAATGTAATCTCAGATTTGGGCTGATGTGCAAGCTTGAGAGGGGGTTGCTATTAATCCTCATGTCCCCCATTATGATCCCTAGCATTTACAGAGCTTTACAGTGCCGTCTTGAATTTATTTTTGCATTTAAAGATTTCTGAGCTTACGGCCGATTGCAAGATATACGGCCGGCTGTAAGGGGATAGCCTTGCGGCGCCTTATAATTAAATTGCAAGGTAACGGGAGCCCCGCAAGGATTCGCAGCTTTGCGGCCGATTTACGGCCGATAATAGATTTAGGGCCTTAGTCTTTGGGAAGTCTCCGGCGACTGTGCATCTCTCCATATTTGCTTCCATTCCCATGCCGCTCTTCTTTTCCGTTCTTTCTTTGTTTCTGCTTTGTCCTCCATTTTAACCTGGAATTGTAAATACAGTCGTTTTAGTTTGAATTGTAAATTTTTCTTGTATAGTAAACAACATGAATCAGCACATTCTTCAATTTTTTTCTTAGTTACCTGATGTATTAAAGGATTAACTTCCTTTACACTACTTCCTTTACACTTTCTGATGGTGTTGAAGTTGTATTCTTTTCTGTCATCAAATCTGCAAGATATATAATGTATTTGGATTGTACATACATGAATTAATTAATCAATAACTTTCATCAATGCAACAGCAAAAGACTTAATCATGTTTTGATAAAGAAGGGCATCATTAAATCATATACCTGTAACGGTGATGTAATTGCAGATTAAATGCTGCAGAGCTCAGGGTCTGTGTTGATTCAGGTCCAGTGTTCACAAAAATTAGCAAACTGCAAAATTACATGAAAAACATTGTTAATGTTTGTATTCAATGAATTCATTAATTAATGAAAGTATCATGTTTAATTTGCATTCATGTAAAACATAAAGGCCTAAGTATCAATATAAAATGTATCAGGTGTCAGAGCATAATAAACTGATTTAAATCTGTAACTGCTTTGAGGGTCCTATACCTGTCAGGCAATGAGCATTAATACAAATATATAAGTGCAGTGTAAAATATTTTTTTTTTACTGAAGTGTAATATATATATATAATTTCAAGGTATATCAGAGCATAATAAAGTGATTTAAGTAAAATCATTGTTAAATATACATTTTTTGAGGTCTTAGAGCATAATAAACTGATTGAAGTAAGTGCACTACAAAATTTCCTTATTTGTAACTGCAGTGTAAAATGTCCATTTATTTGATTTCAAGGTCCTATTGCTGTCATGATATGTAAGTGTAGTGTAAAATATTGTAATTATTAATTAATTAATTAATTAATTAATTGAGGTTAATTAATAAGTGTATTAGAAAGACTTAAACATAATACAGATATCTAACTGCAGTGTAAAATAGCTTTTTTATTTAGTGCTGTGGAATGTTTTTGTTTGTTTTTGTTTGTAATTAGCAATTAATAAATTAATTTGACATTATTAATAAATTAATGAATGAATAAATGTATTATAAAGAGGTCATCATAATACAGATATTTAACTGTGGTGTAAAATATACATTTTTGTTCCTGCAGTATAAAACCTATTTCAGCGTCCTATTGCTGTCAGGCAATGAGCATTAATACAGATATATAAGTGTAGTGTAAAATATAGTAATTCTTAATTAATTAATAAATTAATTGACGTTATTGAATAAGTGTATTAAGAAGACTTAAGCATAATACAGACATATAACTGCAGTGTAAAAGACACCCTTTTTTAGTGCAGTGGGCAAAAAAATATTTTTTCTAATTAGCAATTAATAAATGAATTTGACATTAATAAAAAATTAATGAATGAATACATGTGTGAAAAAGAAGTTAGCATAATACATATAAATAAGTGCAGTATAAAATATAAATTTTTCTGCCTGCAGTGTATTTTTTTTACATTTTTTATATTAAGTAACTATTAATTATTAATGTACATTAATAATTAGGTAATAAAGTAATAAATGTATTAGAAAGAGCTAAGCATACTAAAGATATATAAATACAGTGTAAACTATACATTTTTTTGTGCAGTGGAAAATATTTTTTAAAATATTTTTTTTATTTTTATTAATAATTAATTAATAAATAAATTCATATACTTTACTTTACCTTTTATTTATAATTAATAGCCAGCAATCAATATCCTGAAGAGCTAACAATCTCTTTGGATTTTCCGGCAACAGAAAATGTCAAGTCAGACGGTCATCACCTGAGGAGAAAGTGTAAACAATGTGGCGGAAAGCCGCCATTTCAGAATCGTAATGTTTTGATTTGCAAGTTAGCACTGTAAAATGGCGACGGTATTCTATGTCTTAAGCACCTCGCAAGCATTTTCTGTCCTTCCTAATAGTTTATTTTGTACCTCGTACGTGCCTGGGTAAAAGTTGTACGACCCTGGCGGTGTTTTGTGCACCTCGGGTTCGTGTAGCCTCGTTTTCGTTTTTTTTGGGTGCCATTTTTTTTCTTGCTTTGCCGATTTTCAAGTGGCGAAACTGCTTAAATTCAACTTAAATTTCACGTGCAGCCTCACTCCCAGAAGTGCAGGCTGTACCCCCGTGCTGTGTGTGATGTTCTTTTTTTAAATTTGTTATTTTTCTGTGGTTTTGGTTTTTTTCAATGTACGCGGTTCGGCCGTTAACTTCGTATTTTTGCGACTGCCGTTCGAGGGACGCAATTCTGTGAGCTCGCTTCGCAAGCTTGCAAAGCGTGATGACAACTCCCAGTTTGACAATTATAATATGTGATGGTGCAAATCTATGGGTATCAGGTATTGAAAGGGATTTGAGAGTGATTGTGGACAACCACCTAGGTAAGAGTGTTCATTGCCAAGAAGCATCTGCAAAGGCAAATAAAATACTAGCATGTATTAAAAAGGGTATAGAAGAAAAGGAAGGGATTTATATTTTTTTCCATTTTGAAAAATTGGCAAGATTCCCTTTTTTTTCTGTTTGCCTTCTTATGCATTAATAAAAAAATAACAATTAACCTGCATATTGCACATCAGAGTAGATCTAAAAAGATTAAACTTAATTGACTAAAAGTATTTTTTCAACCTCAATTACTATGTAACTATATGTGCTCTGTGCCCTTCTTGATGGTTTCAATGACATTTAAACAGGTGTTTTAATATTTTTTTCATGCAAAACAAAACTTTGTTAATGTTTAAAGCATGCGCTTTTGCATGCATGAAAAAATAATTTTGTTCCATGGCCCTTTCAGACAGCAGTGCATCTATCAATGTTTACCTATGTTAAATTAGTGAAAATGGTCAAAAATAGCTTAAAATGAATCTGCTTGAAAAAATTTGTCAAAAGAAACTCGTCAAAAAAATAGTCAAAAGTAAGAAAAATATTAACATTAATTTATATTTTAAAAAGCATACTATTTTCAATAGTCTTTGGTTAACAAACAAGCACCTGAACTTTACTTTTAAATACACTACAGGGTTCCTTTAATCTACCAATCCATGTCAAGTCTCGAACCACTAGCTTCACGTATTAAATATTCGTCAAAACAAATGGATACGTTTTATGAAAGAAAGAATATTTCTCATAAAACAGGACATTTTATACTTTTCTGACAATAATGTCCAAACCAGATCCCAAAGTGATTAAACACAGAAATATCATTATCCAACCGTAAGTGGAACTGATAAAAATAAAAACACTTTTTATTTGGAGTAATGTTAAATATGCTAGTATTTGAAAATAAAGGGTCCGATGCTAATCCCTGAAAAAGCACTTACTACTACTTACTGCTGAGTAAATCCTACTTAGCTAAGTTAATCATCTATCCCTAAAACATTGTGAGAGAACTCCCGAGTGAACTTCACAATACAGCTGAAAATCAAGGCAAACATCTCCATTGAGTTTTGCACTGAAAATAAATTATGAGTTACTCCGTTAGACTTTGACAACCAAACACTATGCTAATATGATTTTACAGATCACTTGCAAATCAGGGTAGTGCCGTAACTGCAAAAAGCAGAAGAACGATTTATGTGCATTAAGGACCACTCACAGATGGTTTTCAAACTTTTGCTGAGTCCCCCAGAAGCATTTAAAGTGACAGTATAGCAAAAAAAAGCACTACAAAATTATGACATTTCACCATTATTTGACACTTAACAATCCAATATCAACATATGTGTAATTACAAAATATATGTCAGTATTAAGCCGTTTTATGATACAAAATCCAGGGTAACAAACAACCCAGTACTCAAGGGGTTAATACTCTAATTCATTGTCTATAAATATATCACATTGTGACACAAAATAAACACATTTTTACTGTTTTAAGATATAAATACAATTGTCACATCTTTTTAATATCTAAATATATTAATAAATACAAAACAATTAATGTATATATATATATATATATATATATATATATATATATATATATATATATATATATTTCATTGCCATAGCCAGTTGTACTGTACTGCCCACTCATTATAAGATTTCTGACGTTTGCATTTCCTATCGGGCTCCTAGGGCCCTGTCTCATTCGTAAAGGTTGTTTTGGCTACTCATTGCACAGAAATCTGTTGCAGCTAAGGCAGTATTTATGACTTTGCACTGAGTGCTCTAATCTGGGGAGTGGAAGATTTCCATTATGTAGACGTTAGGGAAAAAAGCCCCCACAGCCAATTTGCATCAGTGCCCTAACTTAGAGCACCTGATTTACTTAGGGATCAAAGTTAGTAGTATAGATGGAAGAAAAAGAGATACTATAGACTATATTGTTTACTGCACTTCTCATTTTTCTTCCTTTTCATTCTCTATTTTAAAAAAATTACTGTGTTGGTAAAAAATAGATGTAATATAAAAAAAGTGTTTTTAGATTTATCAGTTCCATTACTACTGGAGAAAATCAGACTTTACCATAACATTTATTAAGGAGAACAAAAAAAGGTTGGGGAAATCCAAGCAGTTAGTAGTACAGAGGGAAGAAAAAGAGATACTATGGACTATATTGTTTACTGCACTTCTTATTTTTCTTCGTTCTCGCTTCTCTATTTTAAAAAATGACTGTGTAGGTAAAAAATAGATGTAATAAAAAAAGTGTTTTTATATTTATCAGTTCCCTTTACTACTGGAGAAAATCAGACTTTACCATGACATTTATAACGGAGAAGAAAAAAAATGGTTGGGGAAATCCAGGCAGTTATTAGTAACTGTTACCAGACTGTAGCAGACAGATCATGTTTCTTTAATAGGTCACTCCCATCCTCTTCCTCATTGCCAATTTGCTTTATTAGCTGTAAACATGCCAATGATCATATTTCCTCCTTTATATACCTAGGTTTTCTAATGCCCCATTATTATTGTACTAAAGGGTGACCTGTGGCAGAAATTCCCTTTGACAAGTCAGTAGTTTCTTTAACATTCACTGCCATATCAAAGGGCAACCAAGCTATGCTAGTTATCAAGTAAACTGACTAGTGATGTCGCGAACATCAAATTTTCGGTTTGTGAACCGCGGACGCGAATTCCATCAAATGTTCGCGAACGGACGAACATCGGCGAACCTCCATAGACTTCAATGGGCAGGCGAATTTCAATAAACACAGGGACTCTTTCTGGCCACAATAGTGATGGGAAAGTTGTTTCAAGGGGACTAACACCTGGACTGTGGTATGCCGGAGGGGGATCCATGGCAAAACTTCTACAGAAAATTACATAGTTGATGCAGAGTCTGGTTTTAAGCCATAAAGGACATAAATCACCTAACATTCCTAAATTGTTTGGAATAACATAATAATAATGCTTTAAAACATCAGGTATGATGTTGTATCGATCAGGTAGTGTAAGGGTTACACCCAATTCACAGTAACAGACCAATATCCCTGTGTAATGCACCGCAAACAACCGCAAACAGTCCCTTTTCACAAACGCAAACTCCCCATTTGCACAAGGTTGGATACCAAGCTAGCCATGTCCCGTTCCTTGTCCTCACTGATTTCATTGAAGGTCTCTTCCTCCACCCAGCCACCAAGGGTCCCCGAAAGGTGACAACAAGCCCCCTGGGACGCCTGCTGTGTTTGGTCTTCCACCTCCTCAAAGCCACCTTCCTCCTCTGACTCTGCTTCAGACTCCTCTCTCTGCGTTGCCTCTGTCTGCGTTATTATAAGGTGTGTACTGTTAAGTAGTACTATTCCTAACGGTTTAATCCCTGTTACGTCCACTATTAGGGGACGTGTATATGGCATGGATTTTTGGAACAGGGAGATGGAAAAAGATGCTTGGTCGGTCCTCTCACTTCAAATTTGGGGCACTGCGCATGCAATCTAAGGTGCCACCAGATAGGAGTGGTGTATTAAGTTGTACTACTCATTCCTATCAGTTTAATACCTGTTACGTCACCTATCAGGGGACGTGTATATGGCATGGATTTTTGGAACAGGGAGATGGAAAAAGATGCTTGGTCGGTCCTCCCACTTCGGATTTGGGGCACTGCGCGTGCAATCTAAGGTGCCACCAGATAGGATTGGTGTATTAAGTTGTACTACTCATTCCTATCAGTTTAATACCTTTTACGTCACCTATCAGGGGATGTGTATATGGCATGGATTTTTGGAACAGGGAGATGGAAAAAGATGCTTGGTCAGTCCTCCTACTTTGAATTTGGGGCACTGCACGTGTAATGTAAGGTGCCACCAGATAGGAGTGGTGTATTAAGTTATACTATTCATTCCTATCAGTTTAATACCTGTTACGTCACCTATCAGGGGACGTGTATATGGCATGGATTTTTGGAACAGGGAGATGGAAAAAGATGCTTGGTCGGTCCTCTCACTTCAAATTTGGGGCACTGCGCGTGCAATCTAAGGTGCCACCAGATAGGAATGGTGTATTAAGTTGCACTACTCATTCCTATCAGTTTAATACCTATTACGTCACCTATCAGGTGACGTGTATATGGCATGTATTTTTGGAACAGGGAGATGGAAAAAGATGCTTGGTCGGTCCTCCCACTTCAAATTTGGGCACTGCGCATGCAATCTAAGGTGCCACCAGATAGGATTGGTGTATTAAGTTGTACTATTCATTCCTATCAGTTTAATACCTATTACGTCACCTATCAGGGGACGTGTATATGGCATGTATTTTTGGAACAGGGAGATGGAAAAAGATGCTTGGTCGGTCCTCCCACTTCAAATTTGGGCACTGCGCATGCAATCTAAGGTGCCACCAGATAGGATTGGTGTATTAAGTTGTACTATTCATTCCTATCAGTTTAATACCTGTTACGTCACCTATCTTTCCTCCCAATAGCACATTCTATTTGTCATCAACCGGCCTGTGTGTATTTAGAGAACCACACTTTAAGGCCCTTAACCTGGGGCAAGGTGGCTTGGCTATCAGAATTGCCTCAGAGCCTTAAAAACTCGCCAAACCCCCTAATCAGACACTCACTATCATACTGGAAATGAGCCAAGAAACACACTGGTTTGTTCCCTGGATACACCCAAATGACCCCAATTCTTGACCACCCTCAGGCCCAAAACACATGAACACAACATCACAACACTGGTGGAGGTCAAGGAAACTAGATAGACTGGGAGACTGGTTAGTAAAGGGCCAGATGCTCACCTATGAGGAACTGAGGGACAACGAGCTACCACTGTCAGAACATTACAATTACTGTAGGCTGAGGCATTTCACACACTCCCTGACCCAGAAACAGGGGACACCGGTCTTAAATTGGTTCTCCAAAATTTGTAAAGATAAACCTCTATCAAGGGGGATCATTGGGTCACTTTACAAATATAAAACATTTGTTACTGGTTGAAGCGACACTGGGGTAAAGACAGGAGTGGGGGAGCCCTGGAGACCCTTCAGAAGCAACCGGCGGCAAAATCATCCCAGGAAAGGAGAGGTCGCTTACTGAAGCATGCCCTAGGGTAACCCAAGTGTGATTGCCCAGGTTAGATATTGTAAATAATAAGCTAATACTGCTGGAGGGATGATAGCTAATATGACTTTGGTGTTTCCTGCAGATATACTCTTTACTATTGTCTGTTTTACCATGTGTTAGGTATCTCTTAAATTGCAATCACAGTAAAAAATAAGAAAAATTATTAACCTAAAAAGTAAAAATAAGAAGGAATAGCCAGCTAACTTTCACAAAATGTCTTTATTGTAAATATGTATTTTTGCACAACTGTTATGCAAGACTGTTCAAAAATGCTTTATTTTTCATTACATGCTGTATGCCTTCTAAAATAAAATAATTTAAATGCAAAAATTAGGTATTGTTGCAGCGACCAGAAAAATTGATGTTATTTTGTCAGGCAGAGAGTGCCTTAAAACATTGCGTCTTGAACCCTAGTTGGTGGCGGATAAGTCACGCAAGTAATCCGGCATTCAGGGATAAAATACAGCAGCGTGTGGACCATTATTAGCTCAAGGTAGCTCATCTATCAGGCCTTTTTTAATCAAATGTATCGCCCACTGTCAGTCCCTTCGGGATCCATCCCTCATTCATCTTAATAAAGGTGAGGTAATCTAGACTTTTTTGACCTAGGCGACTTCTCTTCTCAGTGACAAAACCTCCTGCTGCACTGAAGGTCCTCTCTGACAGGACACTTGAAGCGGGGCAGGACAGAAGTTCTATGGCAAATTGGGATAGCTCAGGCCACAGGGCAAGCGTGTACACCCAGTAGTCAAGGGGTTCATCGCTCCTCATAATGTCGATATCTGTATTTATGACGAGGTAGTCTGTTACCTGACGGTCGAGTCGTTCTCTAAAGGGTGGACCCAGAAGGGCTGTGGAGATGCATAGGACTTAAAGAGCTCCGCATGTCCTCCATCAACAACACGTCTGTAAAGCGTCCTCTCCTTGCCGGCGTGGTCGTGGGAGGAGGAGCATTATGTTAACCTCTTCCGCTGTTAGATTGCCGTTGGGCTGTGACATCACCCTTAAACGCTGTGTAAAGCATACTTTTTAATTTATTTAGGAAGTGCTGCATCCTTTCCGACTTGTGGTAATTCTGTAACATTTCAGGCACTTTCTGCTTATACCGGGGGTCTAGTAGCGTGGACACCCAGTACAGGTCGTTCTCCTTCATCCTTTTTATACAAGGGTCCCTCAACAGGCACGACAGCATGAAAGACCCCATTTGCACAAGGTTGGATGGCGAGCTAGTCATGTCCCGTTCCTCGTCCTCAGTGATCTCACTGAAGGTATGTTCTTCCCCCCAGCCACGTACAACACCACGGGTACCAGATAGGTGACAACGAGCACCCTGGGATGCCTGTTGTGGTTGGTCTTCCTCCTCCTCCTCAAAGCCACATTCCTCCTCTGACTCCTCTTCCTCACAATCCTCTTCCAGCGTTGCCGCAGGTCCAGCAAGCGATGCTGATAAGGCTGTTTCTGGTGGTGATGGTGACCACAACTCTTCCTCTTCACACTCATCTACGGCCTGATCCAGCACTCTTTGCAGGGCACGCTCCAGGAAGAAAACAAATGGTATGATGTCGCTGATGGTGCCCTGGGTGCGAATGACCAGGTTTGTCACCTCCTCCAAAGGACGCATAAGCCTACAGGCATTGCGCATGAGCGTCCAGTAACGTGGCAAAAAAAAAAAATCCCCAGCTCCAAGAGGCTGTCCTAGCACCCCGGTCATACAAATACTTGTTAACTGCCTTTTCTTGTTGGAGCAGGCGGTCGAACATTAGGAGTGTTGAATTCCAACGTGTCGGCTGTCTAAAATCAAGCGCCTCGCTGGCATGTTGTTTCGCCGCTGGATATCTGTAAAGTGCGCCATGGCCGTCTAGGAACGCCTGAAATGGGCACACACCTTCCTGGCCTGCTTCAGGACTTCCTGTAAGCCTGGGTGCTTATGCACAAAGCGTTGTACAATCAGATTACACACGTGTCATGCACGGCACATGTGTCAACTTCCGTTGTCACAAACCACTTTGGTCCGGTGTGACTCTCTGCTTTCAGGAAAGTCAACCCCAAGACGGCGTGACGCTGCCGTATCCGGGATGTGGAATAGTACCTGTGGAGCTGGGGGGTGCCGTTGATGTGGAGCAAGACATAGCAGCAGCAGAAGAGGACTCAGCCGAGGAAGTTATGGAAGAGGATAGAGTAGGAGGAGTAGAGGAGGTGGCAGCAGGCCGGCCTGCAAGTCATGGCGGTGTCACCAACTCCTCTGCAGAGCCACGTATTCCATGCTTGGCAGCCGTCACCAGGTTTACCCAATGCGCAGTGTAGGTGATATACCTGGCCTGACCATGCTTTGCAGACTAGGTATCCGTGGTCAGATGGACCCTTGCCCCAACACTGTGTGCCAGAGATGCCATTACTTCCTTTTGCACAATAGAGTACAGGTTGGGGATTGCCTTTTGTGCAAAGAAATTTCGGCCGGGTACCTTTCACTTCGGTGTCCCAATAGCTACAAATTTTTTGAACTCCTCAGACTCCACCAGCTTGTATGGTAAAAGCTGGCTGGCTAAGAGGTTAGACAAGCCAGCTGTCAGTTGCCGGGCAAGGGAGTGACTTTGTGACATTGGCTTCTTACGCTCAAACATGTCCTTGACAGACACCTGACTGTGGGCAGATGAGCAGGGACTGCTCAGGGCGAGACACGGAGTGGTGGATGGTTGAGAGGGGGGAAGCAGGGCAGCAGTGGTTGAAGTGGCTGAAGATGCTGGACCAGGAGGAGGATGGCGGCTTTGAGTTTGTGTGCTGCTTGTACTCATGTGTTGATCCCATAGGCGTTTGTGATGTGACATCATGTGCCTTCGCAAAGAAGTTGTACCTAGGTGGGTGTTGGACTTCCCACGACTCAGTTTCTTTTCACACAGGTTGCAAATGGCATCGCTGTTGTCACAGGCAGACACACGAAAAAATTGCCACACTGCTGAGCACTGCAATGACAGAATTCTGGTGGTGGCAACAGCATGCGTTGACTGGCGTGCTGTCTGGCTGACCCTGGGTGCCGATGCATGCTGTCTGACTGTGCCACTAGCTACTTTCGACGACCTCCCGCTGCTTCCAACTTGTCTCCTCCTCCTCTCTGTCTCCCCATCTGAACTTTCCTCCTGTTCTTCTTCTCTTATAGCGGGCACCCACGGGACATCCACGGACGCATCGTCCTCATCAACCGCTTCACTTGTATCTGACAACTCAACAAAGGAAGCAGCACCGGGTACAATATCATCATCATCATCAGACCGTACATCCATGTGTGTAATGCTGCCTGACTGGGACATATCTACATCCTCTGGCACTAATGTTTGTGCATCACTCATTTCTTCCAACGGATGTGTAAATAACTCTGCTGATAGATCAAGTGAAGCAGCTGTGGTGCTAGTGTTGGTGGTGGAGGCAGGCGGGCGAGTGGTAACTGGAGAGGTGCCCGAAGCTAAGCTGGAGGAGGATGGTGCGTCTAGGTTCCGAGCGGAAGCTGTAGAAGATTGGGTGTCCTGTGTTAGCCAGTCAACCATGTCCTCAGAACTGTTAAAGTTCAGGGTACGTTGCCTCTGAAAACTGGGCATTATTCTAGGGCCAAAGGGAATCACAGCACCACGACGGCCCCTACGGGGTGGCCTGCCTCTGCCTGTCATTTTTTTTACTATTAGTGGTACTATGCGTGCAAGCTACTGTGACACCAGATATGAGTGTCACTGTGCACTGGCAAAAGTTGGCAGAGTATGCGCTGTAGGCCTCACACACACGCCTGTAGGAAGGCAACTGATATTCAATGGATTACAGTCGAAAAAGGGTTCTTTTATGTCACTGTACACTAAGGTTGCACTAGATATGAGTGTCATTGTGCACAGGCAAAAGTTGGCAGAGTAGATGCAATAGGCCTCACACACACGCCTGTAGGCAGGCAACTGATATTCGATCGATTACAGTCAAAAAAGGGTTCTTTTAATTCACTGTACACTACGGTTGCAATAGATATTAGTGTTACTGTGCACTGCCAAAAGTTGGCAGAGTAGATGCAATAGGCTTCACACACACACCAGTAGGCAGGCAACTGATATTCAATCGATTACAGTCAAAAAAGGGTTGTTTTATGTCACTGTACACTACGGGTGCACAAGATATGAGTGTCACTGTGCACTGGCAAAAGTTGGCAGAGTAGATGCAATAGGCTTCACACACAAGCCTGTAGGCAGGCAACTGATATTCAATCGATTACAGTCAAAAAAGGGTTGTTTTATGTCACTGTACACTACAGTTGCACTAGATATGAGTGTCACTGTGCACTGGCAAAAGCTGGCACAGTAAATGCAATAGGCTTCACACACAAGCTTGTAGGCAGGCAACTGATATTCAATCGATTACAGTCAAAAAAGTGTTGTTTTATGTCACTGTACACTACGGTTGCACTAGATATGAGTGTCACTGTGCACTGGCAAAAGTTGGCAGAGTAGATGCAATAGGACTCACACACACGCCTGTAGGCAGGCAACTGATATTCAATCGATTACAGTCAAAAAAGGATTCTTTTAATTCACTGTACACTACGGTTGCAATAGATATTAGTGTCACTGTGCACTGGCAAAAGTTGGCAGAGTAGATGCAATAGGCTTCACACACACACCAGTAGGCAGGCAACTGATATTCAATCGATTACAGTCAAAAAAGGGTTGTTTTATGTCACTGTACACTACGGGTGCACAAGATATGAGTGTCACTGTGCACTGGCAAAAGTTGGCAGAGTAGATGCAATAGGCTTCACACACAAGCCTGTAGGCAGGCAACTGATATTTAATCGATTACAGTCAAAAAAGGGTTGTTTTATGTCACTGTACACTACAGTTGCACTAGATATGAGTGTCACTGTGCACTGGCAAAAGCTGGCACAGTAAATGCAATAGGCTTCACACACAAGCCTGTAGGCAGGCAACTGATATTCAATCGATTACAGTCAAAAAAGGGTTGTTTATGTCACTGTACACTACGGTTGCACTAGATATGAGTGTCACTGTGCACTGGCAAAAGTTGGCAGAGTAGATGCAATAGGCCTCACACACATGCCTGTAGGCAGGCAACTGATATTCAATCGATTACAGTCAAAAAAGGGTTCTTTTATTTCACTGTACACTACAGTTGCACTAGATATGAGTGTCACTGTGCACTGGCAAAAGTTGGCAGAGTAGATGCAATAGGCTTCACACACACGGCAGTAGGCAGGCAACTGATATTCAATCGATTACAGTAAAAAAAAGTGTTGTTTTATGTCACTGTACACTACGGTTGCACTAGATATGAGTGTCACTGTGCACTGGCAAAAGTTGGCAGAGTAGATGCAATAGGCCTCACACACACGCCTGTAGGAAGTCAACTGATATTCAATCGATTACAGTCTAAAAAGGGTTCTTTTATTTCACTGTAGACTACGGTTGCACTAGATATGAGTGTCACTGTGCACTGGCAAAAGTTGGCAGAGTAGATGCAATAGGCCTCACACACACGCCTGTAGGCAGGCAACTGATATTCAATCGATTACAGTCAAAAAAGTGTTGTTTTATGTCACTGTACACTACGGTTGCACTAGATATGAGTGTCACTGTGCACTGGCAAAAGTTGGCAGAGTAGATGCAATAGGCCTCACACACACATTTCTGTAGGCAGGCAACTGATATTCAATCGATTACAGTCAAAAAAGTGTTCTTTTATTTCACTGTACACTACGGTTGCACTAGATATGAGTGTCACTGTGTACTGGCAAAAGTTGGCAGAGTAGATGCAATAGGCCTCAAACACACGCTAGCAGGCATATGCAATTAGATTACACAGAAAAAAATAATAAAATAAAATAAATGATGTTCTAGCCCTAAAAAGGGCTTTTTGGGTTGCTGTCCTTGCAGCAGATATCAAATGAGTCCTTCAGGTGTGTAGTGAAAGCTAAATACACAGCCTGGCTATATATTTCCCTATTAAATCAGCAGAAAAAAAATAATAAAATAAAATAAATTATGTTCCTGCCCTAAAAAGGGCTTTTTGGGTTGCTGTCCTTGCAGCAGATATCAAAAGAGTCGTTCAGGTGTGTAGTGAAAGCTAAATACATAGCCTGGCTATCTATTTCCCTATTAAATCAGCAGCAGGTAGAATATATGTTCTCTCTCAACGAATGTAGCTTCAGAAGGATTCTAAAATGGAGGCTGTCCTTCAGATGGAAGTCACTGGAAGGGAGTGTATGCTGCTGATTTGCTGGAATGTGTCTGCTGTCTGTAAGGTGCAGGGTCAAAGTTTCCTCAATGATAAAGATTAGGGGGCCGAACATGCAAAAATCGCAGCGAATAGTTCTCCGGCGAACTGTTCGGGACATCCCTAAAACTTACCCCTTATAGAGAACAGTCCAAGACTCGCTATAAGATGTGAGAAGCAAACTATACATAGGCTTTAGATCATTATTAATTATTTATTAATCAATTATTAATGTTAAAGGGGCAAAGTTCTGGGAATGACTGATTTACCCGTATTGTTTTAATAGTTTTGCACCATGTTGATGTGACTAATATGTTTATAGTATGTTAGATAATTATGTATAAATTAGTGACTTGCCTGTCACAAATGACGGCAATAACATTTGAAGCCTGGCAAATCTGTTTGGCACAAAATGCGAGGATATGGCCCCTCTGAGCACCTTCGGCAATCATCGCAAGCCTCTTCCCTGTCTACTTTACAGGCCTGCGATGAGTGGCTTTGCCTCTCATTGCCGTTTTTGCCAAGCCACACCTTTCCTACTTTGCAATGATCTTCTTTGCTGCCTATAGTTACCCTCTCCCCCTGTGTCCTTTATATGCCTGTGTAGTTTAGGGGCCTACTGCCTTGGGTTAAGATTTACTGCCTTGGGTTCAGTGTTAGTGGCTTGAGTTAAATGTTACTACCTTGTATTAAGTGTTACTGGTTTGTGTTAAGTCTTAGTGCTTAGGGCTCGTATTTATGTCCTTCGGCCTCGTTTTACATCCTTTGGCCACGTTTTTGTTGTGTTTTCGATTTTTGGCAGCTATTTCTTTTCTCGCTTCTGCAATTTACAATCGTGAAAAAAGGCAACATATGCCTCAAATTAACTGGCAACCTCACTCACAGGCACCCTGGCTCTCCCTCTGTGCGGTGTGTAAGTGAATTTGAGGTATATTTGTGTGTTTTGCATGTTTTTCTAGTACAGTGGTTCAGCCGTTAAAGTTGTATTTTTCGGAGCTCTGGAGTCCATCTACGTGCTTTCAGCCCGTCATTTTTGCTAAGTCCTGCATGTCTCGGGATGAGTCCAGTGTGTCTACGGCTGCATTGAGCGCCTTCAGCACTCATTGCAGCCTAAGGCCCGCGTGCCTCAACTGCTCGATTCGCAAGGCTCACAGTGCAATGAGTGCCCTGTGGTGGAGCTAGTCAATGAAGGGCCCTTGTGCAAAAACAAATGTTGGGCCCCCATTTGGTGCGGACTCATATATATATATATATATATATATATATATAAATAAAAATATATATAAAAACATTTGGGGTGCCACCAGTAGCTCAGGCCACCCCCCACACATCTGCTGCCCCTTTGGGTACCCTCCAGCAGTTTCTGATCCCCCTCTGCCCTCCCTGGTCCCCCCTGCCCCTTTTGATACCCCTCTGCCCCTTCTAATCCTCCCCTCTGGTTCCCTCCTGACCCTCTTTATCCTCCCCTCTTCCCATCCTGATCCCCCTATCTGCCCATCCTCGTCATCCCTTGGCCCCTCATGATCTCCCCACAGATCCCTCATTGGCGCTTCCTACCACACCAGCACTTCTCCTGCACTGTAGCCTTCCCTTGTCACGTGTCTGCTCTCTAGTGTGTGACGTCATTGGGATGAGGCGGCAGGTGAGGATGCAGTCCGGGGGAATGCTGATGGTGAAGTAGGAAGCACCAATGGGGAGAGTGGGGGGAAGAACAAGAGGGCCAAGGGGAGGATCAGAGGGGCCGAAGGGGGGAATCATGAGGTAGATCGCGATGGGTGGGAGGATCAAGAGGGGCAGAGATAGGATTAGGTGCCTAGGGGGGATCAGGAGGGGGCTCTGGGAGCCCCTTCCAGGAGCAGGGCCTCAGTGCACTGCACCAGTGGCACTGGAGATAGCTCCACCACTGGACCCTACACATAACCTGCTTGTGAGAGCTTGCAGTCTAAAGGGAAATAGAAATCAATGCATTTTTTTCATGACATCATTAATGTACCATTTATTTACAATTTACTATATCAACACCATAACAATGCAACAATTTAATGTGCAGATTATCAGATTAGTACTGTCACTTTCATGTTCTTGACTGGATTTCCAAGAAGTGCCAAGAATTGAAGTAGTAGTTGGCAAGAGGGCATATCTCTAGACTTTGTTAAAAATCTCTCTCATCTACGGAATATGTTGGCACGTTACAAGAAAGGAACTAATAATAATAATAATCTTTTTTTAAAGGGAAATATTATCTATCGTATATACTCGAGTATAAGCCAAGTTTTTCAGCTCTTTTTTTAAGGCTAAAAAGGGCCCCCTCGACTTATACTCAAGTCACTCTCCCCCCGTGTCTCTCTAACCCCCCGTGTCTCTCTAAACCCCCCCTCGTGTCTCTCTACCCCTTCGTGTCTCTCTACCTCCCTGTGTCTCTCTAACCCCCCATGTCTCTTTCCCTCCCCCCTCCTCATCCTCACCCCCCTCCTCATTCTAAACTCCCCCTCCTCATTCTAAACCCCCCTCCTCATTCTAAACCCCCCTCATACCTCCCCCTCTCCCTTTTCCCTCACTTACCTGCTTCTGCTCCGGCCTCCGCTCCTTCTTGACCCGGCGCGCATGTGACGTTACGTTATTAACATATACCAGGTGCTGGCACCCAGTATATGCTAATGACGTGGCACGCATGTGATGTCACATGCGCGCCGGGTCAAGAAGGAGCGGAGGCCAGAGCAGAAGCAAGTAAGTGAGGGGAAAGGGAGAGGGGGAGGTATTTAGGGGGTTTTAGAATGAGGAGGTCGGTTGAGGAGGGGGGTTGAGGAGGGAGGTTGAGGAGGGGGTTGAGGTTGAGGAGGGAGGTTGAGGAGGGAGTTGAGGATGGGGTTGAGGATAAGGGGTTGAGGATGAGGATGGGGGTGTTGAGGAGGGAGGATGAGGATGGGGGGTTGAGGAGGGAGGATGGGGATGGGGGGGTTGAGGAGGGAGGTTGAACATGGGGGGTTGAGGAGGGAGGATGAGGAGGGGGGTTGAGGATGGGGGTTTGAGGAGGGGGTTGAGGAGGGAGGTTGTCTATGAGGAGGGAGGTTGAGGAGGGGGGTTGAGGAGGGGGGTTGAGGAGGGGGTTGAGGATGGGGGGTTGAGGAGGGAGGATGAGGATGGGGGTTGAGGAGGGAGGATGAGGAGGGGGGGTTGAGGAGGGAGGTTGAGGAGGGGGTTTGAGAAGGGAGGATGAGGAGGGAGGTTGAGGATGAGGAGGGAGGTTGAGGAGGGGGTTGAGGATGAGGAGGGAGGTTGAGGAGGGGGGTTGAGGATGAGGAGGGAGGTTGAGGAGGGGGGTTGAGGTTGAGGAGGGGGGTTCAGGAGGGGGTTGATGATGGGGGGGTTGAGGAGGGAGGTTGAGGAGGGGGTTGAGGAGAGAGGTTGAGGAGGGTGGGTTGAGGGGGGGTTGAGGATGAGGGGTTGAGGAGGGAGGATGAGGAGGGAGGTTGAGGATGAGAAGGGAGGTTGAGGAGGGGGTTGAGAATAAGGAGGGAGGTTGAGGATGAGGAGGGGGGTTGAGGATGAGGAGGGGGGTTGAGGATGAGGAGGGGGGGGGTTGAGGAGGGAGAATGAGGAGGGGGGTTGAGGAGGGAGGTTGAGGAGGGGGGTTGAGAAGACAGGATGAGGAGGGAGGTTGAGGATGAGGAGGGAGGTTGAGGAGGGGGTTGAGGATGAGGAGGGAGGTTGAGGAGGGGGGTTGAGGATGAGGAGGGAGGTTGAGGAGGGGGGTTGAGGAGGGGGGTTGAGGAGGGGGTTGAGGATGGGGGGTTGAGGAGGGAGGATGAGGATGGGGGGTTGAGGAGGGAGGATGAGGAGGGGGGTTGAGGAGGGAGGTTGAGGAGGGGGGTTGAGAAGGGAGGATGAGGAGGGAGGTTGAGGATGAGGAGGGAGGTTGAGGAGGGGGTTGAGGATGAGGAGGGAGGTTGAGGAGGGGGGTTGAGGATGTGGAGGGAGGTTGAGGAGGGGGGTTGAGGTTGAGGAGGGGGGTTCAGGATGGGGTTGAGGTTGAGGAGGGGGGTTCAGGAGGGGGTTGATGATGGGGGGGTTGAGGAGGGAGGTTGAGGAGGGGGTTGAGGAGAGAGGTTGAGGAGGGAGGTTGAGGAGGGTGGGTTGAGGGGGGGTTGAGGATGAGGAGGGAGGTTGAGGAGGGGGTTGAGAATAAGGAGGGAGGTTGAGGATGAGGAGGGGGGTTGAGGATGAGGAGGGGGGATGAGGATGAGGAGGGGGGTTGAGGTTGAGGAGGGGGTTGAGGAGGAGGGGTTGAGGATGGGGGGTTGAGCAGGGGGTTGAGGAGGGGGTTGAAGATGAGGAGGATGAGGAAGGAGGTTGAGGATGAGGAGTGGGGTTGAGGAGGGAGGTTGAGGATGAGGAGGGGGGTTGAGGATGGGGGGTTGAGGATGAGGATAGGGGTTGAGGAGGGAGGTTGAGGAGGGAGTTTGAAGAGGGAGGTGAGGATGAGGAGTGGGGGAGTGAGGATGGGGGGAGAGGTTGAGGAGGGAGGTTGAGGAGGGAGGTTGAGGTTGAGGAGGGGCATTGAGGAGGGAGGTTGAGGAGGGGGATGGAAAGAGACACAGGGAAGGGAGGGGGGGGGAAGAGACACAGGGAAGGGATGGGGAGGGAAAGAGACACAGGGAACGGAGAGGGGGAAGAGACACAGGGAAGGGAGAGGGGGAAGAGACACAGGGGAGGGAGAGGGGGAAGAGACACAGGGGAGGGAGAGGAGGGGAAGAGACATAGGGGAGGGAGAGGAGGGGAAGAGACACAGGGGAGGGAGAGGAGGGGAAGAGACACAGGGGAGAGAGAGGGTGAGAGACACAGGGAGGGAGAGGGGGGAAGAGACACAGAGGAGAGAGAAGGGGGACACAAGAAAGGGGCACAGTGGGCACAGAAGAGGGGGACACAGAGGGCACAAGAGGGACACAGGGGGCAGCACATTTCCCACCCTCGGCTTATACTTGAGTCACTGTGGTAAAATAGGTGCCTCGGCTTATACTCAGGTCGGCTTATACTCGAGTGTATACAGTAATTAGTTAAGTTTTTGAGGCAAGAGATATAAACTGCACTAGAGTCATTCTTCCCTTCAAAATAAAGATATTGTATCATGTTTGTCTTATAATAGATTGTTTTCATGGTAATCATGACACATTTAGTGGCACATGAACTCTCCTTTTTCCTGTGAGGGGTCTCATTACCCTCTACACAATGTGTACATCATGTGAGGCTGAGGTATGGGCTCTTAAAGGATCTGCCTCCACATCTAAGATTCCACAGGATATAACATCCCTTACAGGGCTTGGTTATTATAATGTCACAATTCATCTAAAGAGTCACCAAAATATGAATTGTTTGGTGATCTTTAATCTAATATTGATATTTTTTGACTGATCATGGGATTGCTTTTTTGAGGTACATTTTATTATTTTTATTGTTTAGTTTCTGACTTTCAGTGAACCTATGGGCTGCAGCAGACCAGACACAATTGTGGTGTCTCTAGTTGTGTTTGTCCATAAAGTTATCTTGGCAAACGTACTGGAGTGATTTACCAGTTCCTTCTCCAGTGGACCATGATTTGTCTGACCTCACTGCTATGATCTGCCCATCTTGGGTGATGCTACATGGTATAGATTACAGCTTCATTGAGGTGCACAAGCCCTTTCACCACAACAACGTAGCAATTCAAAAGGGGACATTTTATTATATTGTGATATGTTAATAGACATAAATAAAATAAATATGTATTCAAGCATGTGAATATATTAACTGTAAAAACATAATATGGAAAATCATTCTTGTTAAAGGACTACTGCAGTTAAAGAAAAATGCACTTGTTTGTACAGTTTGAGCAGCTGAGTAAGCCATGGGCATAAAACATTTTTCTTGAAAAAACTGAATTTTTAAATACTCTGTTTATGAGTACAAGAATATACTTTGTGTTTGTTACATCACATCCTGAGAGCAAGTTGTTGGGGGTCGAGTTTTCAGTGGAAGGAGGGCTGAAGGAGGAGGGAACAGGCATTGGAGGTATAATAATTTTTTATTCTTGGAGTTTTGTGTACTGTACAATACTAATATGTGTTACACTTTTTTTTATAAATACACTTTTCCTACCAATGGGATGAATGA
Source organism: Discoglossus pictus (assembly GCA_027410445.1). NCBI lineage: Eukaryota > Metazoa > Chordata > Amphibia > Anura > Alytidae > Discoglossus > Discoglossus pictus. The sequence goes on along the minus strand of CM050167.1, from coordinate 122,254,505 downwards.
CAACTGGCAGAAGGCTCACCTTGTCATTTTGTAAGTGGAGTTTATCCAGCTGTGTTGATGGCTCTGCCCTCAACACTGGCATCACCTGTTGCAAGCTCCAGATTAACAAGACAGAGGATCTCACTGAGGGTGAATGTGATGGGGAAAAAGGCTATCTCTATAATGAGCAATATGAGTAGTTAAATAAAGCAATTTATCCCAACATATTTCATATATTTCACTAAAATGTATATCAAATGTATAGAAGAGATTAATTTTGATTCATTGTAAAAAAAAATGTTACACAGTTCAGAGGTCCTTTAATAAATAAACACAGCTCAGTAAAGCTTAAATAAATATATATATATATATATATATATATATATATATATATATATATATATATATATTGCTTTACTATTTGCGCCTGTGTTTCTTTTGTTTATTGTTTCCTTTCCACTCATTTTAATGTATTACTTTGCATAGATTCTTTGGATAGAATCTTTACATGAATTAAAATTCTCCCCTCGTACGTGGCTGTCACAGACTGGAAAGACTCAGGCGAGGGCGAGAGGTGGAAGATGAATGCATTTCAATCTACCAATTGGATTGTCAGAGTCCCATAGGGGAGAGAGCAGAAGCCAGAGGCAAACTGGTGTATAGGAGGAGTACCCGTTGATATGGGGACTTAGAACAATGAATCTGTGTGTTTGCATGATATCTATCATTCCGAATGTATCCCAGGGCACTCAGTGAAAGGAAATTAGGGTTTGCAGGGTGACAGGGAATCTGATGTAATTTACAGTTACAAAGAGTGAAATAAAAAATAAGTGACAATCTAGTGAGGAAATGGAGAAGGAAGTAGGGAGAAGCAGAGAGCTAAATAAACAGTAAGAATAAGTAAAGTATTTGCGCAAGATGGTGAGAGAGATGAGAGATGATCTGGAGGATAATGAGAAAAAGGGTGAAATGCAGGGAAATAAAAATATATCTGATTTAATATGATTTGTGAAACGGTGTGCTTCAAACATTATAAAAAGCACAGCAGCCCTATACATCAAAAAGCATTGCATATGTATAAGTGTCTATGACTACAGGCTCATGACTCCCAGTACGTATTCTGCAGTGAGAGCTGACGTGCAAAGTCATATGCCTACCTGCCAGATTAAATTAACACAAAACAGAGGCATGAGTGGAAACATCTCTGTTAACTTATCCATAATGATTAATAATTATATCAATTTATTTTTTTTGCACTACATTGTCAAAACAGGTTTAAAGGGACATGGTACTCGGATATTTCAAAAAGCATATCAATAGAGTTTTTTTAATGAAAAAGAGTGCTACATAAATTTAAAAAACTGAGTGAAAATGCTTGCATCACACTTTCTCTGAGAAGTTCTGTTTGAAATGTCCGTCAGTCCGTCTGGAAGGAGTAAATTAGTCTTCTGTAACTCATCTAGTGCAGTACCCTGACACATATTAATTAGACTTAAAGGGCAAGTTCCACTTAAAAATGGGTTTCTTTTATATTATGGATCACTCGTATAGAAGATTAAATAGATATGTAAAAGTTAATTCATTGCCTAGTATGCCAGTAACTCCTTCATGTTATTGTAGAGAGCGAAAGCTGCCATTTTAAAATGGATTTTGTCAGTGACACTGAGCTCTCTTAAATGATCAATAGCCAGTCAGACTGCATCTAAGCTGTGATAGTCACATCCTTGTTCTATGTTCTTCTGCACCTCACATCACCTGACTGACAGAAGTTTTATAGCAATAAAATGCAAGTGCTAAACCTTTTACACCTACATTTGAAATTCTATAAAACAACTGTTTTATATAAGAGCAATTTGAGTTTAGGTGAAATATTGCCTTTAACATTGTTATACATGCAGTCTATAGAGGATAAAGCATTCACATTTTTACCTTTAAAGTGTTTAATTTTCATTAAAAATGTTTTTTTATGTTTAAAACATGCAAATGAAACAAATATGTGTATCTCACATTCTGTTAAAGCATTTAATAAAATGTGGTACATGTATTAAAAGCTGAAATATGTATATCTGTATAAAATAACAAAGAGAACCATTTACCCAGACCACTGGCGCAGCTACTGCTGCTGTAGGTGGTGCAATGCACTGGGGCCCAGCTATGAAGGGCTCCAGTGCTGTTTAAATTTAAATATAATTATATATATATATATACTAGGAAATTGCCCGTCAAAAATGACGGGAAAATAATTGTAAGGCTGGCAAAGCTGTTTGACATACATTGTGAGGCTTTTGCTCCTCTGAACACCTGCGTTGGTTTTATTTTCAAAGTCCTGCATGCCTGGCATTGTTAGTGTAAGTATTACTGTTTTGGCCGTCGCGTATTTTCTAAGTCCCACGTTGTTCGTGTGTGTTACTGTCTTCGGCGTCGTGTATTTTCTAAGTTCTGTGTGCCTGGCGTTGCTTAGCCGATTTTTGTTGGATGAAAAACACAAAATATGGCTACAATTGCTATCTTTGTCATCTTTAACACCTTCATAGGAATTTTCCCATTTCCCAGGTCACCTTCTTCATCACTGCTTTCAAATTTTTTTTTCTTTCCTTGGAATTGGATTGCCTTTTGGGGTGAAGAGTCCTTTTTCTTCTTGTTCCTTTCTCTTTTAATTTTCTACCTTCGTTGCCTTGCAGTTTACTGTAAGATTCTCGCTGTTCCACTATTATTTTCTCTGAAGTCTCTTTCTCAACATTACTCTCTAGAAATTCATAGTTGACATTCTTGTCTTTTTATGGTAGGCTGTCTTTACTAGCTGATTTGGCCTTATCTAATGCTTCTTCTGCATTTGTTTTAACCAACATAGTTCCTGTTATAGCACCTCTACCAAAAGCAATCCATATGATGTCTCTGTGATTTTGAATAATCCACTATTATCTTCTATAGAAGACATTTTGTCCGGGACTCTATAGAATCAAGGAAGTCATTCAGTCTTCTGCTTCCTGGTCAATTTGGGGTATTCCCAGATTCTCATCTCAGTAAGACTCTCTGTGAAGCTTTGGGCTAAAGCATTATGATCATAGAATTTCTTCCACAACTCCTGTGTTCTACTAGTTATCGTGGCCTCCTGACTCACTATCACTCCGTGAGGCTCCTGTACCTCGACTTGTACTTCAACATCTCTGCTCTCAATTTCTACTTTCAACTTCACCATATCTTGCCTCACACCGTTGAGAGCCTTCTCCCTATGAAGTTTTTCTTCTTTCTCTGTTACAAACTCTTTCAAATCGCTCAGATGCTCCTTTGTTACAACCAGATGGGGGTTAGTGTCTTGCTCAGATAGCAGCTGACTCTCTGCTATTGATCTGTAAAACTCTTGGTCAAATTCTGTGACCTCTTGAACTTGTCGGGCTCCCTTTCTCAGCTTATACTGTAGGGTCTCCAATGCTACCTCTTAGGGCTTACCAACAACATAATTGCCACCTTCCCGATAGAACAACTTCTTGTGCTGTTTTTATTCCCTTTTTCCCTGGCTCTCTCTGTTCCAGGTATTTCAATTGGCTGGCTGATAATTCTCACCAAACTGTAGCAGCTTCATACGGCCATCTTGCTTCCGTCCTGGTACAGTATCCTTCATAGACTCCAAAGGCATGCCCTCTCTCAGTGCTGCTTCTTGCTCCTTTATCTGCATCTCATATTTCTTACTTTTCACAGCAGGCATCCTCAGTACCTTGCGCTTCCAATCCTCAGTACCTTGTGCTTCCAATCCTGCAAGGTCTGTGACTCGCTAGCTCTGCCAGGAAGGTTCCGATTTTTGGTTTTGCTGGAATGACTCCTGCTGTTCAGTAACTACAGGCATAGACTCAATACATAGACTGGTATACATCTTTGTAGCCTTTTTAATTTTGGGTTTCTGAAAAAAGCTTGTGTTTTCTGCATCCTCAGCTTTCACCCATATTTCATCTTCTTTTAGCTGCTTCTCTTCATCAATTTTCTGCTTTTCTACTTGCTTTGCCTCCAAGGCTTCCAGCTTTTCCTTCAGCTGCAATTTCTCCTCATTAGCTTGTTGCAAATCCAGCTCACTCTGCTTGTACTGGATCTCTTGCTGCATATTCAACTGAAGGATATCCTCTGACTTTTTGATCAGGTCCTCCATCTGTTTCTCCTGTACAAGCTCCCGCTCTGTGCTTCGCATATGAGCTTCCTGTGGACATAGCTCTGTATTCAACACATTGTCTTGTGTATATCGGTCCTGAAGATCAGGGTTAGTCTCTTCTGGACATTCATCACCCTGTTCCAACTGTATCTCCATATTAGATGGATCGTTCATCCTCTGCTCTTGTGGACTATGCATCAGCAATTTCTTCGCTATCAGAGCTGTTTTACTCTCTGCTTCTTGTAAATGAGAGAGTAGATCATCTACTTGGCTGTGCCTTGTTTGTTTTTCCTGCTCCCAGTAGAGACACTCCTCCTTTAACATGCATTCTCTCCTTTTTTCTGCATCTCATAATTTCTTTGTTTGCTCCTCAAACTTCTCTTGTGCCTCCCTATTAGTGAGATTGCTCATCCTCTGAGGTAAATGATTAGGGAGGAAATCTCACTGGGCAGCAGCTTCTGCATAAATTTGTCATTGGTGTTGTACTTGGGAGGACTCTTCCTTTGCTCCTAAATAGACATCTGTGTCTTCTTCCTGTAGGACACTGTTGTCTTCAAGTGCAGGCTTTCCTCTCCATTCAGGAATATAATCTGGCATCATCCAGATACTCTTAATTTTAGTAGCAACTTGCCTGTCTTCCATAGCAGGCTTTTCCAGTTCCAGTTCATCTGTATGTCTTGCTTTACTGGTTTCCCGTCTTGCCTCTCCTTGTCCATAGCACTTTGTTTTATTGCCACCTGAGACAGAGTGCTCTCGGGATACTTTACATTTCTTTTAGGACACATCTCCAAATTCTGCTTCTCATGTCCTCTCAGGGATGGTGATTCATCTTTCACCATCTCAATCTCCAGACTCTTATCTTCATTATCTTTCACTTTAGTAAGAATTCCAGTTTCTTAACCAAACTTTGGGCATCCCTCCTTTGTAAAAACACTGGCTGCCCTCATATGTTTTATCTCTGGGTTAGAGATCTTTGTCAGACATTTTCTTTCTCTTGTATCATTTTCCACCTCAGGAGTATTCACCAAGGACAGTGCTGTGTCTGTCCAAGTTTCTTATGGAGGCCTCTTCATTGCTCTTACCCATAAGGTTTCTGCAAAGATTTGTGTTAAACTCTTCCCCAATTACTTTATCAGCATGCTTCACAATGAGACTGGATTTGCACCCAGTAGGTAACAAAACCTTGTCCTTTTCTCTTTGACATTTGCTCACAACTCCAGTGACTTTTATATCATCGTCTTGCTCCAGGAGCAAAGGTTCTTTATCTGCACCAGCGGCCTCTTTTACTTTCTCAGCAATTTCTGTTACTTTCTCAGCAATCTCTGTTACTTTCTCAGCAGTCTCACTTGTGCTCTCTGCAGTCTCTTTGGTGCTCTCTGCAGTCTCTTTGGTGCTCTCTGCAGTCTCACTTGCGGTCTCTGCAGTCTTATTTTTAGTATTGAACTTCCTGGCTTTTTGCCATCCACCAGGTCTCTAACTCCTGATTTCCTTCTGCATCATGTTTATTTTGCCTTCCCTTAACAGGGAAACTACATTTTAAACTTGGGTAGACAAGCATGCCCCTTGGGTAGCGATAAGCCTGTCTGTCAAAAATATCCCAGGAGTGCAATCTCTGTACTCTTTTCACTCCTACTCTGTTAAGGATCTCTTCTTTCAGGATACAATAATTTGTTACCTTTTCTTCAGGCAAAACACAATATGCTTTCTGTGCTTATCCAAACAGATAGGGACCTAGTGACAATCTAATCAGGAGATATGTTTCTACATCATCTTTACTTGTGATTTTCTTTAGGAAGCTATTAGGATTCATGCTTCCACTTGATTCTGTAACTACAGTATTAGTTGCAGACCTCAGTTGCTGCAGCTGCGCTTTCTGTTCCTCCCCAAATTCTCACATTTGCTTTCTGTCCTCTTCCGCTTGTCTCCGCCATTTCTCTGTGGCCTCTCTCAGACATGCAGCAACATCCCTTATGCTATCCTGTTTTGCAGTGCGGGCTCTGTCCTCTGCAATTTCACTCAGCCATTTCTGTCTGTTTTCTTGCTGGCATGCTACGCCCACCTTCTGGCATCTAGAGGCTTCTACCAGGGCTTTCACAAGTTCCTCCATTATCATACCACCACTGCCACTGTAATGTGACAGATCCCCTGTCGCACACAGGATCCGTGCCCTAGCATCCAGCACTATAATAGAGGAACCAGGATGCCTTTAAATGCTTTAACAGGTGTTATTGCTTTTAGCCAACATATAATATACAGAACAGAAATAAAAAGAGAACCTAGCTCCTCAAGCCCTGCATAACTAAACTACAGTTCCCTCACTGTCTTACTTATAACTTTCACAGTCCTTCAGGCAGCAGAGGTGTCTCTCTCTCTGAGTTGAGACTGTCTCTCAGGTTCTGTATCCCAGGCCTCTTTTTCAAAGCAGATCCCCTCTTCGGTAGTCACCTTCTGGGTCTCTCAGTTCCTCTTATCAACTGACATCTGCAGGCTCTCTCGTCAAAGCTTCTTGCTTTGTTCCACCATCTCTCAGTGCAGCCACTGGCAGTGGCCCTGCACAACTTGCAAACACTTCAGCTCTCTAAGTGCAGCCACTGGCAGCGGCCCTGCACAACTTACAAACACTTCAGCTCTCTCAAGCAAGTGTCTCCCAATCAAGCAGTTTCTAATAGGAGCCACACCCTTCCTCTGAGTGTGCCTATTAAACTGTGGTTAACCCCTTCACTCCTGGGAATATATCTTACAGTGTTTTCATCTGGCCTCTGAAAGCACACCTTCACAATATATATATATATATATATATATATATATATATATATATATACCTCATTTAACGATGTAGATAGGTTCCAAGCAATAGAAGTGTTAAGCGAAATGGCTCTAAAACGGGGTCATTTTAACATAGGGGAACTCATGAAAAATAAATACACAATTGCAATTGAAATGTAAACTGTTTTTGTGTCATATGAACTTTAAACAAATAGCATACATATCACTAACATACACTGATCATTAGCAGAAATATAATCTATAAATTTGTGATGTTGAAGCTTCTGGCTCATCCTGAATTCTGTTTTGTTCCGAATAAGAGCATTAAAACGGGTTTGGCAGTGTGTTAAATAGGGAATTCCAGGTCAAAATAGCGTTATAGCGATACAGCGCTAAAAGGGTTAGCGTTAAGCAGGGTATACCTATATATGAATACAGAAATACCCCTTTTAACTCTGTAGATGTGTTCCTAGAAGACCAAGTGCTAAAGGGACAGTGTTAAAGGGGTCAATTTTAACATAAATCCCAGGTAAACTAAATGTTTAATTCCTTCCATGGCTCTTGTTGTTTTTGAATGATACCCAAGCATCAAATCAGTATTACTTGGTGATGTGTTGTGCAAAAACTGTGTAATATTCAATGGGGGATTTGTCAGACAAAAACAGCTTCATAGCGAATAAGTGTTAAACAGGATAGTGTTCAGCGTGGTCTGCCTGTACATATATATATATATATATATATATATATATATATATATGTGTTTTTTTGGCTCTATTTAAAAAAAAATCTGTACTGTAGTTAGGGTACCCTTAGGGCCCCCCACCCTTGCCCACTGGGCCACCTCAGCTGACCCCCTGAAATCCCCCTCCCCCATGGTAGCAAACGCGCACATCAGTAGGGCAGAGTGATGGAACACTTTGCAAAGACAGACAGGGTACGGTAAAGGTTATGTCTGCTGCCTCACAAATCCAGTACTACCCCATAGGTCTTCTTTAGCTGCTAGGGGTATCTGTAGATTGTGCCAATGGACCTGGAGATTTATGGTAATCAACATTCCCTCACAGACAGTTGTTGTTAATTTTCTAATATACGCTGGAAATGGTCTTCAGTAGACTAGTGCCATGGCAGCACGCGGGAAACCTTGCTTGTGAACAGAGACAGTGATGATATGAATGACCCATGTCCTGTAGTCCAGAACCAAACTAGGAAAATCATGATCCTGTAGATCAGGGATGGAAAAGTTCGGTCCTGGAGGGCCCCACAAAGGCCAGGATTTTAGGATATCCCTGCTTCGTACAGGTGAGTCAATCGCTTCTTCAGTCATCCTGATTGACTTACCTGTGCACAGAAAGGATATCCTCAAATACAGGTTTGTGTGGGGCTCTCCAGGACCGGAGTGGCCCAACACTGCTGTAGATGATGCAGGTTTATGAGTAGATATCTTGGACATGTTCAGGTGTTCTAAGACTGAAAATGACAGGAGACAGACAGATGAAGCCAATGGTCAGTGAGTTCAGTAACAGTAATCATGTCAGAAGAAAAAAAACACAGTAATTATACAGGATGGGCAAATACCAACTAGAGGCAAAAGTAGAATCTCCTCCAATAAAATACTGACTGTCTTACATTAGGACAGTATGACCGTTCACAAAGCTCAGGTCTGCAGCAGTATATAAAGGTAAATAATCAGTTTAAAACCCACACCAGAGAAGTCCATTAGCATGATTCATTAAAAGGTAGAAATAAAAGAAATGGTAGGGTGGAGCATGCAGTGCAGGGAGAAAATATGTTTGCTAATCCAGAGCTCTTAATATATGTAAGAACATAAGAAAATCTCTCCTTGAAAGGCTGTACTGATTTGCAACAGGAGCTTCTCTTGTAGGAGTGAATTCCAGATACACTGACATCACTGAAAATAAGCTGACAGCTTCATATTTGTTTTGTATTACTTTTAATTAATTATGAGAGCAATTCTTTTTTTTTTAGTTGCCACAACCTTACAGCAGCTTTATTCCGTAATCATGTGCCAGGTCCAAATGGAGCACATAAGAAGGGGGGGGGGGGGGGTTCCGAAAGAGTGCACATGACCTACTTGCCCGCACTAATGCTCCCCCCACACTCTTGAAAGGTATTATTTAGCTGTGGAGTGTGCAGTTACATAGTTACATAGTAATTGAGGTTGGAAAAATACTTTTAGTCTATAAAGTTCAACCTTTTTGGATCTATTCTGATCTGCAATATGCAGATTCATTGTTAACTGATAATTGATCCAGAGGAAGGCAAACAGAAAAAAAAAACAGTAAAACTTTGCAAATTGTCTCAAAAGGGTAACAAAATATACAATTCCTTCCTGGCCCCGAATACTGGCGATCGGACTCCTCCCTGGATCAATACTTCCTCTCTAATTGTCCAGGATAGCCCTGAATGCCCTTTTTCTTTAAGAATATATCCAGTCCCTTTTTTAAATGATCTATCAAATCCACTGTCACCACCTCCTTTGGTAAAGAATTGCACAGATTAACCACCCTTACTGTGAAGAACCCTTTTCTTTCTTTAAGGATACATCTTTTTAATCTCTAATCTCAAAGAATGTCCTCTTGTCAGTTTAAAATCTCTTGTCACAAAAAGCTCACTTGACAAAGCCTTGTATTGACCCTGGATATATGTATATAAGGTAATCATATCCCCTCGTAGACGCCTTTTTTCTAGCGAAAATAAGTTTTAGATTGGTTAGTCTTTCTTCATAACTTAGCCCCTCCATTCCCCTTATTAGTTTTGTTGTCCTTCTCTGTACTTTTTCCAGCCCTAAAATGTCCTTTTTCTGCAGTGGTGCCCAAAACTGTACTACATATTCAAAATGAGGGCATACTAGGGATTTGTATAGTGGCAGAATTATATTTGCTTCCCTTGCTTCAATTTTGCATATTAAGGATGAAGGTGATATGCTTTTTTTTAAACAGGTGCATTTTTTGTGATTTTTTTTTTTAAGGTTTTGAGGCAGGAAGATTGTCTAGTGTAGCGAGGCAAGGAGTTCCAGATAGTAGAGGCAGCCAGAGAAAACTCTTGAAGGCGGGAGTGAGAGGAGGTGATAAGAGAGGAGGAAAGAAGAAGGTCATTAGCAGAACGAAAGGGGCAACTGGGAGAGTATTTTGAAATAAGAGCTGAGATATAAGGGGTGCACTGTTGTTGAGGGCTTTATAGCTTTATATATTAGGGTCATGATTTAAAATGTTATTCTGGAGGCTATGGGAAGCCAATGGAGTAATTGACAGAGAGGAGCTGCAGCGTTTAGTGGAAGATGAGTTTAGCTGAGGCGTTCATTATGGATTGGAGTGGAGACAGACGAGAGATCGTGAAGGCCAGCAAGGAGTGAATTGCTGTAGTTGATTTGAGATATTATGAGAGAGTGTATTGGAATTTTAGCTGTGTCTTCTGTAAAATAGTGACAGATTTTGGAGATGTTTTTAGGTGGTTTGGCTGCTGAGCTTGGACAGAAAAACATAGAGGCCACATGTTAAGATGTGTTAGCTTCCCTCTCCTATGAATACACCTGTGCCCATATGTCTATCCTTTTCCTTCATCTCCACACCCCTATTTAAATCAGTGTGTCTGTGTCTATATGTGTGCTTAAGCAAGAGTCTGTGTAGGTCCATGTGAATGTGTCTGCATGTATGTGTCAGTATGTAGTCGTCTTGAGTACATATATGTCTGCATATGTGAGGGTCTGCCTGAGGTTGTTTATATGAGTGACTGCATTTGAGTGACTGTGTGTGTCTGTTGATGACTGGGTGAGTGACTGTGTGTATTTGTATCAGTCTGAGTGTATCTGTGTTTGAATCATTGTGTGTGTGTGAGAGAGTTGTTGTGTGTTCAAGTGGGTATACTAATTAAAGATGGTCTAATATAGGATAGCAGTGGACACAAACACCTGTATTATAATATGTTTATATTAATTATAAAATATTATATATATATATATATATATATAATATTTTTCTTTTTTTTAATTGTTTAAAGTATTTATACATTTACAGCCTTATTAAATTGTGATTTGGCCAATTGAAAGGGGCTCTATATAAGCACAAAGCATATATTTTTTAGTGAACTTCTATCCAAAAGCAAGGCTCTTTACTAATTAAAAGATGCTGTAAAAAAATATGCTCTATGCTTATACAGAGCCCTTCTCAATTGGCTTAATCACAATTTAAACTCTGTTAAAACTCTGATATTTTTTATTTAAAATTTGTTTATAAATTAATTCTCACAATTGATCAAGCATTTTTGTTAGTGACATATTATTAAACAGGCATTAAACTGAGCACACTAATTGATTACTAAAACCTATATTTACTATTGGAATTACAAATATTATACTGATATTCCAATTAAATCTTGATTCCATTCAAATAAACTGAGCTTTTTGCATGCAATAATTAATCAGTTTGTACAAGGTATGCATGACTCATTAAGATATCCACATATAGCTACTGCCATGTTAACAGTGGGTTCATTACAAATTTAATATGCTGTCAGAGCAACCGCAGACTGTATCTTTGTAGTATATTGAGGTTTAGAATTGTAATGTGAAGAGCCTATTAGTGCTGTGTGGGCCAAATGATCTGCTGTAGTAGGACTGTGCAGAGAAATGCAGAGAAATCATAACTATAGGGTGCTATTACAATACACAGTTCAAAGTGGCATAGAAGAGCTTTAAATGTGGTATAACGTAAATCTATCTATCACATATATAGTTGTCAGTGGTCACGTTTGCGATATTGCAATGTAAAATAATTGCGGCCTTTGCAAAGGTACTTATTGCTCACGATGAACGCCGAAGGTACAGGATTCCCACCCTTAAAATTTGATTCCCGTCATTTTTGACAGGAGAGTAGCTAGTCACATATAATAGTTGTGGATCTTACAAATGTTGGTCATGCAAAGGACTTAGATTGCAATGAGTGCCGAAGGTGCTCATTACAGGGCTCGCGAAGATCGCCGCAGGCGCTCTTCGCAAGGCCCGTAAGAATTAGTCTTCAATGAGTGCCGAAGGCTCACGATGAGCGCCGCAGTCTCTCATCGCGAGGACCGTAGGACTTAGGCTGAAAGGCCCTGAAAGCGATGACTGCCGCAGGGTCCTCTGTCCCGTCAGAGATGTTATTTGCCCGATTATGCTCCACCAATGGAGGATGGAAAGATATAATGTGCCTTTTTGTGCAGGCAAATGCACTAAAGTCAATGGACCCAGTGCCTTGGGTGCTTATAAGTAATTAATGTCAATAATCTCTCATTAACATATAGCATAGCTTGATGTGGTTATATAGTTCAATGAAGTTTTCTCACTCTAATACACTTAATGCACAAATGATATGTAGAGCTGCATTGATATAAAGTGCTTTTTATGTAAAATGTATGTATAGCTGCAATGTGCAAAGGAATTCAGACACTGATTCTGTTATGATTCATGGCCATATTTAAGTTTTATGCTGCCTTTGTCCTTCCTGATTTGTGCGCTCCCCATGCCCCACTTACAGCTCCTCATTTCCCCTTTATATATCTCAAATCATACCTTTATGTGTGTTTATGTTTATAAATGGTATGGTGAAAAGTGTCAAGTACACTTACTGACAGAAATATCACTGCATGTAGACATTATTGTGCATTATACAAACATTTCATTGTACTGCACTGTGTCTTGAGACAGCCTGCTACCCAATGAAAATGTGCTGCCCTAGGTCTGGGTTTTGTCGGTCTAGGTAGAAACACACTCCTGCTAATTCCACTTGATGCTACAGAGATGTTTCCCCAAAAAATTAAATAATATGCTATTGCAAATAGCACGTTTGTCACCAGGAGAGTAGAGCAAGACAAGCAGAGGAGGTTTGAGAGAGATGTAGAAGAGAGAAAGGAATAGAGTTCTGTTCAGAGAAGAACAGTAAATCAGCAGAAGGGGAGAAATAAGTAGTGAGAGAAGAGGGAGAGGAATAGAAGAGGAAGAGAGATGTGAGTCTATATGGCACATCATTTAAAACTACACTAGTTTTGATAAACATAGTTAAAGGGGAAGTGTAAACACTTATCATCCATAAATTAGCATTATAAATACATATTTTAGAGCTGCAAAAAGTGCAGAGAAGGGCAACAAAACTAATAAGGGGAATGGAGGGGCTAAGTTAACCATATTAAACTTTTTTTCTCCAGAAAAAAGGCGTCTATGAGGGGATATGACTACCTTATTCAAATATATCCAGTGTCAATACAAGGCTTTGTCAAGTGAACTTTTTGTGCCAAGAGGTTTTCAACTGACAAGGGGACATCCTTTTAGATTAGAAGTAAAAAGATTCCACCTTAAAGAAAGAAAATGGTTTTTCACAGTTAGGGTGGTTAATTTGTGGAATTCTCTACCAAGGGAGGTTGTGACAGTGGATTCAATTAATAACTTTAAAAAGGGATTGGATATATTCTTAAATAAAAATGGCATTCAGGGTTATCCTGGATAATTAGAGATTGAGTATTGATCCATGGAGAAGTCAAAATATCTGGGGTCAGGAAGGAATTTTATATTTTTTCCCATTTTGAGACAATTTGCAAAGTTTCACTGTTTTTTTTTTTTTTGTCTGTTTGCCTTTTTCAGGATCAATTATCAATTAACAATTAATCCACATATTGAAGATCAAAGGAAATCTAAAACAGTTCAACTTGATTGAATAAAAGTATTTTTTCAACCTTAATTACTATGGGCCTCATTCTATTAGCGGCCGTAAATCGGCCGTAAGGCTGCGATTCCTTGCGGGGGTTCTGTTAACTCGCGATTCTATTATACGGCCCCGCAAGGATCTCATCTTACGGCCGGCCGCATATCTTGGAACCGGCCGTAAGCTGTGAAATCTAAAAACGCAAAAATAAATTCAAGCCTGCACTATACAGCTCTGTAAATGCTATGGATCATATTGGGGGACATGAGGATTAAAAGTAACCCACTCTCAAGCTTGCACATCAGCCCAAACCCGAGTTCAAATTAACTGTTTATTTTCCGGCTGCGGCGTGGGTGTGTCTGAGGTGCTCCAAGCACTCTGGACTTTTTACATGGATATTTTACGGATATTAAAAATAAAATATTTTACGGATTTGAGTATAGGATAATTATGTGCTATTTTTTCTAACACCTAAAATCCCTTTATAGTCTTCTCAAAGTGCAGGATGGCTTTATTTGAGCTATTTTATGTGCTTAATTGGTGCTAGCGGGACCTCTTTCCTGCAAGTAAGCAGCGTCTCGTTTTTAGCCTTGCAGAGAGGTTTCCCGGAGCAATTGAATTGCAAATAGGAATTTCTTACGGCCGAAACTCTTGCGGCCGTTTTAGATCAAAGGCTTTCCTCTGGCGCGAGCGCCCGCAAGAGATAGCAAGGCACCGGCCGCAAGCCTGCCGGAGCGTCCGGCCGTAAGGGAATAGAATAGCCGAATAGCTTGCGGCCGGTCCTTGCGGCCCCGCAACGGCTGCGGATGCTAATAGAATGAGGCCCTATGTAACTATGTAACTACTAGCGACTTGTCCGTCCAAAAATGATGGCAGTGAGATGTGTATGTTTGTAAATTTGTTTGGTCGGTAATATACGTATTTGACACTTGTAACCTTTTTCTGTTGTTGAAAGAAGTACAATTATTATATTAAAGATGTTTATTTTTGCAACATTGTCTATTTTTGTTGAGGAACTGTTGAAGAGGTTTTTAGTCAAAGTGGTAACATTTGAATGTAAGAACAGTTAAACATTACATTAATGAATATTGTAAACTTGAGATAATGTTTTTTTAACATGCAACTTGTAGATTAAGAACTCTTAACCGAAACATATATTGAATCCAGAGGAAGGCAAACAGTAAAAACCCTCTGTGAAACATAGCCCGTTGTATCAAAGTGGGGAAAAAAATAATTCCTTCCTGACCCCATTAACTGGTGATCGGATTACTCCCTGGATTAATATTTAACATGAAATACAACATTTACATTGTGTAGAAAAACGTCCTTGTGGTGTTAACATCAAGTTTCTAATATGTATAAGTAACCAACTTTAAAGTATTATAAACAGTAAGATAGTTAATTAACATTTGAATTAGTAATGAGTTATTTAGTGATTGGTGGTTTTGAATGGTTGACATTTGTTTGTTGGTGTTGTAATTGTTTAAAATGACACATAGTTTCCTATGTGGAAGAGTGGTTCTATAAAAAGAGAACGTGAGACTTTAAACTTTGTCCGCGATGTGTAACCACTGTTCTCTATGTGTTTTGCCATTGTATCAATTTTCATATGGAAATAGTAGTGCTGTCAAATATTTTTTAGTGCCATAAAAATGACTAATTGAAAGAAACCGCCGGTTCTCTATATTTTTGCTTTGTTTTTTGTTGTTATTTTTGGTGATTTTTTACAGTTTGTGTGGCATGGCTTGTGCTTGTTTGCTTGAAAGTTACAGTACTTCATAGTAGACAATGTTTTTTGTAAAAATGCGTCCATCCTCTAATAAATCACCTTGACTTTCATTGTTTTCAATGTAAACTTTAATAGCCTGTGGATTTTTCCACCATGATAAGGCAACTTACAATTGGCCATGTGCAAATACTGGTTGTTCTAAGAATATACCCACAGTTTGTCCTTGTGATTTAGTAATGGTCATGGCAAATGCCATGATGATGGAAAATTGTCTTCTTTGATGTATAAAAGGGAGGCTACTTTCACTTGGTGCTAAATCTATCCTTGGTATGAAAACTCTTTCTCCTTTATTGGTACCAGTTAAAATTTCAGCATCTATGAAATGGTCCTTTAATTGTTGAACAATTAATCTTGTCCCATTGCATAGGCCTTTTTTAGGGTTCATATTTTGCAGTAACATAACAATTGCACCTTTCTTTAGCTGCAAAATATGTGGTGGCATTCCAGAAGGAGTTAATGAGTTTACAGAATCAGCACTGTGATAATTTTTTTGTGGTGCATTATTTGTTTTTAATATTTCATTATTGAGAAGCAATGCATCCTCATTTTTGCATGTTAGTGTGACTTTGTTGGCAAGTTCAGAATAGTCCTCGTTATTTATTGTAGTTTCGAATATAGCCGATATAAGATCTTGTTTGCAAATCATATGAGGTGGGATGTGGACAGTGTCGTCAGGTAAATTTGGGATTCTTTTTATTTTTCCTTCTTCAATTGTAATAAGCCAATCATTGAAATCATTTTCTCCTTCTGATCTCATATTTTGTTGTAATTGAAGATGGATAAAATGTTTCCATAGTGAACTTGACTTTATAAAGGTTTTGATAATGTCGGTTCGATTTCCATGTACAAGGACAGGTAATGTTTGTCTAAAATCGCCACCTAACAACATTACCTTTCCACAAAATAGCAAACTATTATCCATGACTTCACAAAGCAAATGGTCAATACATTGGAGGGCATAGCATGACATCATTCCTCATCTATTATAATTATTTTACTTTTTTTGATTTTTTTGGCTTGTAATGATGTCATCCGAATATCCGACACTGATGTTTCTAAAATAGGCACTGGCAGTTTAAATCCACTATGCACAATTCTTCCACCTTCTAACAAAAGTGCAGCAATTCCAGTGGTTGCAAGTGCAAATGCTATTTGAGCTTGTGCTGGTACAAAACTCATCAATAAATGATATAGATACGTTTTTCCTGATCCGCCATGTCCATCAAGATAGAAATAACGCTCTTTCACCATTTCATCATCTAGAGCATTTTTGATGGAATTAAATGCTGCAATTGTAATGTATTTAAAGTTGCAAGTCTTTGTTCTGATCTTTTTGTTAGTAGTTGAATGTCATAGTCTTCAAAGTTGATGTCGTCTATAAAACCTGGATCTGGCAGATTAAAACTTGCACAACTTAATCCATGAGTTAAAAATACTTCTTGGATTTCCATGAATGCTTTTAATTGTGCAATCGGCTCATTGTATCATTGCATAAAGTCTTCAGCCATATTACTTTTAAATGTGTCCCATAATAATTTCTTTGTATTATTTTATTTCCTCTGCTTTTTCTTGTTTGCCATAATCCATTAACGAAAACATAATGATATGGAATCTCAATATATAAGAATTGTCTTGCCTGTGAATCTGTTGAATTTAATTGTAACCATGCAGTTAGTGTAGTGTGACAATGCTCACTTTTGTGCCAATTCTTTTGTTTCATTTCCAGCATGGAAATACACTAAATGTCTTTGTGGCAAATGTATAGCTAATCTATATACTGCATGTGATCGATCGTGCATTTCAAATATTAGAAGACGCCACATAGCTTCTGGCGCACTGACATAGCAAGCATCTACATGAGATGCAAGCTCATCATGTAGTAACTCAGTGCTTTTGATATTGTCTGCACTTTTGACAACTACAGTAGCTGCATCATTGACTTTGTAAATATATTTGTAGACATATTTAATGGATTTGATGGAAGTGCAGGCTTCTACATTGATGTGTGCATTATACTTCATGAGAAAATGTGGATTGTATGGTACCACATATCTATTGTCGACGTTTTTGCCACGAATAATGGCAGTTTGTCCCTCTCTTCTTCTAAATAATGGATAGCCATCACAATTGGCATACGTTTTGTCTCTATAATCTTCTGAAAATTCTTTAGTACATTTATTATTTTCCATACATGGTGACTGTGGATTAATATCTCCACACGGTCCGTGAATCATACGATGAGTTACAATCTCATATAGTCTACCATGTAGTTCTGGATCTGGTAGTTCAGCAATAATGACTGAATCCACTTTGTCACCAGTATCTAAATTATCTTTTTCTTGAAGGATTATAAGAAGATGTGCATGTGGAAGGCCTCTTTTTTTAAATTCAATTGTGTTAACATAAGCAAGACATTTGCCAAATAACTGAGTTATAGTGATGTCACATATTCATTCATTTAATTTTATTTTGAAAACTCTGGCTACTAAATCTGGTCTATCTGAAGCAGTTTGGCCAATAAGTAAAGTTTGGGTAATCTCTGGCCATTGCGGATTACATGTAAATGTAATAAATAAATCTGGTTTCCCAAATTTGGTGACAATAGCCATAGCATTATTGGATCACATCTTTCTCGCATATTGCGAAGAGATCCCTGGAAAGAAGATGGTAAAATGATGGCTTTGCCAGCTGTCATGTCTCTGCTTGTAGCAACCTCAGCGAAATAATCCGTTAATCCACAATACAATACACGTAGTTTATCTTGTTGATATTTTATAAAGTTTAAATTATTGACCTCATCTTGCAAATAGGAATCAATAATACATTGTTGTGTTAGTATTCCACCACATAAAATTGGATTGAATGTATTTCGAATGGCAATTTGAGCTACTTTAAATTCATTTTATTATAATATTATATAATATTTATTATAATATCATAATATTATTTCGCACTCGTACTTTAGAATTTGGGTAACTGGGAAGAGTTAATTTTGGTTGCCAACCTGCTTCTCGGTGTGGAAAAAATATTGGATATGTAATTGGATCTAAATTTGTACTTAAGATACTTATATTAATGAAAGGTTGCTCCTCATTTCTGGGATATATTCTAATGTCTCTCTAAAATGGTGGTTCTCCTTCATCATTTTGAAACACCATTGCAGCCTCATTTGATATTATAACAAATGGCGTTTATCAGTATGCCTATCTATTTTAAGCACCATATTGACCTTTGGGATTGGTAATTGATGTATTTCTGCATGAAGTTGTTGTTCCTTTTCTACTTCTGCCAATTTTTTATAAGCTTGAGTGTATGGGTTATTGGCCATAATTTTATCTAGCTCTATAAAAACACTGGGTAAGCATTTTTTATTTTCTTGAAGCTGCATACGTTGGTCAACAGCTTCCATTTTATCTAAGACATATAGTTGAGCAAATTTCCTTTACTCTCCTTCCTCTGGATGTAAATGTGAAGCATGATGGTAAATTTGGCCTTGGACTTTAAAGCAGTAAGGGCCATGTCCTGGTACATTAGCAGCTAATGTTGCCCCCATAGATGCAAAGAATATAGCACTATTGTATGATCTTATGTTTGTTTTGAAATTTTTGTAGTTTGGAAAAGTAGGTTCAGTTATAATGTTTTGTAAATATGTTGGGAATTGTTGTCTTTCTGGAAGTTTGACCTTGCCTTTTTGACAGCAACTAATGAACTGGGCATCTCTGGGTCTTTCCTGTTTGAAATGATAAGCCTCACAAAACTTACAGGGAATATTCTTGTCCCCACAATTATGAACCTCTACTGCTAAAGACTTAAGTAAAGGACAACTTGAAGAGCATATGTCAGTTTCAGTTTGTAATTCATCATTAGAAATGTTATGTGATGGTTCAGGAATAGGTTCTAAATGCTTTTGTTTTTTTTGTTGCCTTCTTAGGTGTAGCTTTTGTTTTTCAGCTGATAGTCTTTTGCTTGCAAGTCTTTTCCGTTCTTTTTCTCGTTGAATTTCCTTCTGCTCCGGCTGGTTTGCCCATCTTTTTTGTCGTTTTATAACTTGATGTCTTATCTTTTCCTGTTTGTTGTCGTTATCAGCCATATTAATCTGTAAATAAAAAGAATGTACTATTAGTTTACTTTGTGATTGTAATTTGTTTTGTAAGTGCGTGTTTGTGTTTTTTCTTACTACAATGTTTTTGGTGCAACACTGTTGTGATTATAGATTTCCATTGGTTGTATGGGACTATAGGTAATTGTAGATGAAATTTCTTTATAGTGTTAAATTAGTATGTGTTATTTTTTGTTGTTTTTTTGGTGGACACTCCTTTTAATCCTGTAGGTTTGTAGGTTTGGCTTAGAGGTATAGCAGAGGCAAGGGAATTGTTGAGTGGATGTTGTCAATTGTAGTAATATTTGGATATTTTTATTTTTTACTGTAGGTGATTGTTCTAATAGTAGGCTTATTTTTTCCTTGTAGGATTATATGGTGTGGGTCAGAAAAGAGGCTTTATAGTGTTATTTGGTTGGTGTTAGTAATATTTGTTGTAGTATCCTATTTTCTGTGTCTGTTTAGGTTGTGGGCTTAATGTTGTAGGTTAGGGCCCAGAACAGAGAATTTATTGTTGAATTTGTTATGTGTTAGCAGTATTTGTTCTACTATCCTGTTTTATGTTGGGCACATTTGGGTTCATAGATTGAAGTTATGGTTTAGTGTTAAAGGTTGCTGTAGGTAAAACAGAATTGCTTTTTACATTTTAAATGTGTCAACAATATTTCTTGAAGGATCGTGATTTATGAGCCTCATTGTTGTTGTTTTGTTGTTCTTTTATTTTATTTTTGATGTTAACATTGCTGCACAGCAAACATGTTGTAAGTCTGATTTGAGGATGAATATCACTGGATCCGGTGCTGCAAATCTTCGTGCGACAGTCTTCAGGCAGTGTCTGTTGTAAAAGAGAAAGATAAATGTGATTTTATTGTAATTTATTTTTGAGCAACAGCATGTTTTATTTATTTCCAAAGCAATGTGTTAGCATTTTTGTTTTCTTTGTTGTGTGTAAAATCCTATTGATTTGAGAGTGTGTGAGAAACCGTGCAGCGCTGGCTATAATTTATTAGTATGCTGTTTTGTGTAGACCACTGGTGTAATTTGATCATTGTTTTACTGCAGTAGTTTGTTGGGCATAAAACAGTTTTTTTTTATTTTGGAATTGTGTATCTGTTATCAGGATTTCTTATCCTATCCTGTTTTTTGTGCTCCACTTTTAAATTGATTGATTTTTGTTCTGGGTTACAGTTAGAGTTTTTTTCAGACTAAACAGTAATGTTTGTTCCATTTTGTATATGTTAGCTATGTTTGTTCAACTATCCTGTTTTGTGTCCACCAAATTTGAGATGCCCCAGTTTGCTTCTGGCTGAGGGTTAAAGGTTGTTGTAGACTAAACAGGAATGTTAAGTTCATTTTCTACATGTTGGTAATATTTGCTGTACTATCCTGTTTTGTGTCTGCCACTTTTGGGCTGCTTCATTTGGCTTCTGGGTGATGGTTAGAGGTTGTTGTAGAGTAAACAGGAATAGTAAGTTGATTTTCTATATGTTGCTAATGTTTGCTGTACTATCCTGTTTTGTGTCCGCCACTTGTATTTTAGTTATGGGTTGTGTTGAAAGGTTTTTTCCTATGCAAGTGTGTTTATTTTGGAATTGTATATGTGTTAGCAATATTTATTGAAGTGTGGTGTTTTGGTTTTGCTGTAATTGGTTTTGCCGGTTCTCTATATTTTTGCTTTGTTTTTTGTTGTTACAATGTGCTTGAGGTGATTTTTTACTTTTCTTTGCAGTTTGTGTGGCATGGCTTGTGTTTGTTTGCTTGAAAGTTACAGTACTTCATAGTAGACAATGTATTTTATAAAAATGCATCCATCCTCTAATAAATCACCTTGACTTTCATTGTTTTCAAAGTAAACGTTAATAGCCTGTGGATTTTTCCACCATGATAAGGCAACTTACAATTGGCCATGTGCAAATACTGGTTGTTCTAAGAATATACCCACAGTTTGTCCTTGTGATTTATTAATGGTCATGGCAAATGCCATGATTATGGAAAATTGTCTTCTTTGATGTATAAAAGGGAGGCTACTTTCACTTGGTGCTAAATCTATCCTTGGTATGAAAACTCTTTCTCCTTTATTGGTACCAGTTAAAATTTCAGCATCTATGAAATGGTCCTTTAATTGTTGAACAATTAATCTTGTCCCATTGCATAGGCCTTTTTTTGGGTTCATATTTTGCAGTAACATAACAATTACACCTTTCTTTAGCTGCAAAATATGTGGTGGCATTCCAGAAGGAGTTAATGAGTTTACAGAATCAGCACTGTGATAATTTTTTTGTGGTGCATTATTTGTTTTTAATATTTCATTATTGAGAAGCAATGCATCCTTATTTTTGCATGTTAGTGTGACTTTGTTGGCAAGTTCAGAATAGTCCTCGTTATTTATTGTAGTTTCGAATATAGCCGATATAAGATCTTGTTTGCAAATCATATGAGGTGGGATGTGGACAGTGTCGTCAGGTAAATTTGGGATTCTTTCTATTTTTCCTTCTTCAATTGTAATAAGCCAATCATTGAAATCAGTTTCTCCTTCTGATCTCATATTTTGTTGTAATTGAAGATGGATAAAATGTTTCCATAGTGTACTTGACTTTATAAAGGTTTCGATAATGTCGGTTCGATTTCCATGTACAACGACAGGTAATGTTTGTCTAAAATCGCCACCTAACAACATTACCTTTCCACAAAATAGCAAACTATTATCCATGACTTCACAAAGCAAATGGTCAATACATTGGAGGGCATAGCATGACATCATTCCTCATCTATTATAATTATTTTACTTTTTTTGATTTTTTTGGCTTGTAATGATGTCATCCCAATATCCGACACTGATGTTTCTAAAATAGGCACTGGCAGTTTAAATCCACTATGCACAGTTCTTCCACCTTCTAACAAAAGTGCAGCAATTCCAGTGGTTGCAAGTGCAAGTGCTATTTGACCTTGTGCTGGTACAAAACTCATCAATAAATGATATAGATACGCAATTGTAATGTATTTAAAGTTGCAAGTCTTTGTTCTGATCTTTGTGTTAGTAGTTGAATGTCATAGTCTTCAAAGTTGATGTCATCTATAAAACCTGGATCTGGCAGATTAAAACTTGCACAACTTAATCCATGAGTTAAAATACTTCTTGGATTTCCATGAATGCTTTTAATTGTGCAATCGGCTCATTGTATCATTACATAAAGTCTTCAGCCATATTACTTTTAAATGTGTCCCATAATAATTTATTTGTATTATTTTATTTCCTCTGCTTTTTCTTGTTTGCCATAATCCATTAACGAAAACATAATGATATGGAATCTCAATATATAAGAATTGTCTTGCCTTTGAATCTGTTGAATTTAATTGTAACCATGCAGTTAGTGTAGTGTGACAATGCTCACTTTGTGCCAATTCTTTTGTTTAATTTCCAGCATGGAAATACACTAAATGTCTTTGTGGCAAATGTATAGCTAATCTATATACTGCATGTGATCGATCGTGCATTTCAAATATTAGAAGACGCCACATAGCTTCTGGCGCACTGACATAGCGAGCATCTACATGAGATGCAAGCTCATCATGTAGTAACTCGGTGGTTTTGATATTGTCTGCACTTTTGTCAACTACAGTAGCTGCATCATAGCCTTTGTAAATATATTTGTAGACATATTTAATGGATTTGATGGAAGTGCAGGCTTCTACATTGATGTGTGCATTATACTTCATGAGAAAATGTGGATTGTATGGTACCACATATCTATTGTCGACGTTTTTGCCACGAATAATGGCAGTTTGTCCCTCTCTTCTTCTATATAATGGATAGCATATTCATTCATTTAATTTTATTTTGAAAACTCTGGCTACTAAATCTGGTCTATCTGAAGCAGTTTGGCCAATAAGTAAAGTTTGGGTAATCTCTGGCCATTGCGGATTACAAGTAAATGTAATAAATAAATCTGGTTTCCCAAATTTGGTGACAATAGCCATGGCATTATTGGATCTTTCTCGCATATTGCGAAGAGATCCCTGGAAAGAAGATGGTAAAATGATGGCTTTGCCAGCTGTCATGTCTCTGCTTGTAGCAACCTCAGCGAAATAATCCGTTAATCCACAATACAATACACGTAGTTTATCTTGTTGATATTTTATAAAGTTTAAATTATTGGCCTCAACTTTCAAATAGGAATCAATAATACATTGTTGTGTTAGTTTTCCACCACATAAAATTGGATTGAATGTATTTTGAATGGCAATTTGAGCTACTTTAAATTAATTTTATTATAATATTATATAATATTTATTATAATATCATAATATTATTTCGCACTCGTACTTTAGAATTTGGGTAACTGGGAAGAATTAATTTTGGTTGCCAACCTGCTTCTCATTGTGGAAAAAATATTGGATATGTAATTCGATCTAAATTTGTACTTAAGATACTTATATTAATGAAAGGTTGCTTCTCATTTCTGGGATATATTCTAATGTCTCTCTGAAATGGTGGTTCTCCTTCATCATTTTGAAACACCATTGCAACCTCATTTGATGTTATAACTAGCGGCGTGTAGTGTCTGGTTTGAAAGAGAAAGGTAAATGGTTAATTGTATATAATTTTTTGGGGTTTTGGAAAAGCATTGTTCTTTTTCTGCATCTAATGTATTTTTGTATCTAACCTCTTCTTCTTTCTTTGTCTTGTTTAAAGGTGATCCCCTTTCACAGTCCATGCTGAAAATTCTTGAGTGACGCTGTTGATGCAGAATCTGTTTGAATTGTGAAAAAAAAAGGCAAAGATTGAGCTGCAGGTTAAATATGTATGTGTGTAATTTATTTTTTGTGCCATTATTTCCTGTGAATCAATGTCACTTGAATATACTTATTTGCTTTGTTTCAGTTAAGATGAGCTTGTTGTAGGGCCCATACACATATGTTTGTATTTGAACTGTGACTATACATGAATGAAGTCTTTGGTGTCAATCTTTCAAGTGGGTCTTTTTTTTATTTGTATTTTTTGGGGTCTTTGTTAATAAATTAAATGTATTATAGTTTACCTCTCTGTTGGAATTTGCAGATTGTGAAGTTGTAAATTGGTAAGTAATTATCTTTTGAAGTAATGGCAGCAGTGAACTGTCCAGTCACACTGTTCATCACCTGAGGAGAAATTTAGAATTTTCTGGAAAGTGGGCAGTATTTATAAACGTTGATTTGGTTGAAACCGTTAGAACGCAATCCGCATGCGCTATTTGCGTTCCAGCTTTAAATTTGTGTTCCAGCTGACATTTTGCAACTAATAGTTGTATGTTTCATGTAAAATGGTGGGGAATAGCAGTGTCGCATAGTGTATGTTACGTGCTGCGTGAACTGGTCTGGAGTGTTTGTTCCGTTTTGCAAGTGATTGTAGTAATTTTGCGTCCTTAGCCTCGTTTTCGTTTTTTCCGACGGCCATTTTTTCTCTCGCTTAGGTGATTTTCGGGTGTCTAAACTCTTGTATTTCGACTTAAATTGAGGTGTAACTTCAGTTTCCGAGGTCCTGGGTGCCCCCCCTTACTGAGGGTAAACTTTTTATGTGTTTCTTGTGTGTATTTATTGTGTTTTTAATGTTTTCATGTGCGTGGGTTTCGGGCACTAAGGTCGTATTTTTACGAAGTCGTAATGTTTTTTTTTTTTAGTCCCGCGGCTCGTATTTGTGGATGTTAAGTCCGTAAATTTTGCGGTTAAAGCGGGAGCCTCCACCTCCGCAAATGCGGACCCTCGATTCGCGAGGGTCTGCATTTGCGGGCCTAAACTCCGCAGTTGCCGGCAAGGAGCGCCTTTTCCTGCAGCGTTAGCAACAACCCGCATGCTCAAAGCTGTATATGTGATATGTAGACAGCAGCAAGTCAAAGCTTCAGCCAGAAAATATGATTTAAAAACACTGTTTACATCATGAATAGCTGCTATTTCAAATATCCCCTCCTCCAATTGTCCTGAAAATTGCTGGAAAAAAAAAACGTTTTCAACTGAGATAATTAATTTTGCAGGGTGGGTAACCCAGAGGATAAGGGGGCTATATTTTCAATCTTAAAACTCCCTGCATCACCAGAGTGAGCATGCTCCAGGTTACCCACCCTGCCTAATTAATATTACCTCAGTTGAAAATGTTTGTTTTCTTTTCAGAGGTGTTTAGGACAATGAGAGCGTTAAGGAAGGGTACAGGAGCAACCAGTAAATGATGTTCATAAATTATATTTTCTATCTAAAGCTTTGCTTTGCAGTAGTTTCCACATGTATTTTTTATGTTAATTAATGGTGAACTAAAAAATATATTTAACATTAAAAGCACTTACACTTGTCCTTTATATATCTTCTCTCATCTGTATGCTAATGTTGACCTGCAGCCATTTCCTTCAAAAGCATTGAATGCTTTAATATTGTACAATATTAGAGTAGCACTGTAACTCAAATGGAAATAATCTTGCTTTAATGACAAATTATATTATTCTACATTGGTCTCAAACGCTACTATATCTAACAATGTATTGATACATTCATTTTTCCCAAACTATGTTCTGTGGAACTCTAGGTTCTTGGTTTGTGCAACTAGAGGTTTCAAAAGACATTTACTCCAATTTTTTTTACTCTCTACTCTCTATAGTGCTCTTTTTCGTACAATTCTCTGCTTTGCGCTAAATTCCACTATAGCTCTGTTTTTTGGCCGCTGCTCCTTGTTTAACACTGTTTCCCGCTATAACTCTGTGGTTTCTTCCTGGAAGGAAGTGAAACAGCAATGTGTGAAAGGAGTGTGGAGGAAGATATGATCAAAGCTGTGGAACCACAACAGCCCATCATTGAGGAGATTGCAGACCTGGTAAATACTGCTGGACTCGCATCGCCAATGCCCAGGTCATTGAGGAGTTGCTGAAAGCTTCAGGCAAGAGCCTTACAAATGAGGACCTCCAACAATTTGTCGCAAGTGGATTTTCCTTACAAGTAAAGGCTGATAAATTGCAGTAATTGTGTCAAGGGGAGAAGGCAGAAGTTAATATAAACAGGAGAAGCGGCAAACTTGTGAGCTTGCAAACTTTTTCAGTATCAAGTGCAATTCTAGTAAAAGCATAGGAGTTTAAGTAAAAGGAGGGACTTTAAAGAAAAGGGAGGGCAGATTTATAGTGCAAAGGAGGAAAACTTTTTTACAAATATATTATTTTATATTCTTTATTTTTCCCACTGAAATTTTGTAGACAATAATAATAATTATGAGTCAGTCCAGTGGCAACCTTATTCAGTGTACATCCTGGGTCCATAGCTCTCTGAAAGGTGTGAGCATGTTGCCTCTCTGGAAGCTCAAATTGGAGAGGAGAATTGCAGCACTTAGTGATATTGTTCCACTGGAAAGGGGGTTGGTGCTCACTGAGCACAGTTTGGCTTGAATGTTTGTGGGTAGAGTTAAATAGCGGAGCAGCAAATTCCAAAAGAATATTAGTAGGAGTATGCTATAAACTCCCAAATATAGCTGAAAGTGAGGAAATACAATTATTGTTACAGGTTGGAAATGCAGCTAAGCATGGACAAGTTCTAATAATGGAAGATTTTAATTACCGTATATGCTCGAGTAAGCCGAGTTTTTCAAACCTTTTTTTAAGGCAAAAAAGGGCCCCCTCGGCTTATACTCGAGTCACTATCCCCCCCCCCAGTGTCTCTCTAACCCCCACGTGTCTCTCCAACCCCACTGTGTCTCTCTAACCCCCCTGTGTGCCTCTCTTCCCCCGTGTGTCTCTCTACCCCCCCGTGTCTCTTTCCCTCCCCCCTCCTCAACCTAAACCCCCCTCAACCCCCCTCCTCAAACTAAACCCCCCTCAACCCCCGTCCTCCACCTAAACCCCCCTAAATACCTCTCCCCTCACTTACCTGCTTGTGCTCCGGCCTCCGCTCCTTGACCGGTGCCTGCGTGCATGTGACGTCACATATGCGCCGCATCATTAGCATATACCGGGTGCACCCGGTATGTGCTAATGAAGCGGCGCACATGTGACGTCACATGCGTGCCGGCGCCGGGTCAAGGAGCGGAGGCCGGAGCACCAGCAGGTAAGTGAGGGGAGAGAGGGGAGGTGTTTAGGTGGAGGAGGGGGGTTGAGGGGGGTTTAGGTTGAGGAGGGGGGTTGAGGAGGGAGGTTGTGTTTGAGGGGGATTGAGGGGGGAGGTTGAGGGGGGTTGAGGAGGTGGGTTGGGGTTGAGGGGGGTTGAGGTTGAGTACAGGGGTTGATGGTGGTTGAGGTTGAGGAGGCTGGTTCAGGATGGGGGTTGAGGATGAGGATAGGGGGGTTGAGGAGGGGGTTCAGGATGGAGGGGGTTGAGGAGGAAGGTTGAGGGGGGGTTGAGGATGCGGGGGTTGAGGAGGGAGGTTGAGGAGGGGGTTGAGGAGGGAGGTTGAGGATGAGGAGGGAGGTTGAGGATGAGGAGGAGGGGTTGAGGATGAGGAGGAGGGGTTTAAGGAGGGGGGTTGAGGATGGGGCGTTGAGGAGAGAGGATGGGGATGGGGGTTGAGGAGGGAGGTTGAGGAGGGGGGTTGGGGTTGAGATTGAGGAGGGTTGAGGTTGAGGAGGGGGTTGAGAATGGGGGGTTGAGGAGGGAGGATGAGGATGGGGGCTTGAGGAGGGGGTTGAGGATGGGGGGGTTGAGGAGGGAGGTTGAGGAAGGGGTTGAGGATGGGGGGGTTTGAGGAGGGAGGTTGAGGATGAGGAGGAGGGGTTGAGGAGGGGGGTTGAGGTTGAGGTTGGGGGTGGAGGATGGGAGGTTGAGGAGGGGGGTTGAGGATGGGGGTTGAGGAGAGAGGATGAGGATGGGGGGTTGAGGAGGGGGGTTGAGGAGGGAGGTTGAGGAGGGAGTTGAGAATGACGAGGGAGTTTGAGGATGAGGAGGGAGGTTGAGGAGGGAGGTTGAGGATGAGGAGGGAGGTTAAGGATGAGGAGGGAGGTTGAGGAGGGTGATAAGGGAGGGGGGAAGAGACACAGGGAAGGGAGAGGGGAGAAGAGACACAGAGAGAGAGGGGGACACAGAGGGCACAAAAGGGACACAGGGGGCAGCACATTTGCCACCCTCGGCTTATACTCGAGTCACTCATTTTACCCAGTATTTTGTGGTAAAATGGGTGCCTTGGCTTATATTCGGGTCGGCTTATACTCAAGTATATATGGTACACTGCAATAAACTGGATAAATGAGACCAGCAGTTCATCTAAGGGGAGCAGGTTCTTGAGTACACTTAGGGATCATTATCTGGCCCAGGTTATACAAGAGCCTATTAGAAATGAAGCTATCTTAGATTTACTCATCACAAATAATATTAATATAGTATCAAATGTTGGAATAGGGCAACCTTTAGGAAACTGTGATCACAACACAGTCTCATTTGCGAGTGAATTAAAAAAACTAAATTTTAAGGAGCTAACGAAAACTCTTAATTTTAAAAGGGCAGAAATTAACGGTCTAAGGGCGGCAATATAGACTGGGACAGAGAACTGATTAGTGATGTCGCGAACATCAAATTTTTCGGTTCGCAAACCGCGGACGCAAATTTCATCAAATGTTCGCGAACGGGCGAACATCGGCGAACCGCCATAGACTTCAATGAGCAGGCGAATTTCGAAACCCAAAGGGACTCTTTCTGGCCACAATAGTGATGGGAAAGTTGTTTCAAGGGGACTAACACCTGGACTGTGGCATGCCGGAGGGGGATCCATGGCAAAACTCCCACGGAAAATTACATAGTTGATGCAGAGTCTGGTTTTAAGCCATAAAGGGCATAAATCACGTAACATTCCTAAATTGTTTGGAATAACATGCTTTAAAACATCAGGTATGATGTTGTATCGATCAGGTAGTGTAAGGGTTACACCAGCTTCACAGTAACAGACCAATCTCCCCGTTTCATGCACCGCAAACAACCGCAAACAGTCCCTTTGCACAACCGCAAACTCCCCATTTGCACAAGGTTGGATACCAAGCTAGCCATGTCCCGTTCCTTGTCCTCACTGATGTCATTGAAGGTCTCTTCCTTCACCCAGCCAACATGGGTCCCCGAAAGGTGACAACAAGCCCCCTGGCATGCCTGCTGTGTTTGGTCTTCCACCTCCTCAAAGCCACCTTCCTCCTCTGACTCCTCTTCTTCAGACTCCTCTCTCTGCGTTGCCTCTGTATTTTTTAATATAAGGTGTGTACTGTTAAGTAGTACTATTACTATCGGTTTAATCCCTGTTACATCCACTATTAGGGGACGTGTATATGGCATGGATTTTTGGAACAGGGAGATGGAAAAAGATGCTTGGTCGGTCCTCCCACTTCAAATTTGGGGCACTGCGCGTGCAATCTAAGGTGCCACCAGATAGGAGTGGTGTGTTCAGTTGTACTATTTATTCCTATCCGTTTAATATCTGTTACGTCACCTATCAGGGGACGTGTATATGGCATGGATTTTTGGAACAGGGAGATGGAAAAAGATGCTTGGTCGGTCCTCCCACTTCAAATTTGGGGCACTGCGCGTGCAATCTAAGGTGCCACCAGATAGGAGTGGTGTGTTCAGTTGTACTATTTATTCCTATCAGTTTAATACCTGTTACGTCACCTATCAGGGGACGTGTATATGGCATGGATTTTTGGAACAGGGAGATGGAAAAAGATGCTTGGTCGGTCCTCCCACTTCAAATTTGTGGCACTGTGCGTGCAATCTAAGGTGCCACCAGATAGGAGTGGTGTGTTCAGTTGTACTATTTATTCCTATCAGTTTAATACCTGTTACGTCACATATCAGGGGACGTGTATATGGCATGGATTTTTGGAACAGGGAGATGGAAAAAGATGCTTGGTCGGTCCTCTCACTTCAAATTTGGGGCACTGCGCGTGCAATCTAAGGTGCCACCAGATAGGAGTGGTGTGTTCAGTTGTACTATTTATTCCTATCAGTTTAATACCTGTTATGTCACCTATCTTTCCTCCCAATATCACATTCTATATGTCATCAACCGGCCTGGGTGTTTTTAGAGAACCACACTTTAAGGCCCTTAACCTGGGACGAGTTGGGACAGAATTGCCTCAGCCTTAAAAACTGTCCAAACCACCTAATCAGACACTCACTATCATACTGGAAATGGGCCAAGAAACACACAGGTTTGTTCCCTGGATCCACCCAAAAAACCCCAATTCTTGACCACCCTCAGGCCCCGAAACACATGAGCACAACATCACAACACTGGTGGAGGTCAAGGAAACTAGATAGAATGGGAGACTGGTTAGTAAAAGGCCAGATGCTCACCTATGAGGAACTGAGGGACAAGCATGAGCTACCGCTGTCAAAACATTACAATTACTGTAGGCTGAGGCATTTCACACACTCCCTGACCCAGAAACAGGGGACACCGGTCTTAAATTGGTTCTCCAAAATTTGTAAAGATAAACCTCTATCAAGGGGGATAATTGGGTCGCTTTACAAATATAAAACATTTGTTACTGGTTGAAGCGACACTGGGGGAAGGACCGGAGTGGGGGAGCCCTGGAGACCCTCCAGAAGCAACCGGCGGCAAAATCATCCCAGGAAAGGAGAGGTCGCTTACTGAAGCCTGCCCTAGGGTAACCCAAGGGTGATTGCCCAGGTTAGATATTGTAAATAATAAGCTAATACT
Organism: Discoglossus pictus; assembly: GCA_027410445.1. Classification (NCBI taxonomy): domain Eukaryota; kingdom Metazoa; phylum Chordata; class Amphibia; order Anura; family Alytidae; genus Discoglossus; species Discoglossus pictus. The sequence continues at coordinate 122,223,398 of CM050167.1, read as the reverse complement.
GCTGGAGGGATGATAGCTAATAGGACTTTGGTATTTCCTGCAGATATACTCTTTACTATTGTCTGTTTTACCATGTTTTAGGTATCTCTTAAATTCCAATCACAGTAAAAAATAAGAAAAATTATTAACCTAAAATGTAAAAATAAGAAGGAATAGCCAGCTAACTTTCACAAAATGTCTTTATTGTAAATATGTATTTTTGCACAACTGTTATGCAAGACTGTTCAAAAATGCTTTATTTTTTATTACATGCTGTACGCCTTCTGACATTAAGATGATTTAAATGCAAAAATGAGGTATTGTTGCAGCGACCAGAAAAATTGATGTTAGTTTGCCAGGCAGAAAGTGCCCTAAAACATTGCGTCTTAAACCCTAGTTGGTGGCGGATAAGTCACGCAAGTCATCCGGCATTAGGGATAAAATACAGCAGCGTGTGGACCATTATTAGCTCAAGGCAGCTCATCTATCTGGCCTTTTTTAATCAAATGTATCGCCCACTGTCAGTCCCTTCGGGATCCATCCCTCATTCATCTTAATAAAGGTGAGGTAATCTAGATTTTTTAACCTAGGCGACTTCTTTTATCAGTGACAAAATCTCCTGCTGCACTGAAGGTCCTTTCTGACAGGACACTTGAAGCGGGGCAGGACAGAAGTTCTATGGCAATTTGGGATAGCTTAGGCCACAGGGCAACACCCAGTAGTCAAGGGTTTCATCGCTCCTCATAGTGTCGATATCTGTAGTTAAGGCGAGGTAGTCTGTTACCTGACGATCGAGTCGTTCTCTGAGGGTGGACCCCGAAGGGCTGTGGCGATGCATAGGACTTAAAAAGCTCTGCATGTCCTCCATCAACAACACATCTGTAAAGCGTCCTCTCCTTGCCGTCGTGGTCGTGGGAGGAGGAGGATTATGTTCACCTCTTCCGCTGTTAGATTGCCGTTGTGCTGTGACATCACCCTTAAACGCTGTGTAAAGCATACTTTGGAATTTATTTTGGAAGTGCTGCATCCTTTCCGACTTGTGGTTATTCGGTAACATTTCAGGCACTTTCTGCTTATACCGGGGTCTAGTAGCGTGGACACCCAGTACAGGTCGTTCTCCTTCATCCTTTTTATACGAGGGTCCCTCAACAAGCACAACAGCATGAAAGACCCCATTTGCACAAGGTTGGATGCCAAGCTAGTCATGTCCCGTTCCTCGTCCTCAGTGATCTCACTGAAGGTATGTTCTTCCCCCCAGCCACATACAACACCACGCGTACCAGATAGGTGACAACGAGCACCCTGGGATGCCTGTTGTGGTTGGTCTTCCTCCTCCTCCTCAAAGCCACATTCCTCCTCTGACTCCTCTTCCTCACAATCCTCTTTCAGCATTACCGCAGGTCCAGCAAGCGATGCTGATAAGGCTGTTTCTACGGCCTGATCCAGCACTCTTCGCAGGGCATGCTCCAGGAAGAAAACAAATGGTATGATGTCGCTGCTGGTGCCCTAGGTGCAACTGACCAGGTTTGTCACCTCCTCAAAAGGACGCATAAGCCTCCAGGCATTGCGCATGAACGTCCAGTAATGTGGCAAAAAAATCCCCAGCTCCGCAGAGGCTGTCCTAGCACTGCGGTCATACAAATATTCGTTAACGGCCTTTTCTTGTTGGAGTGTTGAATGTCATTAGGAGTGTTGAATGTCAACTTGCCCAAATTCAATGCCACCAACAAATATCTTCCGTTGTCACAAACCATTTTGCCGATCTCCATTTGGTGCGGAGTCAGCCACTGATCCACCTGTGCGTTCAGGGCGGACAGGAGTGCTGGTCCGGTGTAATTCTCTGCTTTCAGGGAAGTCAACCCCAAGACGGCGTGACACTGCCGTATCCAGGATGTGGAATAGTACTTGTGGAGCTGGGGGTGTGCCATTGATGTGGAGCAAGACATAGCAGCAGCAGAAGAGGACTCAGCCGAGGAAGTTATGGAAAAGGGTGGAGTAGGAGGAGTAGAGGAGGTGGCAGCAGGCCTGCCTGCAAGTAGTGGCGGTGTCACCAATTACTCTGCAGAGCCACGTATTCCATGTTGGCAGCCGTCACCAGGTTTACCCAATGCGCAGTGTAGGTGATATACCGGCCCTGACCATGCTTTGCAGACCAAGTATCCGTGGTCAGATGGACCCTTGCCCCAACACTGTCTGCCAGAGATGCCATTACTTCCTTTTGCACAATCGAGTACAGGTTGGGGATTGCCTTTTGTGCAAAGAAATTTTGACCGGGTACCTTCCACTGCGGTGTCCCAATAGCTACAAATTTTTTGAACGCCTCAGACTCCACCAGCTTGTATGGTAAAAGCTGGCGGGCTAAGAGGTTAGACAAGCCAGCTGTCAGTTGCCAGGCAAGGGAGTGACTTTGTGACATTGGCTTCTTACGCTCAAACATGTCCTTGACAGACACCTGACTGTAGGCAGATGAGCAGAGACTGCTCAGGGCGAGACACGGAGTGGCGGATGGTTGAGAGGGGGCAAGCAGGGCAGCAGTGGTTGACGTGGCTGAAGATGCTGGACCAGGAGGAGGATAGCGTCTTTGACTTTGTCTGCTGCTTGTACTCATGTGTTGATCCCATAGGCGTTTGTGATGTGACATCATGTGCCTTCGCAAAGAAGTTGTATCTAGGTGGGTGTTGGACTTCCCAAGACTCAGTTTCTTTTCGCACAGGTTGCAAATGGCATTACTGTTGTCAAAGGCAGACACACGAAAAAATTGCCACACTGCTGAGCTCTGCAATGATGGCATTCTGGTGGTGGCAACAGCATGCGTTGACTGGCGTGCTGTCTGGCTGACCCCGGGTGCCGATGCATGCTGTCTGACTGTGTCACTAGCTACTTTCGACAACCTCCCCCGCTTCCAAATCGTCTCCTCCTCCTCTCTGTCTCCCCATCTGAACTTTCCTCCTGTTCTTCTTCTCTTATAGCGGGCACCCACGTGACATCCACGGACGCATCGTCATCATCAACCGCTTCACTTGTATCTGACAACTCAACAAAGGAAGAAGCACCGGGTACAACATCATCATCATCAGACCGTATGTCCATGTGTGTAATGCTGCCTGACTGGGAGATATCCCTTTTATCTACATCCTCTGCCACTAATGTTTGTGCATCACTCATTTCTTCCAACGGATGTGTAAATAACTCTGCTGACGGATCAAGTGAAGCGGCTGTGGTGCTAGTGTTGGTGGTGGCGGCAGGCGGGCGAGTGGTAACTGGAGAGGTGCCCGAAGCTAAGCTGGAGGAGGATGGTGCGTCTAGGTTCCGAGTGGAAGCTGTAGAAGATTGGGTGTCCTGTGTTAGCCAGTCAACCATGTCCTCAGAACTTTTCAAGTTCAGGGTACGTTGCCTCGGAAAACTGGGCATTATTCTAGGGCCAAAGGGAATCACAGCACCACGACGGCCCCTGCAGGGTGGCCTGCCTCTGCCTGTCATTTTTTTTTCCATTAGTGGTACTATGCGTGCAAGCTACTGTGACACCAGATATGAGTGTCACTGAGCACTGGCAAAAGTTGGCAGAGTAGGCTCTGTAGGCCTCACACACACGCCTGTAGGCAGGACACTGATATTCAATCGATTACAGTCAAAAATGGGTTCTTTTATTTCACTGTACACTACGGTTGCACTAGATATGAGTGTCACTGTGCACTGGCAAAAGTTGGCAGAGTAGGCGCTGTAGGCCTCTCACACACGCCTGTAGGCAGGCAACTGATATTCAATCGATTACAGTCAAAAAAGTGTTGTTTTATGTCACTGTACACTACGGTTGCACCAGATATGAGTGTCACTGTGCACTGGCAAAAGTTGGCGGAGTAGATGCAATAGGCCTCACACACGCCTGTAGGCAGGCAACTGATATTCAATCGATTACAGTCAAAAAAGGGTTCTTAAATGTCACTGTACACTAGGTTGCACCAGATATGAGTGTCACTGTGCACTGGCAAAAGTTTGCAGAGTAGATGCAATAGGCTTCACACACACGCCTGTAGGCAGGCAACTGATATTCAATCGATTACAGTCAAAAAAGGGTTCTTAAATGTCACTGTACACCTTGTTGCACCAGATATAAGTGTAACTGTGCACTGGCAAAAGTTGACAGAGTAGATGCAATAGGCTTCACACACACGCCTGTAGGCAGGCAATTGCTATTCAATCTATTACAGTCAAAAAAGTGTTGTTTTATTTCACTGAGCACAATAGAAGCTGTTAGGTGTTAGCCTGTCACACACACGCTGGCAGGCAGGCATATGCAATTAGATTACACAGAAAAAAATAATAAAATAAAATATATGATGTTCTACCCTAAAAAGGGCTTTTTGGGTTGCTGTCCTTGCAGCAGATATCAGATGAGTCCTTCAGGTCTGTAGTGGAAGCTAAATACACAGCCTGGCTATCTATTTCACTATTAAATCAGCAGCAGCTACAATATATGTCCTCTCTCAACGAATGTAGCTTCAGAATGATTCTAAAATGGAGGCTGTCCTTCAGTTGGAAGGCTCTGGAAGGGAGTGTATGCGGCTGATTGGCTGGAATATGTCTGCTGACTGTGAGGTACAGGGTCAAAGTTTCCTCAATGATAAAGAATAGGTGGCGGACCGAAAAGCGCATGTGTTCGCCTTTCGCTGCGAATGCGAACATGCCAAAATCGCTGCGAATAGTCCGCGGCCGAACTGTTCGGGACATCACTAGAACTGATAGGTAAAAACAATGAACATAAATGGACAACATTTAAATACTTACTAAATATACATACACATCGGCATATACCGTGTGGGAATACAAGTAAAAGGAGTAAATCCCATCCAATGTGGCTTAACAATGATTTAAAGTTCAAGATACAGTGTAAAAAACAGGCATTTAAATTATACAAACAAGAGGGGACAGAGACTGCTTTACTGTAATACAAGGAAGACAACAAGGCTTGCAAAAGAGCTATTAGACTGGCTAAAATAGAAAATTTTAAAATAATTGCAAAAGAGATTAAGACTAACCCTAAAATATTTTTTTAAGTATATTAATGGGAAGAAGGCGAGGAAGGAAGCTATAGGAACATTACAATGTGACACAGGCCGTCTGAAAATTAATGACCAGGAAAAGGCAGATGAGCTAAAAAGGTAATTTTCTTCGGTATACACAGGGGGAGGTACCAGTGGTTGGGACACTGCAACATAATGGGGTTACACTACCTTTGCCAAATAATTGGTTAACACAGGAAATAATCCAAAAGAGGTTGGAAAAAATAAATTTTAATAAAGCCCCGGGTCCTGATGGAATACATTCAAGGCTACTAAGGGAACTGGGTTCTGTAATAGCCAAATCATTATATTTAATGTTTCAAGATTCACTCAACCCAGGGTCTCTACCAGATGACTGGATAAAAGCTGATGTGATACCTATATTTAAAAAGGGAGCAAGAGCAAATCCGGGGATTTATAGACCAGTGAGCCTCACTTCTGTAGTGGGGAAGCTTTTAGAAGGGTTAATAAGGGATATTATACAAGAATATGTCTATTTGAACAGGATTATAAGTTGTGGTAACTTGTCTTCCTTGAATGGTAATTCAGGACTTCCTCAAACAGGCCTTTGTAGGAGGGCTGAGAATCTTTACTTCCCTCCCACAATTGCTAAAGGAAGTCATGGACAGGATGTGATGTAAATTACATCATCTTAACTAAGGATATATCCAGGCAGGAAACTGGTGCTGTTTCCTGTTTGCTTGCTGGGTGGTGTTGGTGATGGTTGATGGTGGTGATGATGGAAATGGTCTAACCGTAAGTAAGATAAAGCGTTTGGGAAAGGGAATTATTATATAGGTAGATAGATTTAAAAAGGGTTGGTGCTCCGTGGGTCTGGCTGTGTGTTTATAATACATTTATAGTATTGTGTTGTTGCCTTTTAATAAATACCTTTTAATGTAGACGAACCTTGTGTATTATTTATATATATTAATTTGGTGATACACCACATTTGGCGACCACGAATTTTAGACTTCTACAAAGGTTATTTATGAGGTAATATCACATTAATAGATAGTCAGATTTATTTATTTTATTTATTTTTTTTTTGTGGGGAAGGAAAAAAAGTACTTTGTCTAATTATCCTCTGCATGGGAAATCAAGTGCTGATTGTGTGTGGAGTCTAGGATAAGCCTCCATTTTTATATAAATATCGTACTAGCTTCTGAGTTGAGTTGTTGTGCTGTTGAGTACAGGCCTAGCCCTGCATTTGAATAGAATCCATGCGGCTTCTTTGTGTATTTGAATGCTAAATTAAGCCTCCATTTTTAATATATATCGTACTAGCTTCTGAGTTTAGTTTTGTTCGTACTAGCTTATTTTGATACATAAAACAAATATATCGTACTATATCGTACTAGCTTCTGAGTTGAGTTTTGTTTGTACTAGCTTATTTTGATACATAAAACAAATATATATCATACAGGTTCTTTTTGTGGGTTTATCTGAGTTGTTGTGCTTTTGAGTACAGGCCTAGCTTTGCATTTGAATAGAATCCATGTGGCTTCTTTGTGTAATTAAATGCTAATTCAAGCCTCCATTTTTAATATACAAGCTTGGGCACCAGGCCACAATTAGTTTGTTGTGTGTTTCAAATACCTGAGTTTGTTAATACTATTATTTTTGTTTTGTTTTTGGTTTTTTTTTCTCTTCTTTCTTTTTCTTTCTCTAGTCCTTTATCATAGTACAGGCCTGGAGAAAAATAATAAATAGACCATTTTAAATATTATATATATATATATATATATATATATATTATTTCAGGCGTGCATTTTAATACACTATAGGCTTCCATAACTTATACATTTTGGGTGTCTTGCATATCCTAGTTCGGGTTTATCTCCTACCCTGCAGGCCTTGCTATTATATTTTAAGTTAATTAGCAAGTATTACCTTCACCATACTAAGGTAAGTATAATTTGCATTGTGGGTACTAATCTATTTTTCTACATATTACACCTGGCCTACTGAATAGTCATCACCTATTGTTGGCTACTCAGAAGCATGCTACTTTAGTCGCAAATTGATTTGGATTCTTACTTGGGTGAGTAAAAGAGTAGAAATGTCTTTTCAAGGGGCCAAATACTTTCCCACAGAAGTGCGTGAGTACTTTAGGAAACATATTCAAAAACATGATGGTCCATATGAGCTTCCAGAGCCAGCAAACCCAGACAGTGGAAAAGAGAAGAGATTAATGGATGTTCTAAAACAAATTGTAAATAACAAAAAGTATAGAACAAAGAAGAGAAAAAGTTTGGTCACACAAGCTGTTGTAGCCACAATAGGAGGCCTAATAGACTAAGTTGTAGAATTACGGCAGCATAATTTGGAAACAACAAATAAAATGGAGGAAGCAATGGACAAAAGGGATTGTTTAAAAATTGCAGCTTTGAGAACAACTACAATTGTGGGGGAACTAGAAAGGGAGTTAGGGGAAATAGAGGAACAGAGGGATGCTTATGGAGTAAAAATAACAGAACTTCAAAACATAATAATGGACTATAAAAATAAAACAAAGTTAGAAGGGATAAAAGGAGTCAGAGACATTGCCAAAATATATCCAGATCTGGATATGTTCGTGGCACAAAATAAAGAACCAGTGCCGAAAATGAACCAAGATAGAAAAGATTTCTTATGTTATTCTGTTCCACAAGTAGATACCATACCACAAGCACCAGTTATTGTTTCAGAATTATTTAATGCAAGGCAAACACCTACAGGATTTTCTATGCAGACTCGACCGATGTCTATGGCAGATAAAGACAATTTCCAGAAATGGTGGGGAAGTATGCCAACTAACAACTTTAATACATTTACACATTGGTTTATGAGGGGAGCAGATAGAGCTAAAAAAGGAGGTCTTAACTTAGAGGAATGGACAGAACTGTTAGAATACGCTATGGGTCCTTTGGCTAGTAGACTATTGGGATTTAATAACAGTGTGTCTGATCAGGCAGGAAGAATTGCTGCAACTAATTTCTATCTACTTAGCATAGAGAAAGAAATAGCAAATATTACCATGAGGCCAACAGATGGTCCTAGAGAGGTAGCTCAAAGGATATTTTTTGGGTATACTCTACGACAACCTCAACAGCCTCTAGTGCTGGGCTCACCAGAACATATAGCAAAAGTAATGGAAGCCCTTCCCCGGGAGTGTCAAGAATTTATCAGGCTTTTTGATCCAACACCAACAGACTTGGAAATGGTACTAACTAGAGCTGATAAGTGGTGGATCAAGCATCCTTTCACAGAACAGGCCTGCTCTGTTTCAGCTGTAAGAACATTTAAGGTCGAGTCTGGTAGAGATATAGATGGTAAATGGAGAAACCAGACGTGGGATGTACCCCAGAACAAGAAGGATGATCAAAACTGGAGACCAAAACAGAACTTTGACAAAAGATGGAGAGATCCACCTAGGGACTATAGGAATAGGGATGGCAGCAACTGGAGGGCTAATCAGGAGGGAGAGAGAAATGGTAACATGGGCTATTAGGAACTCAGGAGACAGAAGGATAGGATAGAAGAGGAAAATCACATACTTAAAAACAAGGTAGCTGAGTCAGAGAGGAAATTGAAGGAAAGTGAGGCAAAGTATACAAGAGACCATCATTGAGTGGACCGGAGCAGGGAGTCGAGAAAAACGGGACACACTTGCAGCCCTTTTAGGAGGAGTCGGAACTGGATTGGGAGTATGGAATTCAGCAGACATCATTGGACTGAACAGCAGGATAAACTCCCTTACTGATGGCATGGGACATGCTATGAAAACAGGTGGAGTAGCTGACTCCCTTATAGTGAGTAGACTGACAGACAATGTTGATGACATACACACCATTGCCAACAACCTGCATCTAGTTGAGGAAAATATTGCTTCCATTGCTAACAGCATTAAGAATGAAATAGTTGGAACTGCCATTTTCTGTTCTATGATTGGAGGAAAACTGTTGGCAGATTTAAAGGAAACTATTAAAGACATCCAGGAAAACAAGTGGGCAAGACAAATCAATGCAACAAGGATTATCACGTCATTGAAAAGAAAAGGAGTGGACATCACTGAGGACAATCTTAAATACAGCTATATTGAAGGCCCAGATCAATGGATGCCACATGGACTACAATCTGGGACAATAGGACTAATCCTGGCAATTCCCCGCTGGGAGGGGCAGGCAGAGCAACTGAACTTCATACATAGCATTGGCACGTTAAGTGATGGAATCTACAGGCAACACTTCCCATCAAAAAGACTGGCCACTATTACAGGATTGGAGATGGATGAAAGCTGTTGCAGGAAATCTCAACACCGATGGCTGTGCAGTTGTGTTTGGGAGAAAGGAGCTGAGGAGGATGGCTGGGTGCAGTTGATAAAAGAAAACCTGGTGCAAGAGGTGATCCGCATAGGGGACATTGCATGCTTTATCGGCCACTCTGAATATAGGACAGTTGATGAAATATGTTTGGTGGAAGAAGGGTCTTGTATCATGGTAACCACTACTATACATGTAGGAACTCATACACTATTTCCATCAAGAAACCTTACCACTGAAATTATCAATTTTACTGCAAATGCAGATTGGACAAATTTGACAATGAAGCTTTTTCCCCCAATTCCAAAGCTTACCCTGGAACTTCATGAGTTAGTAAAACGTACCAAACAACAACTACACCCCATCAGCTTACTGCTGGAACAACAGAAAAAGGAAATAGAAATTACTACAAAAAACGTTGAGCATCCCTGGTGGGGAATTCTTACCAATGCAGAGACACATCCAGTCCTACGAACACTGTCGCTGGTACTCATGTTCATTCAAGTATTAACGACAATTATAATAATATACTTTTGTGTGGCAATGAAACAAATGAGGAAGAAACTTGCAAGGAGGATATATAATAATGAAATTTAAATGTTTTTATTTTTAATTTTGTGTCTTTTTTCTCTTCTTTCTCTCTCTCATCTCTAAATTCTGTTTTTTGTGTAATATGTGGATTGACAGCCATAGGAAAGTACAGGAGAACTTATGTCGCTGAGGGAACTATTCCGGAGGGACGGTGGGTTGAATTTCTCCTGTATATCAGGTTTTTGCTCCCACTAGGTTCTCCTGTACTAGAGGGATAACTAGAAAACTGAGCAACATAGAAGAAGAAAAAGTGAGGGAATGTGGTAACTTGTCTTCCTTGAATGGTAATTCAGGACTTCCTCAAACAGGCCTTTGTAGGAGGGCTGAGAATCTTTACTTCCCTCCCACAATTGCTAAAGGAAGTCATGGACAGGATGTGATGTAAATTACATCATCTTAACTAAGGATATATCCAGGCAGGAAACTGGTGCTGTTTGCTTGCTGGGTGGTGTTGGTGATGGTTGATGGTGGTGATGATGGAAATGGTCTAACCGTAAGTAAGATAAAGCGTTTGGGAAAGGGAATTATTATATAGGTAGATAGATTTAAAAAGGGTTGGTGCTCCGTGGGTCTGGCTGTGTGTTTATAATACATTTATAGTATTGTGTTGTTGCCTTTTAATAAATACCTTTTAATGTAGACGAACCTTGTGTATTATTTATATATATTAATTTGGTGATACACCACATAAGTAGGAGTCAACATGGATTTATTAGGGATAGGTCATGTCAAACAAATCTAATTAGTTTCTATGAGGAGGTTAGTAGGAACCTGGATCAAGGCAACTCAGTGGATGTAGTCTTTTTAGATTTTGCAAAGGCTGTTGATACAGTGCCACATGGGGGACTTTTGTGCAAACTAAGAGATGCGGGAATTGCAGTAAATATCTGCTCATGGATTGAGAGCTGGTTAAAAGACAAAGGGTTATTGTAAATGGAACCTACTCCGATTGGACTAATATGTTAAGTGGGGTTACTCAGGGTTCAGTATTAGGTCCTCTCCTTTTTAACATGTTTCATAATGACTTAGAGATAGGATTGGAGTGTTGTGTCTCCATTTTCGCTTGATGACACAAAGTTGTGCAAGGTAATTCAATCAGATAATGATGTGCTTTCCCTCCAAATGGATTTACATAAAATTGAAGAATAGGCATCTAAATGGCAGATGAGATTTAATATGAATAAAAGTAAAGTTATGCATCTGGGAAGGAAAAATAGCCATGCAATTTATAATCTTAATGGAGCAAATCTAGGTGTATCAGATATTGAAAGGGATTTGGGAGTACTTGTGGACAACCACCTAGGTAACAGTGCTCAAAGCCAAGCAGCAGCTGCAAAGGCAAATAAAATATTAGCATGTTTTAAGAAGGGTATAGAAGCAAGGGAAGCAAGTATAATTCTGCCACTATACAAATCTCTAGTACGCCCTTATTTGGAATATGGAGTACAATTTTGGGCACCATTTCATAAAAAGGACATTTTAGAGCTTGAAAATGTATAGAGGAGGGCAACAAAACTAATAAGGGGAATGTAGGGGCTAAGTTATGAAGAAAGACTAACCAAATTAAACTTATTTTCTCTAGAAAAAAGGCATCTAAGAGGAGATATGATTACCTTGTATAAATACATCCACGGTCAGTGTAAAGATTTGTTAAGGGAGCTTTTTGTGCCAAGAGGTTTTCAACTGACAAGAGGACATCCCTTGTGGTTAGAAGTAAAAAGATTCCACCTTAAAGGAAGAAAAGGGTTCTTCACAGTGAGGGTGGTTAATCTGTGGAATTCTCTACCAGAGTATGTGGTGACAGCAAATTCGATAGATAACTTTAAAAGGGGACTAGATTTATTTCTAATTAAAAAGGGAATTCAGGGTTATCATGGATAACAACTAATTAATTAATAGTTAGTCCGCATATTGCAGATCAGAGGAGATCTTAAAAGGTTGAACTTGATGGACTGAAAGTCTTTTTTTAACCTTTAATACTATGTAACTATGTAACTATGTAACTGGTAGAACAGGACATTCAGGAAGCCCAGGAAAGCAGTGACTCTGAGGAACCAAAATTACTTTCCATCGAGTTCCACATGAAAAGTTTGTGGACATTCTGGATAAATTTGTGGCCAATGATCCAGACAGTGGCAGAATAAGAAATGTGAGATGCTGCGTTCTTCAGTGTTTTGCTACTAACATCTGCTGGTTGGTCATAGAAAGCAAAGACAGATGTCCTTGGATGAGTTTGTGTCCAAAAAACCCAGAATGCAGGGTGAGCCTGAAGTTTTCACATCTGCCATTTAAAATGGACACTGTTGTTAATGTTTTCTGTTTCTTTAAATGTTATTTTAAAAGATGCTTTGGTTTGTGTTGTATTTATGTTTGCTGTTTCTTAAAAGTTTATATAAAGCCAACAAATTTGCCATTTCAATTACTTTTGTGTATTTTTTCCATGAGATCCCCTTTTCTAATTGACCGTATGTTAAAATGACCGAGTTTAGAGCGGTTTCAGTACAACTATTGCGTTAAAAAGGGTATTGCTGTACTTTTATTTATTTCTTGGGATTAAAAATACAGTGGTATTTGAAAAATCACTTGAATAGTGTATCTTTTACAATAAAAACTGTTTTATTTTAAAACAACTTTAAAACAATACAGAATAATTTTTTATTTAATGAAATATGATATTATATTATCCTGGTTAATTAGAGAGGGAATATTGATCCAAGGAAGAATATGATTGCCAGCATCTGGGGTTAGGAAGGAATTTATTTACTTTTCTCTAGTTTCGGACAATTGGCAAAGTTTCACTTTGGTTTTTTTTCTCTTTGCATTCCTCTGGATCAATTAACAATTAACAATTAATCTGCATATTTCAGATCAGCGGAGATCTGAAAAAAGTTAAACTTGTTGGACTAAAAGTATTTTTTTCAACCTTAATTACTATGTAACTATGAAGTGTTTCTAGAAATTAACCATTTCTCAAAAGGAGAGAATCTTAGATGATAATAATACTGCAATGGGTATGCACTCTGAAATGCAAGGTTTCCTAAGAAACAAGGAAACAATAGAACAAAAGGCCACATCACCACTGCCATAGGAGATAATCAGAAAGTGCAAGGTTTAATATTTAATAAAGATTGTACATATTCATTTTTCAGTATGTCCATTATTAATATATGCTCTTCAAAAGTTGTTGTTTAGTGGTTCAGTTGTGTCAGACTCTTCATGACCCTATGGACCGCAGCCCACTAGGCACATCATGTGTAAGGTTTTCTTGCCAAAAATACTGGAGTGGGTTGCTGGTTTCTTCTCCAGTGGACTGCAATCTGTCTGACCTCTTCTGTGACCTGCCCATCTTGGATGACCCTACATGGTATAGCTCACAGATTCATTAAAATACACAAGTCCCTTCACCATGAAACGGTAGTGATGCAGAAAGGGCTTTCAAAAGTACTTAGTATAAATATTGGAATTCAGTGGATTTTTTAAAAGTTAGAGTAAACCACTCTAAAATGGGTATATGAAATGTGCTCTCGGGCTAAATGGCATACTTTGATATTTTTTTCCACTGTTTAATTACATTTCACTAAGAGTGAATGTAAACAATGCAAGAATCTAGGATGTGGGTCCCGTTTTAGGAGCCATTTTATTAATATTGCTGCTTCTTGGATCTCTTCCACTTAATTATCAAAAGTGAAAAATCAATTAATCAAAGAGAGAGAATGGGTTTTAAGTTTGCTGTTGGTTTTTGTTTTTAATTTAAACTAGTATAGTCTACCCATTCTTCACTTTTAATGTTACATAGTTACATAGGGCCTCAATCAATTGCGATTTGGCCAATTGAATAGGGCTCTAAATAAGCACACAGAATATTTTTTTAAATAAGTTTTTAGTTAGTAAACATCTATCCAAAAGCAAGGTTTTCACTAACTAAAAACGTATTTAAAAAAAAAATGCTATGTGCTTATTTAGAGCCCTATTCAATTGGCCAGATTGCAATTGAATGAGGCCCATAGTAATTAAGGTTGAAAAAAGACTTTCAGTCCATCAAGTTCAACCTGTAAAGATCTCCTCTGATTAGTTATTAATTAAATTATTACATACATAGTTACATACATAGGGCCTCATTCTATTAGCGGCCGCAGCCGTTGCGGGGCCGCAAGGACCGGCCGCAAGCTATTCTGCTATTCTATTCCCTTACGGCCGGGGATTCCGGCAGGCTTGCGGCCGGTGCCTTGCTATCTCTTGCGGCTGCTCGCGCCGGAGGAAAGCCTTTGATCTAAAACGGCCGCAAGAGATTTGCAATTCAATTGCTCCGGGAAACCTCTCTGCAAGGCTAAAAGCGAGCCGCAGCTTACTTGCAGGAAAGAGGTCTCGCTAGCACCAATTAAGCACATAAAATAGCTCAAATAAAGCCATCCTGCACTTTGAGAAGGCTATAAAGGGATTTTAGGTGTTAGAAAAAATAGCACATAATTATCCTGTACTCAAATCCGTAAAATATTTTATTTTTAATATCCGTAAAATATCCATGTAAAAAGGCCAGAGTGCTTGGAGCACCTCAGACACACCCACGCCGCAGCCGGAAAATAAACAGTTAATTTGAACTCGAGTTTGGGCAGATGTGCAAGCTTGAGAGTGGGTTCCTTTTAATCCTCATGTCCCCCAATATGATCCCTAGCATTTACAGAGCTGTACAGTGCAGGCTTGAATTTATTTTTGCGTTTTTATATTTCACAGCTTACGGCCGGTTCCAAGATATGCGGCTGGCCGTAAGATGAGATCCTTGCGGGGCCGTATAATAGAATCGCGAGTTAACTGAACCCCCGCAAGGAATCGCAGCCTTACGGCCGATTTACGGCCGATAATAGAATGAGGCCCTTAGTATTTAAGGTTGAAAAAAGACTTTCAGTCCATCAAGTTCAACCTTTTAAGATCTCCTTTGATCTGCAATATGCGGATTAACTATGAATTCATTAGTTGTTAATTAATTATTAATCAATTATTTAATGTTTTTATTTATTTATTTTTTTTTATTTTATTATTATTAATTAGTCCAGAGGAAGGCAAATAAAAAAAAAAAAAAAAAAAAAAAAACGAGACTTAGCCAATTGTCTAAAGGGGAAATGTTAAATTTGGATCATTACTGTCTCTCTAATTATCCATGATAACCCTGAATACCCTTTTTAATTAGAAATAAATCTAGTCCCCTTTTAAAGTTATCTATCGAATCCGCTGTCACCACCTCCTCTGGTAGAGAATTCCACAGATTAACCACCCTTACTGTGAAGAACCCTTTTCTTTCTTTGAGGTGGAATCTTTTTACTTCTAACCTCAAGGGATGTCCTCTTGTCAGTTGAAAACCTTTTGGCACAAAAAGCTCCCCCGACAAATCTTTATACTGACCCTGGATGTATTTATATAAGGTAATCATAACTCCTTTAGATGCCTTTTTTCTAGAGAAAATAAGTTTAATTTGGTTAGTCTTTCTTCATAACTTAGCCCCTCCATTCCCCTTATTAGTTTGGTTGCCCTTCTCTGTACCTTTTCCAGCTCTAAAATGTCCTTTTTATGAAGTGGTGCCCAAAATTGTACTCCATATTCCAAATGGGGGCGTACTAGAGATTTGTATAGTGGCAGAATTATATTTGCTTCCCTGGCTTCTATACCTTTCTTAATACATGCTAATATTTTATTTGCCTTTGCAGCTGCTGCTTGGCTTTGAGCACTGTTACCTAGGTGGTTGTCCACAAGCACTCCCAAATCCCTTTCAATATCTGATACACCTAGATTTGCTCCATTAAGATTATAAATTGCATGGCTATTTTTCCTTCCCAGATGCATAACCTTACATTTATTCGTATTAAATCTCATCTGCCATTTAGATGCCCATTCCTCAATTTTATGTAAATCCCCTTGGAGGGAAAGCACATCAGTTTCTGATTTAATTACCTTGCACAACTTTGTGTCATCAGCGAAAATGGAGACACCACACTCCAATCCTACCTCTAAGTCATTAATAAATATGTTAAAAAGGAGAGGACCTAATACTGAACCCTGAGGAACCCCACTTACCACATTAGTCCAATAGGAGTATGTTCCATTTACAACAACCCTTTGCTTCCTGTCTTTTAGCAAGCTCTTAATCCATGAGCAGATATTTACTGCAATTCCTGTATCCCTTAGTTTGCCCAATAGTCTACCATGTGGCACTGTTTAAAAAGCCTTTGCAAAATCCAAAAAGACTGAGTTGTTACATCCACTGAGTTGCCTTGATCCAGGTTCCTACTAACCTCCTCATAGAAACTAATTAGATTTGTTTGACATGACCTATCCCTCATAAACCCATGTTGACTCCTACTTATAATCCTGTTCAAATATACATATTCTTGTATATTATCCCTTATTAACCCTTCTAAAAGCTTCCCCACTACAGAAGTGAGGCTCACTGGTCTATAATTCCCCGGATTTGCTCTTGCTCCTTTTTTAAATATAGGTATCACATCAGCTTTTCTCCAGTCATCTGGTAGAGACCCTGTGTTGAGTGAATCTTGAAAAATTAAATATAATGGTTTGGCTATTACAGAACCCAGTTCCCTTAGTACCCTTGGATGTATTCCATCAGGACCCGGGGCTTTATTAACATTTATTTTTTCCAACCTCTTTTGGATTACTTCCTGTGTTAACCAATTATTTGGCAAAGGTAGTGTAGCCCCATTATGTCGCAGTGTCCCAACCACTGGTACCTCCCTTGTGTATACCGAGGAAAATAACCTATTTAGCTCATCTGCCTTTTCCTGGTCACTAATTTTCAGACAGCCTGTTTCACATTGTAATGTTCCTATAGCTTCCTTTCTCGCCTTCTTCCCATTAATATACTTAAAAAATATTTTAGGGTTAGTCTTACTCTCTTTTGCAATTAATTTTTCATTTTCTATTTTAGCCAGTCTAATCGCGCTTTTGCAAGCCTTGTTGATTTCCATGTATTCCCGTAAAGCAGTCTCTGTCCCCTCTTGTTTGTATAATTTAAATGCCTGTTTTTTACTCCGTATCGTGATCTTTAAATCATTGTTAAGCCACATGGGTTGTGATTTACTCCTTTTACTTTTATTCCCACACGGTATATGCCGATGTGTATGTATATTTAGTAAGGATTTAAATGTTGTCCATTTATGTTCAGTGTTTTTACCTATCAGTTCTCTGTCCCAGTCTATACTTTGTATTGCTGCCCTTAGACCGTTAAAATCTGCCCTTTTAAAATTAAGAGTTTTTGTTGGCCCCTTAAAATGTTGTTTTTTTAATTCAATCTCAAATGAGACTGTGTTGTGATCACTGTTTCCCAAAGGTTGCCCTATTTCAACATTTGATACTATATCAATATTATTTGTAATGAGTAAATCTAAGATAGCTTCATTTCTAGTAGGCTCCTGTATAACCTGGTCCAGATAATGATCCCTGAGTGTACTCAAGAACCTGCTCCCCTTAGCTGAACTGCTGGTCTCATTTATCCAGTTTATATCAGGGTAATTAAAATCTCCCATTATTAGAACTTGCCCGTGCTTAGCTGCATTTCCAATCTGTAACAATAATTGTATTTCCTCACTTTCAGCTATATTTGGGGGTTTATAGCATACTCCTACTAATATTCTTTTGGAATTTGCTGCTCCGCTATTTAACTCTACCCACAAACATTCAACTTTATCCCTAGGTCCACCATAAATATCTTCTCTGACTATAGCCTTAAATTCAGGCTTAACATACAGACAAATCCCTCCTCCTCGTTTACCATTGCCTCTATCTTTCCTAAATAGGTTATAACCATCCAGATTAACAGTCCAGTCATGAGATTCATCTCACCACGTTTCGGTAATGCCTATTAAATCCCATTTTTCATTAATTGCTAATAATTCTAACTCTCCCATTTTTCCTGGCAAGCTTCTGGCATTAGCAAGCATACACCTTATGTTATGAGTCTGTAGTTCTGAAGTGCCTGCCACTGAACTTGAATTACTTAGTACTACCTCCATATTGACTATACTACCCCTCCCCCCATCTCCTCCCCTATGAGTTGTTAATTCATCCCTTATACCCTCTACACTTTCTACCCCATTACTTATATCTAGTCCCTCCCCCCACCTACTAGTTTAAAAACTCCTCCAGCCTTTCTACCATCCTATCCCCTAGTACAAAAGCTCCCTCATCATTAAGGTGCAATCCATCCCTACTGTTTTGATTAAATATGATAATTAATAGTATAGTATTGGAGGATGAATAAAGAGTTAGTCCATCAAGTTTAACCTTTTTAGATCTCTATTGATCTTTTTAATGTGGACTATTTATTATTAGTTGTTAATTGTTATTTGATCCAGAGGAAGGCAAACAGAAAAAAAAAAACATTGAAACTTTGCCAATTGTCTCATAAGGGGGAAAAAAAGCAAAATTCCTTCCTGACCCCAGAAACTGGCGATCAAATTTCTCCCTGGATCAATATTCCTTTGCTAGTTATCTAGGATAGCCTTGAATGCCCTCTTTATTCAAAAATATATCTAACCCCTTTTTGAAGTTGTCTATCGAATTCGCTGTCACCACCTCCTTTGGTAGAGAATTCCACAGTTTAACCACCCTAACTGTGAAGAACCCTTTTCTTTGTTTAAGGTAAAATCTTTTTTCCTCTAACCTCAAAGAGTGTGCTCTTGTCAGTTGAAAATCTCTTGCTACAAAAAGTTCACTTGACAAAGCCTTATATTGACCCTGGATGTATTTATATAAGGTAATCATATCCCCTCGTAAATGCCTTTTTTCTAGCGAAAATAAGTTTAATTTTGTTAGTCTTTCTTCATAACTTAGCCCCTCAATTCCCATTATTAGTTTTGTAGCCCTTCTCTGTACTTTTTCCAGCTCTAAAATGTATTTTTTATGAGGTGGTGCCCAAAATTGTACCCCATATTCCAAATAAGGGCGTACTAGGGCTTTGTATAGTGGCAGAATTATATTTGCTTCCCTTGCTTCTATACCCTTCCTAATACATGCTAATATTTTATTTGCCTTTGCAGCCGCTGCTTGGCTTTGAGCGCTGTTACCTAGGTGGTTGTCCACTAGTACTCCCAAATCCCTTTCAATATCTGATACACCTAGATTTGCTCCATTAAGATTATAAATTGCATGGCTATTTTTCCTTCCCAGAAGCATAACCTTACATTTATTCGTATTAAATCTCATTTGCCATTTAGATGCCCATTCCTCAATTTTATGTAAATCCCCTTGGAGGAAAAGCACATCATTATCTGATTTAATTACCTTGCACAACTTTGTGTCATCAGCGAAAATGGATACCCCACACTCCAATCCTACCTCTAAGTCATTAATAAATATGTTAAAAAGGAGGGGACCTAATACGGAACCCAGAGGAACCCCACTTACCACATTAGTCCAATCGGAGTATGTTCCATTTACAACAACCCTTTGCTTCCTGTCTTTTAACCAGCTCTCAATCCATGAGCAGATATTTACTGCAATTCCTGTATCCCTTAGTTTGCCCAATAGTCTCCCATGTGGCACTGTATCAAAAGCCTTTGCAAAATCCAAAAATACTACATCCACTGAGTTGCCTTGATCCAGGTTCCTACTAACCTCCTCATAGAAACTAATTAGATTTGTTTGTAGTCATCTGGTAGAGACCCTGTGTTGAGTGAATCTTGAAAAATTAAATATAATGGTTTGGCTATTACAGAACCCAGTTCCCTTAGTACCCTTGGATGTATTCCATCAGGACCCGGGGCTTTATTAACATTTATTTTTTCCAACCTCTTTAGGATTACTTCCTGTGTTAACCAATTATTTGGCAAAGGTAGTGTAGCCCCATTATGTTGCAGTGTCCCAACCACTTGTACCTCCCTTGTGTATACCGAAGAAAAGAACCTATTTAGCTCATCTGCCTTTTCCTGGTCACTAATTTTCAGACAGCCTGTTTCACATTCTAATGTTCCTATAGCTTCCTTCCTCGCCTTCTTCCCATTAATATACTTAAAAAATATTTTAGGGTTAGTCTTACTCTCTTTTGCAATACATTTTTCATTTTCTATTTTAGCCAGTCTAATTGCGCTTTTGCAAGCCTTGTTGATTTCCATGTATTCCCGTAAAGCAGTCTCTGTCCCCTCTTGCTTGTATAATTTAAATGCCTGTTTTTTACTCCGTATCTTGATCTTTAAATCATTGTTAAGCCACATGGGTTGTGATTTACTCCTTTTACTTTTATTCCCACACGGTATATGCCGATGTGTATTTAGTAAGGATTTAAATGTTGTCCATTTATGTTCAGTGTTTTTACCTGCCAGTTCTTTGTCCTAGTCTATACTTTGTATTGCTGCCCTTAGACCGTTAAAATCTGCCTTTTTAAAATTAAGAGTTTTTGTTGGCCCCCTTAAAATGTTGTTTTTTTAATTCACTCAAAATGAGACTGTGTTGTGATCACTGTTTCCCAAAGGTTGCCCTTTTTCAACATTTGATATGATATCAATATTATTTGTGATGAGTAAATATAAGATAGCTTCATTTCTAGTAGGCTCCTGTATAACCTGGGCCAGATAATGATCCCTGAGTGTACTCAAGAACCTGCTCCCCTTAGCTGAACTGCTGGTCTCATTTATCCAGTTTATATCAGGGTAATTAAAATCTCCCATTATTAGAACTTGCCCGTGCTTAGCTGCATTTCCAATCTGTAACAATAATTGTATTTCCTCACTTTCAGCTATATTTG
The DNA here is from genome assembly GCA_027410445.1 of Discoglossus pictus. Lineage (NCBI taxonomy): Eukaryota > Metazoa > Chordata > Amphibia > Anura > Alytidae > Discoglossus > Discoglossus pictus. The sequence goes on along the minus strand of CM050167.1, from coordinate 122,202,717 downwards.
GGGGTTTATAGCATACTCCTACTAATATTCTTTTGGAATTTGCTGCTCCGCTATTTAACTCTACCCACAAACATTCAACTTTATCCCTAGGTCCACCATAAATATCTTCTCTGACTATAGCCTTAAATTCAGGCTTAACATACAGACAAATCCCTCCTCCTCGTTTACCATTGCCTCTATCTTTCCTAAATAGGTTATAACCATCCAGATTAACAGTCCAGTCATGAGATTCATCTCACCACGTTTCGGTAATGCCTATTAAATCCCATTTTTCATTAATTGCTAATAATTCTAACTCTCCCATTTTTCCTGGCAAGCTTCTGGCATTAGCAAGCATACACCTTATGTTATGAGTCTGTAGTTCTGAAGTGCCTGCCACTGAACTTGAATTACTTAGTACTACATCCATATTGACTATACTACCCCTCCCCCCATCTCCTCCCCTATGAGTTGTTAATTCATCCCTTATACCCTCTACACTTTCTACCCCATTACTTATATCTAGTCCCTCCCCCCCACCTACTAGTTTAAAAACTCCTCCAGCCTTTCTACCATCCTATCCCCTAGTACAAAAGCTCCCTCATCATTAAGGTGCAATCCATCCCTACTGTTTTGATTAAATAATTATTAATAGTATAGTATTGGAGGATGAATAAAGAGTTAGTCCATCAAGTTCAACCTTTTTAGATCTCTATTGATCTTTTTAATGTGGACTATTTATTATTAGTTGTTAATTGTTATTTGATCCAGAGGAAGGCAAACAGAAAAAAAAAAACATTGAAACTTTGCCAATTGTCTCATAAGGGGGAAAAAAAGCAAAATTCCTTCCTGACCCCAGAAACTGGCGATCAAATTTCTCCCTGGATCAATATTCCTTTGCTAGTTATCTAGGATAGCCTTGAATGCCCTCTTTATTCAAAAATATATCTAACCCCTTTTTGAAGTTGTCTATCGAATTCGCTGTCACCACCTCCTTTGGTAGAGAATTCCACAGTTTAACCACCCTAACTGTGAAGAACCCTTTTCTTTGTTTAAGGTAAAATCTTTTTTCCTCTAACCTCAAAGAATGTGCTCTTGTCAGTTGAAAATCTCTTGCTACAAAAAGTTCACTTGACAAAGCCTTATATTGACCCTGGATGTATTTATATAAGGTAATCATATCCCCTCGTAAATGCCTTTTTTCTAGCGAAAATAAGTTTAATTTTGTTAGTCTTTCTTCATAACTTAGCCCCTCAATTCCCATTATTAGTTTTGTAGCCCTTCTCTGTACTTTTTCCAGCTCTAAAATGTATTTTTTATGAGGTGGTGCCCAAAATTGTACCCCATATTCCAAATAAGGGCGTACTAGGGCTTTGTATAGTGGCAGAATTATATTTGCTTCCCTTGCTTCTATACCCTTCCTAATACATGCTAATATTTTATTTGCCTTTGCAGCCGCTGCTTGGCTTTGAGCGCTGTTACCTAGGTGGTTGTCCACTAGTACTCCCAAATCCCTTTCAATATCTGATACACCTAGATTTGCTCCATTAAGATTATAAATTGCATGGCTATTTTTCCTTCCCAGAAGCATAACCTTACATTTATTCGTATTAAATCTCATTTGCCATTTAGATGCCCATTCCTCAATTTTATGTAAATCCCCTTGGAGGAAAAGCACATCATTATCTGATTTAATTACCTTGCACAACTTTGTGTCATCAGCTAAAATGGATACCCCACACTCCAATCCTACCTCTAAGTCATTAATAAATATGTTAAAAAGGAGGGGACCTAATACGGAACCCAGAGGAACCCCACTTACCACATTAGTCCAATCGGAGTATGTTCCATTTACAACAACCCTTTGCTTCCTGTCTTTTAACCAGCTCTCAATCCATGAGCAGATATTTACTGCAATTCCTGTATCCCTTAGTTTGCCCAATAGTCTCCCATGTGGCACTGTATCAAAAGCCTTTGCAAAATCCAAAAATACTACATCCACTGAGTTGCCTTGATCCAGGTTCCTACTAACCTCCTCATAGAAACTAATTAGATTTGTTTGTAGTCATCTGGTAGAGACCCTGTGTTGAGTGAATCTTGAAAAATTAAATATAATGGTTTGGCTATTACAGAACCCAGTTCCCTTAGTACCCTTGGATGTATTCCATCAGGACCCGGGGCTTTATTAACATTTATTTTTTCCAACCTCTTTAGGATTACTTCCTGTGTTAACCAATTATTTGGCAAAGGTAGTGTAGCCCCATTATGTTGCAGTGTCCCAACCACTTGTACCTCCCTTGTGTATACCGAAGAAAAGAACCTATTTAGCTCATCTGCCTTTTCCTGGTCACTAATTTTCAGACAGCCTGTTTCACATTCTAATGTTCCTATAGCTTCCTTCCTCGCCTTCTTCCCATTAATATACTTAAAAAATATTTTAGGGTTAGTCTTACTCTCTTTTGCAATACATTTTTCATTTTCTATTTTAGCCAGTCTAATTGCGCTTTTGCAAGCCTTGTTGATTTCCATGTATTCCCGTAAAGCAGTCTCTGTCCCCTCTTGCTTGTATAATTTAAATGCCTGTTTTTTACTCCGTATCTTGATCTTTAAATCATTGTTAAGCCACATGGGTTGTGATTTACTCCTTTTACTTTTATTCCCACACGGTATATGCCGATGTGTATTTAGTAAGGATTTAAATGTTGTCCATTTATGTTCAGTGTTTTTACCTGCCAGTTCTTTGTCCTAGTCTATACTTTGTATTGCTGCCCTTAGACCGTTAAAATCTGCCTTTTTAAAATTAAGAGTTTTTGTTGGCCCCCTTAAAATGTTTTTTTTTTAATTCACTCAAAATGAGACTGTGTTGTGATCACTATTTCCCAAAGGTTGCCCTTTTTCAACATTTGATATGATATCAATATTATTTGTGATGAGTAAATATAAGATAGCTTCATTTCTAGTAGGCTCCTGTATAACCTGGGCCAGATAATGATCCCTGAGTGTACTCAAGAACCTGCTCCCCTTAGCTGAACTGCTGGTCTCATTTATCCAGTTTATTTCAGGGTAATTAAAATCTCCCATTATTAGAACTTGCCCGTGCTTAGCTGCATTTCCAATCTGTAACAATAATTGTATTTCCTCACTTTCAGCCATATTTGGGGGTTTATAGCATACTCCTACTAATATTCTTTTGGAATTTGCTGCTCCGCTATTTAACTCTACCCACAAACATTCAACTTTATCACTAGGTCCACCATAAATTTCTTCTCTGACTATAGCCTTAAATTCAGGCTTAACATACAGACAAATCCCTCCTCCTCGTTTACCATTGCCTCTATCGTTTCTAAATAGGTTATAACCATCCAGGTTAACAGTCCAGTCATGAGATTCATCCCACCACGTTTCGGTAATGCCTATTAAATCCCATTTTTCATTCATTGCTAATAATTCTAACTCTCGCATTTTTCCTGGCAAGCTTCTGGCATTAGCAAGCATACACCTTATGTTATGAGTCTGTACTTCTGAAGTGCCCGCTACTGAATATGTTGGCGTGTTATAAATAAACGATAATAATAATAATAATAATAATGTACATGTGCAGTGTGCGTGATGTACATTTGGTGGCATGTTGGTGAATGTGATGTTCACCTGACATGGAGGCTGGATCCTGCTGGGGCACTAGACCTGAAGCTCCAGTGTTGGACACCTGGCTGAGAAGGTTCTTGGCCACCCTCTCCCACTCATAGTGCACATTCGCTTGGGTGCCACCATTTGGTGCTGCAGCTTAACTGTCCTCCTTGGCCATCATCCTCCTCACCTTGGCCCTGATGTTGTCAAACCGGTGCTTCACAGACCTCACATGTATTTTCGCTGTTCCCACTGCTGTTACTGCAGCCACTACCTCCTTCCATTCCTGGGCCCTAGAGTCGGGCCTAACTTCCCTCCCCAGCCTTTAGCCTCTTGCCATCCCTACTGTGGATAGGGATCCTTAGCTCCCTCAACTGTCCCTGAGTCCTGTCCCTCCCCCGAACTAACACCCCCCTGGGATCAGACCCCTCTCCCTCTGTCCTCACCTCCTCCACCTCCTCCTCCTCTCCTCTGCCACTCCTCACCAGCCCCCACCTCCTCCTCTCCTCCGCCACTTCTCACCTCCTCTACTCCACCACTCTCCAGGGCCACCTCTCGCTTCGCTTCGCCTCCCTTGCCTCTCCACTCCTCTCCCCTCCTCTTTCCTCCCTCCATTAGAATCCCCAAAATAATATAACAATAAATAAAAATAAGTGTTACTGTATTTGTATGATGAAAAAAATGTGTGTTTTATGTGTATGTATTAACTGTTGGGGGATGGGATTGGGGTGTGTGTATGAAGTGACCTAGCTCTATGTGTATCTATGTGTGTAATTTGATTTATGTGTATGTATTAAGTGTAATCTGTAAATATGTGTATTTAAAGATTAAGTGTAAAATCATAAATAGATGAATATAAAATAACAAAACCAGAAGATACTGCTCTGAAATCTCTCCTACTCTAACTCACTCTGCTGAAACCACCATCTCCGAGACCTGCGTGCTACTTCATCAGAATCTACAACACAGTCAACGCATGGTCAGGTGGAACACAACTTTATATTCTCTTGCTGTCAATCATCTTCGCTTAGACCGATTTCTATTTGCTGAGAGGCCTACGTCATTCTCCTTAATACCGTGATTGGATCGTAACTGTGGACCTCTTTTACTCCAGCCCATTAACACCTTGCATGAGGGGTTTACGGGCTTGAGACTTCGGCACGTAACTTGCACCCTTGTTCATTTGAATAGATCCGGAATTGTAGCAGAGTGTGAGCCCGCAGCAGGCCCGCAGACATATAGCCTATATACCGCAAGATTCTGCCTTCTAATTAAATGAGGCTCAAAGTGTTAGTAAGAATACTGTCTCAGCATTGACGACAGGAGAGGAAGTTGGGACAGAGAATTCAGAGTTGAGGCAAAACTTAAAGGACTGATGATTTGGGTACTGCTGTTACTGAGTGTGCACTGGATACAGGGAAGTAGTAATTTGGGGTGCGGGAAGCATCCATAATATTAATGATGGCTGTAGATTTCTAATGTATTCAGCTTTAAACTTAAAGTAGATATATTTTTACAATTATAGATAATTTAAAATGTTGAGAAACTTTACATATCTGCAGAATTCAAACTCAGAATCTACTCTATTATATGCTGCCAGTCAAAAGTTCTACAGAGACTGTATTATTTGCCTTCAGTTATATGTCAGACTACATACGTATTGTAAAATAAATGGAAAAACAGATAAACTATGGGCCCTATTAAATTCTCCCTCGTAGTTCTCTCGGTGCTCGCAAAAGGCAGTTTTCCTGCTGTTTGCGAGAACCGAATCTCTCGCAGCCTGCTTTACGATATGACTGCGAGAAAATGACCGAGAATAGGCTCCGAGAGAGCTACGTAGCCTTAAATCTATGCACGAGTCTCGCATATCGTAAGAATCCCTACGTGGACAAAAAGTCCACGCAAGGGATCCGAAAGCCTCTACGTGCTGCCTCGGAACAGCCCGAGACAGCAGTGTGAGGCTCCCCCCTGCACCCTATACACATCCCCATGCTGCAGGGGTCTCTATCGGGACCCCTGCAGCACCCCCACATTAACCCCTTGCAGTGGGGGTCCCCGATCTGCATAGATCAGGCCCCCCGCTGCATTTAAAACTTTTAAATTCCCCGCCGCGGCTCCTTAAAGGGACCGCGGCACACTATTACCCAATCCCGGCCGCGGCACTTAAAATTAACCCCCCTCTATGCTGGGGGTCCCCATCGGGACCCCCGAAGTGTCCCCACATAAACCCATTGCAGGGGGGGTCCCCGATCTGCATAGATCAGGCCCCCCGCTGCATTTAAAACTTTTAAATTCCCCGCCGCGGCTCCTTAAAGGGACCGCGGCACACTATTACCCAATCCCGGCCGCGGCACTTAAAATTAACCCCCCTCTATGCTGGGGGTCCCCATCGGGACCCCCGAAGTGTCCCCACATAAACCCCCTGCAGCGGGGGGCCCCGATCGGCACCGATCGTGACCCTGCTGCAATTCAATTTTAAATTTCCCGCCTCGCGGGTCCTCAAAGGACCGTAAAGGTCCTGAAAGGACTCGCACTAAAAATATTAACCCCAGGCAACTATAATTACCCCATTAACTCATGGTGGTCAATCCAGACCACCATAAGGCTCTAATTAACCCATTAACTCATGGTGGTCAATACAGACCACCATAAGGCCTAAATTAACCCATTAACTCATGGTGGTCAATCCAGACCACCATAAGGCTCTATTTAACCCATTAACTCATGGTGGTCAATCCAGACCACCATAAGGCTCTAATTAACCCATTAACTCATGATGGTCAATCCAGACCACCATAAGGCTCTATTTAACCCATTAACTCATGGTGGTCAATCCAGACCACCATAAGGCTCTAATTAACCCATTAACTCATGGTGGTCAATACAGACCACCATAAGGCCTAAATTAACCCATTAACTCATGGTGGTCAATCCAGACCACCATAAGGCTCTATTTAACCCATTAACTCATGGTGGTCAATCCAGACCACCATAAGGCTCTATTTAACCCATTAACTCATGGTGGTCAATCCAGACCACCATAAGGCTCTATTTAACCCATTAACTCATGGTGGTCAATCCAGACCACCATAAGGCTCTAATTAACCCATTAACTCATGATGGTCAATCCAGACCACCATAAGGCTCTATTTAACCCCATCAGTCCCATAAGGGTATATTATTACCATTATGGGCCTGTTACAACCCAACATTAACCACATAAGTGCCATGATGGTCCTCAAGGACCATCATGACACTAACTACAAACACTACACTATAACCCCCAATAAACCATTTAATCTAAACTAACCCCCCTCTACACTAATCTATTAACACTTACACTACCTACCTACACTACCTACCCCCTAATAAACCTTCCCACCACTCTAATTACAAAAAATAAAAAACCTACAGCACAGAAAACAAAAAACCTACAGTACAAAAAACAAAAAAACCTACAGTACAGAAAACAAAAAACAATTACAGCCCCACCCCCCACTACAGAAAACAAAAAAATACATTACAACCCCACCCCCCACTACAGAAAACAAAAAAATACATTACAACCCCACCCCCCACTACAGAAAATAAAAAAATTACACACCTGAAAAGGAAAGACAGATAAACACAATACAATACATACATATAATACATTACATACATTACATACAATACATGACATTACATATAATATATTAAATATAATATATTACATATAATATATTACATATAATATATTACATATAGTCCTAATCAAATACCCCCTATCTATCTAACATACAATCTATTTAATTTAAAATAAATCCTAACTATATCAAATACATCCCCCTATCTATCTAATATACAAAAAATCCTAACTACATACACAGACCATTATTCTAAAGTAAAATAAAATAATTACAGTCCTAACTACATACACAGACCCTAATTCTAAGCTAAAATCAATAAATTAAGACCACTTACCTTTAAGATGTTGCTTCAGATCACTAACCTATGGGTCAAACAAAAAAAAAATTAGTACAAAACATTAACATCAAATAAATAAACATTCTATACATTCTAAATATTCAACTCACCTTTACAGCATGTCCAGTCACTGTTTAGCTCTTCCGGCGCGGCCCTGTTAAAAAAAAAACACAATACATGAATACATGAATACAATATATAAACAATAAATAAAATACACAAATAAACATCTAAATATACATTTCACTTACCTACCCGCGATGTCCCCGGCCTTCTCTCCTTCAGCCCCGGCTGGGCCGCGGAACCATTCGCGCTCTAAAAAAAAAAAAGAAAAAAAACTAACGGAGGTCTGCACTGGCAGACCTCCCCGACGCTACTGAACCTCCCGGAGTCGTTTCCGGGAGGAAATTGGCATTGGCGGCTTGTGATTGGCTGAAAAAGCTGTCTATCAATTTCAGCCAATCAAAAGTCGTCAATGTGTGAGCCAATCAGGATGGGATACACCCCAATATCCCACCCTGATTGGCTTAAACACTTGTCTATCTTTCTGGGAACCAATCACAACGCTCAGATGCCTTCAGCCAATCACTATGGGATACACCCCCACGGAGTGATTGGTAGAAGACATCTGCGCATCCTGATTGGCTCCTACATTGACGACTTTTGATTGGCTGACAGCTTTCTCAGCCAATCACAAGCCGCCAATGCCAATTTCCTCCCGGAAACGACTCCGGGAGGTTCAGTAGCGTCGGGGAGGTCTGCCAGTGCAGACCTCCGTTAGTTTTTTTTTTTTTTTTTTTTAGAGCGCGGATGGTTCCGCGGCCCAGCCGGGGCTGAAGGAGAAAAGGCCGGGGACATCGCGGGGAGGTAAGTGAAATGTATATTTAGATGTTTATTTGTGTATTTTATTTATTGTTTATATATTGTATTCATGTATTCATGTATTGTGTTTTTTTTTTTAACAGGGCCGCGCTGGAAGAGCTAAACAGTGACTGGACATGCTGTAAAGGTGAGTTGAATATTTAGAATGTATAGAATGTTTATTTATTTGATGTTAATGTTTTGTACTAATTTTTATTTTTTGTTTGACCCATAGGTTAGTGATCTGAAGCAACATCTTAAAGGTAAGTGGTCTTAATTTATTGATTTTAGCTTAGAATTAGGGTCTGTGTATGTAGTTAGGATTTTTTGTATATTAGATAGATAGGGGGATGTATTTGATATAGTTAGGATTTATTTTAAATTAAATAGATTGTATGTTAGATAGATAGGGGGTATTTGATTAGGACTATATGTAATATATTATATGTAATATATTATATGTAATATATTATATGTAATACATTATATGTAATGTATGTAATGTCATGTATTGTATGTAATGTATGTAATGTATTATATGTATGTATTGTATTGTGTTTATCTGTCTTTCCTTTTCAGGTGTGTAATTTTTTTTATTTTCTGTAGTGGGGGGTGGGGTTGTAATGTATTTTTTTGTTTTCTGTAGTGGGGGGTGGGGTTGTAATTTTTATTTTTTCTGTACTGTAGGTTTTTTTGTTTTTTGTACTGTAGGTTTTTTGTTTTCTGTGCTGTAGGTTTATTGTTTTTTGTAATTAGAGTGTTGGGGAGGTTTATTAGGGGGTAGGTAGTGTAGGTAGGTAGTGTAAGTGTTAATAGATTAGTGTAGAGGGGGGTTAGTTTAGATTAAATGGTTTATTGGGGGTTATAGTGTAGTGTTTGTAGTTAGTGTCATGATGGTCCTTGAGGACCATCATGGCACTTATGTGGTTAATGTTGGGTTGTAACAGGCCCATAATGGTAATAATATACCCTTATGGGACTGATGGGGTTAAATAGAGCCTTATGGTGGTCTGTATTGACCACCATGAGTTAATGGGTTAATTAGAGCCTTATGGTGGTCTGTATTGACCACCATGAGTTAATGGGTTAATTTAGGCCTTATGGTGGTCTGTATTGACCACCATGAGTTAATGGGTTAATTTAGGCCTTATGGTGGTCTGTATTGACCACCATGAGTTAATGGGTTAATTAGAGCCTTATGGTGGTCTGTATTGACCACCATGAGTTAATGGGTTAATTAGAGCCTTATGGTGGTCTGTATTGACCACCATGAGTTAATGGGTTAATTTAGGCCTTATGGTGGTCTGTATTGACCATCATGAGTTAATGGGGTAATTATAGTTGCCTGGGGTTAATATTTTTAGTGCGAGTCCTTTCAGGACCTTTACGGTCCTTTGAGGACCCGCGAGGCGGGAAATTTAAAATTGAATTGCAGCAGGGTCACGATCGGTGCCGATCGGGGCCCCCCGCAGCAGGGGGTTTATATGGGGACACTTCGGGGGTCCCGATGGGGACCCCCAGCATAGAGGGGGGTTAATTTTAGGTGCCGCGGCCGGGATTGGGTAATAGTGTGCCGCGGTCCCTTTAAGGAGCCGCGGCGGGGAATTTATAAGTTTTAAATGCAGCGGGGGCCTGATCGGTGCCGATCGGGGACCCCCGCTGCAAGGGGTTAATGTGTGGGGGCTGCGGGGGTTCCTATGGACCCCTGCAGCAAGGTGTTCATGTGAGGACACTTCGGGGGTCCCGACAGGGACCCCCGCATTGAGGGGGGGTTCATTTTAGGTGCCTAGGGGGGGGTTTGGAGTACCCCCCACGGCAGGGCTTATGTGGGGGACTGCCGCGGAGGTCCCTTTTAGGACCCCCGCAGCACTTGATGAGGAGTGGGAGCCTGCGATATCATCTCGCAGGCTGTCACTCCTCATGTACATTTACGCAGTGTAGATACGTACGGGCCTGCTGCGTAGCTCATACGTTGCTCGCAGCAGGGCTAATTTAATAGCATTGTAAGTTAGAGAAACTTTGCAGTACGTAGGGCTTAAGTAGAAGCCTCTTATTTACGAGGCTGGAATTTAATGAGGCCCTATGTTTTCTAGTAATTTTCTTGCAACTGCAACTTTTTGCCATGTAGTATATAAAACACTACCTTCAATCACTATAACAGTGTAAAATAACATTTTCTTCTAAACCCAAAGTGAAGCAACAGTGCATTATCACAACTTTAAAAGTGCCTATTCCCATAAGTATAACTATTTTTTTACTAGATTTATCTTGGTTTGTAATAAAAAAAAATATTATTTTTATAATTTTAATAGATGTTACAAGGTTAAAATATAGAAAGAGAAATCAGCCGCTGCTGACAAACATAATGCATTAATAAATATTTTATTATATCTGTCAGAGAAGCTAAGACTGTGCAGTAACAATTATGCTTTGTCCCTTCCAATGTGCCATTGTGTGTGCTATATCAGTGAAGTAAGAAAATAGGTGAAGATATATTGCAAACACTAAACTAATTTTAGTGAATGTAGTGAAGGGGGCTATTGTGGAAGACTCTGATATGCAATAGTCTGTCACAGTCCTGTACATTGATTGTTAGTAAATCTAGATCAGTAACCCTTTTCACAAAAAACAGAGAAATACTTAAATTGATAACGAAATCTATTGCACCTATAATATACTTTACCTATTTGTAATTAATATATCCAGCAATCAATTGCCTGAAGAGCTAACAATCTATTTTTATTTTCCTGCAGCAGGAACAATGTACAGTTGGACTGTTGCTGCCCTGAGGAGAAAGTGTCATCAATGTCCCAACTGTGCATTAGAAACAGGCTGCGTGCATGAGGTCAAACTGTTGGTTTAAACCCCCCTTTAGATTCGTAATGTTATTAGTTGCAAGTTAGTGTTGTAAAATGGCGTAGTTTCTGTATGTGTTACTCGTCTTGCAAACATGTTCCGTCCTTTGTGATAGTGTATTTTGTACCTAGTGAGTTCCTGGGTAAAAGTTGTAAGCGGCTGGCGGTGTTTTGCGTGGTTCGGGGTCGTGTAGCCTCGTTTTAATTTTTTTCAGCCGCCATTTTTTTCTCGCTTAGCCGATTTTCGAGTGCCGAAACTCATCAAATTCAGCTTCAATTAGCATGAAACCTCACTTACAGATGTCCTGCTGTGTGTGATGTTTTTATTTATTTTATTTTTTTTGTTTTTCAGGCTTTTCGATTTGCGCGGTTCGGCCTGTTAACTTCATATTTTTCCAACCTCGTATTTTTTTTTCTTATTCTGTCCCATGTGTTTCAATGCCTCCACTGCTCGCCTTGCTTCGTGAGGCTCGCAGACAATGAGCACCTTCGGCGTCCATCACCTAAGTGCTGTGAGTTTTAATGCCTCAACTGCTCGCCTCGCTATGCGGGGCTCGCAAGCGATTGACGCCTTCAGCGCTCATCGCTTAAGTCGTAAGCACAATGCAAAGCGTGACAACGTCTCGTAGTTCGACAATTATAATATGTGATTTTTCTTTTGATGTTTAAAGAGATTTTAATCTTTTAAAAAGCAAAAAAAAAATCATTCCTATGTTACAACTTTTATATGCAATTATTCTTTACTGCCATGGCTCCATTTTGCTTTCTTCCTTGTTGCTACCACCTGTTTCTCAGATGGGAGATTCCCTTTACTCCTGCTGAGATTACTGTCAGGTGTAACTGCCACATTAACACTGTGCAGACAACACACCCTCTGTATTTAAAGTTTGCTACTGCCTCAGGAAGTTGATTTGTTGAGGCCATAAATATAGATTGCATAATAGCATAACTGCTTATTAAAAATAAAATTACAAGCTATATTATTTTTTGCATTAAACCTAGGTCCTTTCCTTTTAGCGTGTTTGGCCCTGCACTACAGTGCTGAAGTGGTGAACAGGAGATAGTGCAGCCAAAAAAACATATTTCCCCATCCGACCTGCCGCATGTTAAGATGCAACACAATGGAGGATGGAATAGTTCTTTGCCTGCACTACACTTTTTTCACCACTTATACACTATAGCGCAGGGCACGGACAAGCGCGCGCCACACTAACAGGATAGGTCCTAAACCTATATTTTAGTTCACAACTAATTAACATTAAAAATACAAACAGATCTTTAGTCAGAAAATATAATTAAAACCATTTTCCCTCATTAATTGCCATTGTTGTATCCTTCCCCACCTTTCTTATTTTCCTGAAAACTATGGAAAAAAAGGGAAAGATTTAATCTTGAGTAGGCTGTCCTGGTAAGACTTGAATAATGTTATCTCCATTAAAGTCGTTAATTTCCTGTTAGTAGTGCTCGGGAAAATGAGAAAATTTGAGAGGTATACAGCAGTTACCATTAAAGAGTTCAACTGTGTTTGTTAATTATATTTTCTGGCCAAATTATTTGATTTGCTGCTGTTTCCACATTATTTTTAATTTTAACTAATGGTGAACTAAAAAATAGGCACTTACCCTGGATTTTAACTTTGTCAGTTTATCCTTTTTTAACCCCTTTTCTCTCTGCTTTTTACTAGCTTGTTCCTATTTTTCACTCTTTTCTTTGGTATATTTCAACATTTAATTTTTTTTTCAAATCCCCCCTGTCCCTTCCCTGTGTCTTTCTCCTCTGTGTCTCTGCTGAATCTTTGTATGGCGCTCCCTGACTGCCGTTGGTTTTATTTTCAAAGTGCCGCGTGCCTGGTGTCGTTGGTGTAAGTGTTACTGTCTTTGCCGTTGTGTATTTTCTACGTCCCGCGTGAATGGCATCGTTGGTGTAAGTGTTACTTGTCACAACCTACTACGATGATGGGATCTAGAGTATCCTAGTACTCTTATTCCCAGTAGGTTTAGACCTAAGTTTGGGTGACTCTAGACCTATGGACAGTCTTTGTCGGTACAAACAAGTTGTTGTGCCTTTTAAATGTTCCTATGCCCCCTTCAGGATCACCATACACAATGTCTTGGAGGCCAGAATCTATCTAAGGACTAGTAAGTTGGACACCTCTTGTGCGGTCATCTTACTGGGGTATAAGTGCCTGGCTGCTTCATACCGCCTTGTTGTCCGTCTGTTCCATTCCTGGTCCTTGTAGAGTCATCCCACCACTTCCACCAATTGTCACAACCTACTATGATGATGGGATCTAGTGTATCCTAGTACTCTTATTCCCAGTAGGTTTAGACCTAAGTTTGGGTGACTCTAGACCTATGGACAGTCTTTGTCGGTACAAAGGCATAAGTCCCAGCTTGCTTTGGTAGTGTACCTGGGAGCACCTTGGTAGGGAGCCAGAACAAGCTCCTCTACAAGCATATGCCTCTGGATCAATAATACATGCTTAGACAAAGTATGAAAATTAAGAACACTTTATTTTGGAAACACACAGTATTTAAACAACTCACAAAACCAGTACAGGGAGTGGCTACCCCCTTGTCCAACCCTCATCTTCCTCTTGGCCAATGGGGTAATCTCCAGAGTAACTTGATTACCTCTGGCCAATGGACTAGAAGTAAGCTCTGGGAACTTCCAGACCCCTCCCATGGGCCGCCCACTAGGTCTTTACTTGGTCTCTGGCTCTCAAGGGAGAAACATCTATGTGCTCCTGTACTATGACCCAGATATTGGGCTGAAGACCCCATGGGGTTAAGGTGCCTCAATCTCTGTACAGACCCCTTTGTTTTGGCCTTGCTATCACTTCAAGTGTTTACTTTAGGTAATAGCTGGAAGGCAGATGGGTGATCTACTCAGGTTACTATCTGTATCAGACCCAATATGGATGACTGCACACAACATGGCTCCCACATTACAATACAATATATTTACAGATAATACCACTACAACATTTTATAATCCACAGCATCTCTCCCTTTCCCACATGTTATGAGTTGAGGCAGTACTTCCCACGTCAGTCCACTTAATGCGTTATGACGACTTTATTAGTGGTGACGTGGTAAACTGCCTCTTCTCTGAATGCATAACAATAATAGTGGGACTCTGCCCTGAATATATAACATTATAACAGTGGCTCTGGGAGCCCAAAACCTTCTGTTCAATAACATGTGGCAGATAACAGTTCCAAATCCAAGAGGGTTCCTGGCTGATTCATGACATTACTGTCTTTGCTATTGTGTATTTTCTAAGTTCTGTTTGCCTAGCCTGGTAGAGCCTCATTTTCTTCTTGTTTCACAATTTTTACGTTTTTTTGGCCGCCATTTTTTTTTCCGTTTCGGGGATTTTTGATGGTTAAAAAGACAAAATATGCCTCAAATTAACTTGCAACCTCACTCACAGGCTCCCTGTGTGTAAGTGTGTAAGTGAATTTGAGGCATATTTGTGTGTTTTCTTCGTCTTTTCAAGTGGTGGTTTGACATTAAAGTCGTATTTTTTGCGAGCTTCTGCCTCAACGGCTCGCCTCGCTTCACGAGGCTCGCAGTTGCGGCCCTATGGGCTGCAAATAGCTCGCTTTGCGAGGCTCGCAAGCGTGACGACAACTCACAGTTTGACAACTATTATATGTGATGATTGTACTGTACTGTCTGCACTCTATCCTATTGCCTCCTAAAATGTACTGCCCGAGGCCTGGTTATAATATTATAATATTATAACCATAAATACACCATTGGAAATATATATCGTGTTTTTACTCCTTTTTCTATTCAGCTTTTTATGTGCCCAGGTCCTTTTTACAATGTCAGTTCTCCATATTCTCTTTTTTAAGTCCTTTTTACTTCTCCTTGGCTTTTAATTTAATCCTTCATTCTCTCTATTCTTCTTTTGTTTTTCTCTTCTAGTTTTCCCTGTAAATGTAAATTACATCAACACCTGCAGCTCTCCATACATCCTCATTTCCCAGTGTGGTGTCCAGGGATGCATTCTGTATGATAAATGCTATCCACACTATCAAACTCTATTACACATCCCCAAGTCTGCAGGTGTGCTGTCTGCTGTCTGCATATCTCTTTTCATTCCTGGCTTCTTTCTTATTTTTCACTTATCCTCATCTCACCTCTCCCATTTCTTCTTTTGAGCTGTCTTTTTCACTTCAGTGTATTCTTTTTTTATTTTTTGTTATTTTTCTGTTTCTCTCTAAAATGCATACATTTTTACTCAATGCACAAATTACAGCACGAATTAAATAATCTCTTTAGTAGTCTCATAAAGGGTTCTCAAAGGATAAGTTAGGTAGGACATGATAAGAAAAAACCCTTTATTAGACTTTTACTGTGCATTTAAACAATTAATTAGTTTTAAAGCAATGCTCCAGGCTGTGTAAGCTCTAGATCTCTCCACAACTTGAATGACGTATTGCCTCCAGAGTGGAACCACCCAGGGGGAAGTAACAAATTGAAAACACACATTAGTACCTTGCAGTAATGTAACATGAGCTGCTAGCAATGTACAAAAATATAAATTAATAGCCATACCATTATATCTAATTTTTCATGATTCACTCAACGGTAGAAAAACAGAGGTGAAACATATATTTAAGAAGAGAGCAAGAACAAATTCTTGAAATTATAGACCTGTAAGTCTCACTTCCGTAGTGGGACAGCTTTTAGAAGGGTTAATAAGGGATAGTATACAATAATATGTCTATTTAAACAAGATTATATGTAGGAATCAACACAGATTTATGAGAAATAGGTCATGTCAAACAAACCTAATTAGTTTATATGAAGAAGTTAGTGGAACATGGATCAAGGCAACTCAGTGGATGTAGTAAAAGGAGGGTGAGAGTGTGTTAGAGTGGAAGGTGATATGCTTCTTTAAAGAGATGTGTTTTTAGAAAGGTATTGAAAGTTTTGAGGCAGGAGGATAATCTGGTGGAGTGAGGCAAGGAGTTCAAGAGAATAGGGGCAGCACGAGAAAAGTCCTGAACATGAGAGTGAGAGAGAGTTGTAGAATAAAGAAGGTCATTAGCAGAACGAAGAGCGTGGGTGGGGAAGTATTTGGACAAGAGACCAGAGATGTATGGGGGGGGGGGGGGGGGGGGGGGGGGACCATTGTTGAGGGCTTTGTAAGTTATTCTGGAGGCTACTTGATAACCAACAAGGACACTGACATGTCAGCTCTACGGAATTAATAAGGGATAGATGGATGCATGATTAAATCCATGAAGCTGACAAATCACTATCATTCATGGGCACAACAACAGTAATCAACCAATAGAGAGTCCATGTATTGGTGTGCCCACTGCAGCTTATGCAGTTACAGACCAAAGCCGGAATCAAGATACCATTAGGAGCCAAGAACAATCAAGATCAAAAACCAAAGAATAGATCACATCTAGCAAATGATAGCTACTCATAGTTGCATTTAAGTGAATCATCCAGGTTCAAGCCTAGATGTCAGATAGTTAGGAATGAACACCAAACAATGTCATCATACTAATAAAAATACTATTCTTTTCTCTTTTTCAGCATCAAGGGGTCTGGGTCCAGTGGTGAGGAAGAGGCGGGTACATCGGCTCCATTGGAGCAGGACATTGTTGAGCGAGCCCCCAACCAGCAGGAACCGGTGCAGGGGGAAGAGGAAAGAAATGGAGCTGAGGGCCCTGGTTTGGTGGAGGAGGATATCATCTGTGCAGTGGGGTCACCAACAGGACCATCAGCCACACAGGCAGTATTTGCCCACACTGTCCCCCTCCTCCAGAGACTCAGCATATCACCAGGGCCCTCCTACTGGCGGGACCAGTGGGGCTTGACCCCTTCTCCTCCTCCTCTCACCAGGCCGCAGACTGGCCACCACCACCAGACCCAGCAACACCACCACCCATATGGAGCGAGGCTCCAGCCAGGCCTGAGACCCTCCCCACTGGGCCACCACCAACACCTCGTCACCCAGCAATGCCCCACGCACCTCCATCCCCACCACCACCATGCCATACTGCGCAGGCAGAGATGCTGGCCATCATGTGCCAGAAATCTCCGGCCATCATTCAGAGGTCATGCGCAGCCTGGCCAGGGGCAATAGGGAAGAGAGGAGGCACCATCTGATGACTGAATCTTATCTTGCTGGGCTGCTCAGGATGAGGGCGGACCAGAGCGCATTCCAACACCTGACTACAGACACCATGAGCAGCACTCTGGTACCCAGCTCCTCCATCACCCCGGAGGCCTCCCCACACCCACAGCCGTGCCGCTCCTCTCCTCCCCACAAGCCTCCGCCAGGGCCACCAACACCACCACTGCTTGTGCTGCTTCCTCCTTGGGGAATGCTACCACCACCACCCCGCCAAGGAAATGGTGACCACCCATGGGGGCTTGGGCCCTGATGCTAGGTGAAGGAGGATGTAGGGGCTGCATGTATGTTTTGTGCCTTCTCAACAGCACTCCAAATGGTCCAAATGTTAACGTAATTTAGCCTGGCTACAGAGTCTTGGATCTTGGTCTATGTGATGGTGATATTTCATCCGTAGATAGCTACCTCCCATAACATGGTCCATGATCCTCTTCCGTGTGGACACGTAGGGTTCTGTGTAACATTTCACAAATTGATGGTTACTGGTGAATGCTGTTGAGAATTGATGCTGCAGTCACTATATTTTTAAGGCTTAATTTTGCAGGTGTTATGTTTCTTTTTGTTTTGTTTTAGGTACAATTCAGGTCCATGAAGGCATCTTTATCATCTGCAAGTATTGTGAAGGAAATGTTTTAGGAGTAAGCTTTTCACAGTTCCTCTCAGGTAGACATTCCTTCAATGACAGCCCCACATTAACATGTGCTCCCACAATATTAAAGCTATTATATAGCCAGATATCTAAGACATAATTGTTGGTAGCTTAAATGTAGATTAATAACGCTATGGCGGTGGACTTGCAAGGTCTCACAATGGCATGCTAATGAAAGCCAGCATTAATATATGCACTAATGAAGCTTGTGATCCTGAGCTCAATATCAGTCTGAGAACAGATCCTTGGGTCTGATGTAAGTAACATTGAATCTGGCTGCTGACCTTTGTGTCCTCTCCGTATTAATGGCTTTTTGTCCCATATTGCTGATATCATGACTATCATTTAACATGTAGTAACAGCTGTATAGCTAATGTATGTGATATCAATTTTGATGAACAATATCATATGGAGAAGGTGATAGTACACCTTGACCACTGACACTGGTCACATCTAAACATTTTTTGTGAGATGACACATCCTTATTAATGGTCATGGTCAATGAGTTATCCTGAGAACTAGTTAATGGTTAGTAATACTTGCAGATGGGAATCATGTCAGTTGGTATATTGTTACAGTTACAGTATTTAGCACTGTACTGAACATGCAGTTTTTTTTTTTTATCCTCCTCTACCTTTTGCTTTTTTTACCACTTTTTCAGATTTTTGTTTTGGGAACACACTGTATTTGTGAAACTGGATTGGATTACACAGTCCAGAGGTTTAAGCATTTGTTTCATTAAAGTGATATGTAAGTTTTCTGGATTATGAATGCACATGATAGAGGAGAATTAGTAGTATATGAAAAAAAAATTGTCATGAAAAAATACCAAAATAAACATTTAAACACTTACCTTGAAGTTATCGAAATTTAATGTAATTTCTGTCAGTTTAAAATTAAGGTTAACACCCCCTCCATAATTTGTTTTGGCCAATCCAGTTAGATATAAGATTTGAGATACAGCACTATGTTAGTTGCCATGGCAACACCACACAGCATATACAGGAAGCAGGGATGATTTAAATGCCAGCAGTGACTGGGTGGCTGACAACACTGCTCTACTATTGGCTGAGCAAGCAAGAGCAGGTAAATAGTGGGTTAATAGTGCTCCCTGGATGCTGCATGCTGATGGGGAGGGGATCAGGAAGTTGTGTGTCAACACAATCATTAAAGGGATTTTTAGATATTAATAAAAATAAAATGTTTTATGAGGTGTGCTGTATACATATAGGCTGCTTTTTGCCTATAGAGTGCAGAAATGTATTAATCCAGCAAATTTAGATATCCCTTTAAGCAGAATGGTTTCTTCAATGAAATGGAGTGATTTTTGATGATACTTTTTTTCATCAGATTCCGGTAGCATTGGTGTAGTGACCACATGTGACCCTGGTAGGTGCTATGCATCATGCTTATTCTAGACTATGACATTACCCCCTTTAGGTATCCCCTTTTTCCCCAAAAAAGCCTCTTGCCCTCCAGCGATCCACCCACACCACACCCATGATATTAATACACAGTCTTGTACATTTTTGATCGCGCTCGGTTTATGAAATAAAGCTATGTTATACCGTTCTCACCTTGTTGTGTGTTTTCAATGGTTGGGGTTACTATGCTATAGATTAATACATATATTAATAATAATATCATAAGGTTTCATATAATAATATATATCATATATAATAATAAAGGGTTAATGCACATGCAGTTGTGACAGGTGATAATGCGAATTGATTGATAGCAAAACACTTAATGGGAGGTCACCAAATGATAATGGGTATACATCTTGAAACATGGCCACCAGCAATGGCGTGGGACTTTTCAGGTTTGGCCTAGCGTACAATACCCAGATGGAGGTGAGTTGGCTGTTGATCCACGTGCCTCTGCACAGCCTTCATGTGTTTTTGCGGCCCTTCTTGATGGGTTAGAGTAGATTAGTGTGGTGTATGTTCCCCTTGTGGGTTGCTAAGTGGTGGTGGTGGTGGTGGTGAAGAGGCTTGTGTACCTGAATGAAGCTGTGTGCTATACCATGTAGGGCACTGTAGGTAGGCAGGTCATAGCAGAGAAATCAGACAAATCACAGTGCACTAGAGAAGGAAATGGTAATCCACTCCAGTATCTTCGGCATGCAAACCTTGTGGATAAGAACAGATAGATACATAAGTAAGTGTGCTGCAGTCCATATGGTCACAGAGAGTTGGACACAACTGAGGGACTGAACAACCCAATCTAAAATGTTCCCCTGGTACTTGATAAATGTTATGTGGCTGTGTAATTTGGCCACTATTTGTTTTCCCAGTGTAGATGTGATGAGTGAGATGTATATCAGATGATCTTTGTATTTTTATGGTCCACATTAGAGCCTCTATGAGTGAGAAAGGGTTGATATGGCAGCCATTCATGTATTTGTGTTGCAATTTAATCAGGTAATGTCTCTTTAATTGCTTTCAGCATCCTGCAGCATGACTTTTCATATTGGCATACATTACAAAATATGAAAAATATATATATATATGTTTTATAATTGGGAATTGCTGTCCTTTGCAGTGTTACAAATTAGTCTGTAAACGCTTTCTGGGTCCTATTTGGAACCCGTGAGATTTTGGCCGACATTTGCCGTTTGCAGGCTTGACTGAGTTTGCAGTCTTGAGGAATTGTAGCAATTGAATAGTGATTTGCGATTTTAGCGACTGTAATTCGTGCAGACGTGAAAGATCAAAGGCTTCGATGGCTTGTAAGTTACGGTTTTAACAACTGCAAGGATTTCAGGCCTGTAACACGTAGACGCAAAAAAAAAAAAAAACGGTAATTGAATAGTAAAATAACTTACGGCTTCCATTAAGGGCTCCAGTAACTTACAATTGCTCAATTGAATGAGGCTCTTTTTCTGGACTTTTGTCTGTAAGTAGAGTCTCAGTGACCAGTGTCCAGCTTGTTTATTGGAGAGTTTACTCAACAGATAACAGTATTGATTATTATCAATACTGTCCTCTGTTGAGTAAACTCCCCAATGAAACCAGTAGCAGACTTGGCTTTAATAAATTAAAGTAGTAGATTAAATTTGTGAACATTTTGATTATTCTTAGATATACTTCCATTTGTATTATATAAACATAGTTAATACACAATGCAAATTTAGAAGATATTGGGAAGCAGGGAATGGAAAACATCACTTGTTCAATAGTACGCATCCTGTTGGCCTTGAAGCCTGTAGCTGAAGCAGAATGGGTCATCAAAATCGACTATTAGATGAGACATCCATTTGTGGTCAAACATGGGTCTTCATGATGCAAAACATAACAAGGAAGCTTCCACCATTTCCCTACCACAATAAAAAAACTCAAAGCAGGCATCTATAACCTGAATTAAATCTGTCCATGATCATTGTTTTTACTCACACACTTAATCAGGCCAAATAAAGCTGAAATGTATGACAACCAATCCCCTTGTTACTGAATGTCTGTAGAAGATATGCAATGTCAATTTGTCTAGCTCCTGGAACCTGGTTAGATCTGTATCCAAGCTCCCTATATAAGCTTCCATGGGTGTGTTTTTTACCTAGCCCAGCATGTCAGCACATTTTTGGTGGTAACAGGCTGTCTGAAGATGTCAGTGCAGTATATTGAAATATGTTTGTATATGCACAAAAATGTCTATAAGACACTTTCTGATATACCATATATACACATAAACACACATAAACTTATAATATGAGATATGGAAAGGGGGAAAGGAGTGGGGGCACACAAATCAGAACGTCCTAGGGCAGCATAAAACCTATATACACCCATGTAACCATCCACACCAAAAGTATAACTCAACCCATAAAATATAATGCAAAGCACCTTGGGTTGAGCAGAAGACGCAATCCTTCATTGTATGATTGAAGGACTGACTGGGAAGAATTAGTGCAGGGCAAACCAAGCAAAGGTCAAATGCTTGGTTGAGTGAATTACAATTACTTACATAGGGCCTCATTCTATTAGCGGCCGCAGCCGTTGCGGGGCCGCAAGGACCGGCCGCAAGCTATTCGGCTATTCTATTCCCTTACGGCCGGAGGCTCCGGCAGGCTTGCGGCCGGTGCCTTGCTATCTCTTGCGGCCGCTCGCGCCAGAGAAAAGCCTTTGATCTAAAACGGCCGCAAGAGTTTTGCAATTCAATTGCTCCGGGAAACCTCTCTGCAAGGCTAAAAACGAGCCTCTGCTTACTTGCAGGAAAGAGGTCCCGCTAGCACCAATTAAGCACATAAAATAGCTCAAATAAAGCCATCCTGCACTTTGAGAAGACTATAAAGGGATTTTAGGTGTTAGAAAAAATAGCACATAATTATCCTATACTCAAATCCGTAAAATATTTGATTTTTAATATCCGTAAAATATCCATGTAAAAAGTCCATAGGGCTTGGAGCACCTCAGACACACCCACGCCGCAGCCGGAAAATAAACAGTTAATTTGAACTTGGGTTTGGGCTGATGTGCAAGCTTGAGAGTGGGTTCCTTTTAATCCTCATGTCCCCCAATATGATCCCTAGCATTTACAGAGCTGTACAGTGCAGGCTTGAATTTATTTTTGAGTTTTTATATTTCTGAGATTACGGCCGGTTCCAAGATATGCGGCCGGCCGTAAAAGGAGATCCTTGCGGGGCCGTATGATAGAATCGCGAGTTAACTGAACCCCCGCAAGGAATCGCAGCCTTACGGCCGATTTACGGCCAATAATAGAATGAGGCCCATAGAGAATAAACCAACTCAATGCTCCACCTTCTTCCTTGCTTCATAAATTGTATATAAAACAGCTACCTGAACACAATTACCTCCCCAACACTTACTTTATATGTGTATTAAATTATTTAATATTATCACTATTATTGATACTAATTTAATAAGTTTACAAATTTAATTTATGTACAAATCCATCATAGTGTTAATTTCACATCAGCTGTTTTTAACACAAGAACATTACTGAGTCATATGGTTATCATAATATTTGCTTCATTGCATTTCAATTTACGTTTGGTAAATCAAAAAATAAGTCATGCCACATTTATCAATATTACATTTATTAATCATGTCAGTGTCTACTTTCTGCTCTGTTTGCTTTTGGAATAGACATCATAAGAGGTTTCATGAGAATTATAGATGTAATTGAAGATCAAGCTATGCCACTTTGCATGATAAAAATTCAAATTATATATGTTTGTTATTTTTGTCAGTAATTTAGCCCCATTGGAGACAAGATGTGTGGTACAGGCTTTTGACTGAGGACCCCGTGTTTCCCCATGATATCATTGCACTACTTCTATGCCTGGTCAGTTGCGGAAACCCGCAGTTCTGTGGTCGAATTTGAGGCTACAGCAGTATCAGGCCCAGTTAATCCTCCGGAGCAAAAACAAAGATGAAAAAGGGATCATCTTCATATAGCTTTATTTGGGGAGGGGATGATCACTCAATGGGGGGGATTGCCTATATCAGATGAGCTAGGCCAGGAATATCTTATTGAAGCGGCTGATTTATGCCTGAGCCTCTCTGACCTAGCTATTCAGCGCCATATCCACCAGCTAAGAGGACTAATAACTGGGGCTTCGGGATGGAACATCTACCTGCGATTGTCAGCAGTTTTCTGGTATGTTTGAATAGACAGTGGGATAATACCTCATTGGCTTATGGATGGCCCATGGGACAAAGTGTTGATGCAGGGCTATATGGATTGAATGGAGGCTGAGGTGGCCAAAAGTCTCTCTTGCCTCCCCCTTCCCAGAATGGCACCAGGATGTGAGAGAAGAACATAGAGAACTTAATGAAATGGTCAGCCTGACATCCAGTATTCAGGGAAAATGGCCCCTGCCGATAAAGGACCTAATTACCTGGACACAAAGAGTCACAATTGTTGCCTTGCTCAACCCCTCACCTCATCCTAGACTGCCAGACTAAGTGGCACTTGTTGCTATCTACTGTATTATTCAAGTGTTATAACGCTAACCCAGGCACCCATTATGTGCCTGTTATGTCTCTAATGTTAAAACTAGTTGTCTGGCCCTAATCTGCTGTGACGTCACTGAGTTGTATCTTAATGTTTGATTGTACTTGAACTTCCCAGGCTGAGCAGCCCCTCTCTGATTTATCACTTAAGAAGGAATACAAGAAAATCAGAGCAAGGGCAATGAAGGCCCCTCTATCATAGGTCCACCAATATAGGGAGGGTACTTTGAACCACGTGGCTAACTCTAGGCTGATCATGGATCTATCAGAATGTATGCTTAGTTTTCATTGGCTGCCAGATGTGGAGAGGAGAATTAAAAGTTTATTTTACATGTTTCAAGTTAATGTTTCATGCTACCCTATAAAAGTTCACACAATCTCCAAATAACGTGTTACTCTTTTGGGAAGAAGTTGTGAGGTCTGAAGCCATGTTAGGGACTATAATCCCTGTTTGTTATTTTATCCCTAGATCTCCTTTTTAGACTCCAACATTTGATCAGCAAGGCACTGAGAAGCCCATCTCAATCAAGGTCGAAGGGCCTCATTCGTAAGCAAGGTGGAGACCAGTTGGACCAGACGACTCCTTGGTATTGACACCACTAATCCTCCTAGACATAATTGTTATGGGCTATAACAGTACCAGGCATAATCCCTCCCCCGACATTGCTTCAACTATGCTCAGGACTCATAGCTTCAAAAAACAGATACAGTAGGCATACTTCTTCTGGGACAACAGAAATAGAGGTGCTCAATTACAGAACAAACTATTCTTAATAGGGTATTTCTATGGACATAATAATCCATAAACCTCTTTTAGCTCACTTGTGCCCTTCAAAGGGAGTAATATCCTGTAGAATATCAGTCTGGTCTCACTGAAAAAATGAATCCAGCCCCAAAATACCAGGCAATTCTACCCTGAACAGGAGAAACAGCAAACCACAGACGTAAGTTTTGGCCTTAGTTGGGCCTCATCATAAAGGGTGAAGCAGATAACACCCTAAGGCACAGTGAGCAAGGAGTCCACATCTGGAGCCCCTATCACCTTTAGGAAGACTGACAAGGCCCAAGTAAGGCCGAAACATACATCTGGGGTTTTCTGTTTCTCCTGTCAAGGGTAGATTTGCCTAGTATTTCAGATATACTATAGTTTGTTCTATTGATAAGATATTGTTGTTTCTAACTTGACGTGTCATATATATGTTTCTGCATATACATTTAACTAGCTACTTGCTCATCAAAAATGACAGGAATAACATTTTAAGCCTGGCAATGTTGTTTGCTCATTGCGAGTCTCTCCCCCTGTCTACTTCCTCCCTTGTGTCTCATTTCCCCCCATTCTCCCTAATTTTAAGCCAGGCAATGCTGTTTGCCACCCAATGTGAGCACCTTTGGTGCTCATCACAAGCCTCGTGCTTAGCGCCTTCGGCGCTCATCTAGTGGCTCACAATGAACGCCTTTGTCGCTCATTTCGAGTCTCCCCCTGTTTTTTAGTTTCCCTTGTGTCTCATTTCCCCTTTCTCTCCCTCCCCTGTGTCTCTTTCCCTCCTCCTATGTGTGTCTCTCCCTCCCCTGTGTCTTTCCCCCGTCCTCTCCCTCCCATGTCGCTCCAGTGTCTCTCCCCCCTCCTCTCCCTCCTGTGTCTCTCCAGTGTCTCTCCCCCCTCCTCCTTTCCCTCCCATGTCTCTCCAGTCTCTGCCCCCTCCTCTCCCTCCATGTCTCCAGTCTCTTGTCTTTCCAATGTGGAGGCTTGTGTGCACGCGTGCATGCCTGCCCGCCGACTTTTGTCTGTGCGCGCGCTCCCTCATAAGAAACCGGCTGCACCTCTCCCATTCATCCCGGAGGTAGCATAGCTGCCTGCTTAAATTCCCAGGGCCTGCGGCGCTCATCGCGAGCCCTGAAGGCTCTGTGGGTGGGCCAAGCAGGTACAGGCTGGGGGAGCTCTTCGGAAGGCCTTCGCAAGGCTCCAACGTCGGCTGTGTTAGCACAA
This sequence comes from Discoglossus pictus, assembly GCA_027410445.1. Classification (NCBI taxonomy): domain Eukaryota; kingdom Metazoa; phylum Chordata; class Amphibia; order Anura; family Alytidae; genus Discoglossus; species Discoglossus pictus. The sequence goes on along the minus strand of CM050167.1, from coordinate 122,176,653 downwards.
ACACGAACACGACTTTAAAAAAAAAAAAATCTCAAAGGAGCCTCACACCGGTTACACACACACACACACCATGGCGCTCCATGCCAGCAACTGAGGCCCTCGCTTCCGCAAATGCGGGTCCTCGCGAAGCACTTATGGAATGAGGCAAAGAGCGATCATTGCCGGTGAGGCGAGCCGTTAAACCCACCTCGGAACCAACCTTAACGTAACAAACACCCACACGCCGACCCGCGCACAACTAAAAACAGTGAAAACACACCAAATACTCACACAAACTACATAAAAAGCTTACCCATAGCAAGGGGGGGGGGGGGCACCCAGGACCTCTGAAGTGAAGTTACACCTCCATTTAAGTCCAAATTCCCGAGTTCAGACACACGAAAATCCCCTAAGCGAGAGAAAAAATGGCCGCAGAAAAAAACAAAAACGAGGGTCACCTCAGAAACCTGCATTAACCTCAGAACCAACCTTAACATAACAAACACCCACACGCACAAAAAATGGCGGAACTGCGCACACCTAAAAACTGTCAAAACACACCAAATACTCACAAAAACTACATCCGAATCCTGAGTTCAGACACACGAAAATCCCCTAAGCAAGAGAAAAAATGGCCGCCGAAAAAAATGAAAATGAGGCTCAAAGACCCAGGCTCGCTTAGCCACCTACAACTTACCCAAGAAGGGATCCGATATAAGCTCGGAATCCCGCATTAACCTCAGGGGATCCGAGATAAGCTCCGAGCCCTGCATTAACCCCACATTAACCATCGCAGTGGGGGTCCCGATTGCACACGATCGGGGACCCCCGCTGCAATCAAAATTCTAAATTCCGCGGTTACAGGTCCTTAAAGGACCATCATGACACTAAGTATAAACACTATAACACTATACTGCACTATACCACCCCCAATAAAACATTAAAGATCAACTAAACACCCTCTACACTAACCTATTAACATCTATACTACCTACCCCACCACTCTAATTACAGAAAATAAAAAAGCCTAAAGTCACACAAAAAAATCTACGTTACATGAAATAAAAAACCTAATTAACAAAAAAACTACATTACACAAAATAAAAACACCTAAGTCACAAAAAATAAAAAAAAGGAACATTACAGAAAATAAAAAAAAAAACATTACAACACCCCCCTCACTACAAAAAAAAAAAAAAACGCACCTGAAAAGGAAATACATATAATACAAATACATACAATACAAATACATACAATTACAATACAATACACCCCTATCTAATATACATCACACAATCTATCTAAATAAATTGCATAATCTAATATACATGCTATCTATATAGTAATACATCCCCAATCTATCTAAATAAGTAGCATAATCTAATATACATCCTTTTCTATATAATAATACACCCCAATCTATCTAAATAAATAGCATAATCTAATATACATGCTATCTATATAATAATACATTACCAATCTATATAAATAAATACCACAATCTATCTACAATACATCCTATGCTATCTATATAAAACACATACCCCTAGCTAACATACAATAAATGCTATCTATATATTAACTAATCTAAGTCTAAGCTAAAATAAAATAATTAAGACCACTTACCTTTGCAGATGTACATTGGGATCAGCCACTTACGGAAAAAAATAAAAATAAATTAGTGCAACACGTTTAGAGGTCTAAAATAAATATTCTATACATTCTATACATTCTAAATATTCTACTCACCTTTCCGGCATGTCCCGTCCTTATTCTTTGAATCCTTCTCCGGCGCGGCACCTGTTAAAAAAAACACAACATTAATACACATACATCATATAATAAAATAAACATAATCTACATTCTACTTACCTCCCCGCAATGTCTCCGGCCTCCTCCGGATCCTCTTCTGCCACGCCCTGTAAAAAAAAAAAAAAACTTACATCCGCACTCCCGGACATCCCCGACGCTAATGAGGCTCCAGGAGACTTTTCCGGAAGAAAATAAGCATTGGCGCCTTCTGATTGGTTGAAAACGCTGTCTGTCAAATTCACCCAATCAGGAGGCGCCAATGTGTGAACCAATCACAAACGGATACACCTTAAAATCCCACTCTGATTGGATAATGCACCTGTCAATCTTTATTTAAACCAATCACAAGGCGCAGATGCCTTCAGCCAATCACAATGGAATACACCCCCACAGTGTGATTGGTTGGAGCCTCTGCGCATTCTGATTGGTTGCACTGACAATAGCCAATCACAATGGAATACACCCTCACGTACTGATTGGTGAAGGATTTGCATTCTGATTGGCTACTGTTAATATCAATCAATATTACAGCCAATGGGAAGGCGCAGATGTCTTCACCAATCAGTACGTGGGGGTATATTCCATTGTGGTTGGCTGATGGCAATAATGCCTTAGGATTAAAGATTGACAGGTGTGTTATCCAATTACCATTGTATTTTGGGGTGTATACTTTTTTCATTGGTTTACAAATGAGGTTTTCTTATTGGCTGAATTTGATAGAATCCGCCATTGCCAATTTTATTCTGGAACACTCCATAGGAAGGTCATTAGCGTCGGTGACATCCGCCAGGGTGGATGTGTGTCGCTTTTTTTTGTTTTTTTTTTCATGCGCAGATTCTTCCGGAGAAGACGAAGAGGCCGGAGACATCGCGGAAAGGTAAGTATAATGTAGATTGTGTTTATTTAACTTTGGTTTATGTTTACTAATGTAATGTTTTTTTTTACAGGAGGAGCGCAGGACAAGACGCAAAGATGGAGTACGGAACATGGAGGACGTGACATACTGGGACATGACATGCTGGAACGGGACATGCTGGAAAGGTGAGTATAATATTAAAAATATTTAGAATGTTTAGAATGTTTAGTTATTTCATGTAAACGTGTTGTATTAATTTTTTTAATCTTTTTTACCGTAGGTTGCTGATCTGAAGAAACATCTCAAAGGTAAGTGGTCTTGAATTATTTTATTGTAGCTTACAGTTAGGGTAGCTATACATATATATATATATATATAGATAGCATGTATTGTATATTACATAGATAGATAGGGGGATGTATTATTAGATAGTTTTGTATATTAGATAGTGGGATGTATATTACATTATATAGTGGCATGTATATTAGATAGTGGCATGTATATTAGATAGTGGTGTATTGTATTTAATTGAATTGTGTTGTATTATATTTTATTGAATTGTGTTGTATTGTGTGACAAACAGCATTTCAACACTTTCTTTTATTGACCGTCATTTTTTGACGGGCAAGTCGCTAGTTAAAAATATATTTTAGAGTTAGTTTATGCTACGTTTCCCCTGTCAGGAAGCTAGCTGTACAGCAGAACCATAATGGTTAATTAAATATTCCTACTTTTTCCTGAATTCAATTTCCTGGGCTCCTCTAAGCCTGGATCTCTTAAGTCTTCCCAAACCCCCACAACCTGTTACTCCAATTGCTCTGACCCTATTCTTGAGGATTCAGGCAACATGCTTTATTATATTCCTCTGGGAAAACCATTTTTAAACCAATCATGATATGGAGATTCTCATACTTAACAGTACATATATAAGTCATCTATGTTATACTTATACCACAGGCAATATTAAACTACAACATGCAATATTAAACTACACATGCCATCAATGCAACAAATACTATTATACACATGCCAGCAGGGTAACCCATACATCCAGGGAGTACCGCAATTATGACCACCATGCTCACAGGGAAATAACAGTCCGGATACAGTTCATATATCAATTAACAATGAATCCGCATATTGCAGATCAGAGGAGATCTAAAAAGGTTCACCTTGATGGACTAAAATTATTTTTTCAACCTCAAATAATATACTAAATAACTATATGCATGCCATTCGTACAATGTTTGGCCTGGAACTGGCTCCTTGTGCCACGCACCTCATTCCCTCCCAGGGCACTGGTTGGTTGAATCACTCCCCAAAGACCCCAGTGGTCCTTGGCCATGACACTGGGCATTTGGTTTCTAACTACCTATTGTGAGAGATAATTAATAACATGAAATAAAGTAATTAGGAGAGTGGGGGGGGTCTTTTTTATCATCTAAAATAGCTGTGCCCTATGCTATGCCACTTGAAGGCAAAAATATTACTGGAGCTGTGACATCAATCAGTAAACTATAGTAACATTTGTTCTCTCTAGCTTAGGGCCTTAAAATACCACAGTAATGCCCAAGCAATATGGGTAGGTTATTTTAGTTATGTATTGGTCACTAACAAAATACATATTTAAAAATGTATAATAGCAATGTTCCATAATAAATAAATTTTCAAAGATGTTATCATCTGCCACCAGCTGGGTGTTTGTCTCCACCCTGATAAGGTCCTAAAGGAAAAGGTGGTGGTGGGGGGTTTGGCTGAGAGTCAGATCTAAAATGTTTTAAGGATTGTAAGATTTGAAAAAAAATCAAAAGCAAATAGTTGTCTCCAACACAGCGATCTTCAATCAATGGACACCACTGTCTTGGTACACATTGTGTATGAATAATTAGCAGCTACCATGTAGACAAAGTCACCTCCCTTTATTGACCTTTATGTGGTTGCATACCAGCAGCATATGAGTCTGATCTTTGACAGTAACTTTAAGATTGAATGTTCTTTTTTTTTCAAATCATTAAATATGAATTATAACACCTAGCTCAAGTTTTTAGGGCACCACAGTGGACCTTTTTGACACCCACTGGACTACAACTCTGTAACTGTGCCCTGCAACAGTTTTACACCATGGCTTAAAGGAATCATGTCACTAGGAAACACTGGCTACACATTGTATTAGTCTTTTTTTTCTAAAGAAAGATCATGAGATATTCAGCATTGTCTCTGTTGATTTATGCCAAGGAGCAGCTCATAAATGCTAGTTAGCTGCACTGATGTGCATATTAGCATCACAGACTATGCCCCAAAATGACCATGCATTTAATCCCCATTCTTCAGCCTCATCATGCAGTCTGGGTCGGAAATTACACAATAAAAAATAAATAAATGAACAATTATTAACAAATGATCCACATAATAAAAGGATCAGAAGAGATCTAAAAAGGATGAACTTGATGGATTAAAAGTCTATCTACAGCCTTATTAAATTGTGATTTGGTAAAGTTAAAAGGGCTGTAATTAAGCACACAGCATATTTTATTTACAGAAGTTTTTAGGTAGTGAAGACCTTGCTTTTGGATAGAAGTTCAATAACTAAAAACTTCTGTAAAAAAATATGCTTTGTGCTTAATTAGAGCCCTTTTAAATTTACTGAATCACAATTTAATAAGGCTGCCAATGTCTAATGTAAATTGGCATTATGGAGCTGTATAAACAATGTTAAATATCTTGGGAATGATTTACTATGCTGAAAAACAGCAACTGCAATGCATAGTTAGTTTTTAATTCTCTTTAAAATTAAACAAAATTGTTGTTGAAGTGTCAGAGTCACGTTAAAGTTGGGACCTGAAGCTGAATATAATGAAGCAATGATGCAGACTGAGGAAGGTATGGAACAGGCTTTTCCACCACATGGAAAATAAAATTACTATGAAGTATGTGTCATAGAGTGTATTGCAGAAGCTGGTCTGCACTTCCCCTTCGGGAGCATTAAATATAGTCATAAAGAAATGGTAGGTTTGAGAAGTCCTGTATTAGTGTAATTTAGCAGTGATAATTCCATATATAAAGTGTTAACTGCTGTCCCTTCTAATAAAAAATCTCCTCTAGCATAGCTTTATTTCAAATGCAGCTGCACAATTACCCAAGTTAAATTTAATTATCTTGGGCAAAATAAAAATAAAAACTCCCCCACTACTGAATTAAAGATGTGATTAACCTCTGGACTGCTGCAAAACAAGGAGTGCGTCTCAGCCCATTACTTTGCTAGCCCTTCTGGCAATGAAAGGATTAATGCATGTTGCTTTGGAAGGGAAACTTAAATTGAACAGCCTGTGAATAATTAAAGAGAGTCCTGATTTTCATTCACAGAGAAGTAATGGGGAAGCGTACTATAAACTAAACATGTATAAAGGAGTCAAAGGAATATTTCAAAACAAGCATCTTAATGCATGGAGTAAATCTGCACCTTATTATAGAACCACTATGGTCATATCATAGTTACATAGTTACATAGTTACATAGGCCCTCATTCAATTGCAATTTGGCCAATTGAATAGGGGTCTAAATAAGCACATAACATATTTTTTTTAAGAAGTTTTTACTTAGTAAACATCTATCCAAAAGCAAGGTTTTCACTAACTAAAAACTTATTTAAAAAAAATATGTTATGTGCTTATCTAGAGCACTATTGAATTGGCCAAATTGCAATTGAATGACGGTCTGATCTGCAATATGCGGATTAACTATTAGTTCATTAGTTGTTAATTAATTATTAATCAATTATTTAATGTTTTTTTTTATTTTTTATTTTTAATTAGCCCAGAGGAAGGCAAATAGAAAAAAAAAAAACACAAGCGAGACTTAGCCAATTATCTTAAAGGGAAATGTAAAAAATTTGGATCAATACTGTCTCTCTAATTATCCATGATAAACCTGAATTCCCTTTTTAATTAGAAATAAATCTAGTCCCATTTTAAAGTTATCTATCGAATCGGCTGTCACCACCTCCTCTGGTAGAGAATTCCACAGATTAACCACCCTTACTGTGAAGAACCCTTTTCTTTCTTTGAGGTGGAATCTTTTTACTTCTAACCTCAAGGGATGTCCTCTTGCCAGTTGAAAATCTCTTGGCACAAAAAGCTCCCCTGGCAAATCTTTATACTGACCCTGGATGTATTTATATAAGGTAATCATATCTCCTCTTAGACGCCTTTTTTCTAGAGAAAATAAGTTTAATTTGGTTAGTCTTTCTTCATAAATTAGCCCCTCCATTCCCCTTATTAGTTTTGTTGCCCTTCTCTGCACCTTTTCTAGCTCTAAAATGTCCTTTTTATGAAGTGGTGCCCAAAATTGTACTCCATATTCCAAATGAGGGCGTACTAGAGATTTGTATAGTGGCAGAATTATATTTGCTTCCCTGGCTTCTATACCCTTCTTAATATATGCTAATATTTTATTTGCCTTTGCAGCTGCTGCTTGGCTTTGAGCACTGTTACCTAGGTGGTTGTCCACAAGCACTCCCAAATTCCTTTCAATATCTGATACACCTAGATTTGCTCCATTAAGATTATAAATTGCATGGCTATTTTTCCTTCCCAGATGCATAACCTTACATTTATTCGTATTAAATCTCATCTGCCATTTAGATGCCCATTCCTCAATTTTATGTAAATCCCCTTGGAGGGAAAGCACATCAGTTTCTGATTTAATTACCTTGCACAACTTTGTGTCATCATCGAAAATGGAGACCCCACACTCCAATCCTATCTCTAAGTCATTAATAAATATGTTAAAAAGGAGAGGACCTAATACTGAACACTGAGGATCCCCACTTACAACATTAGTCCAATCGGAGTATGTTCCATTTACAACAACCCTTTGCTTCCTGTCTTTTAGCCAGCTCTAAATCCATGAGCAGATATTTACTGCAATTCCTGTATCCCTTAGTTTGCCCAATAGTCTCCCATGTGGCACTGTATCAAAAGCCTTTGCAAAATCCAAAAAGACTACATGCACTGAGTTGCCTTGATCCAGGTTCCTACTAACCTCCTCATAGAAACTAATTAGATTTGTTTGACATGACCTATCCCTCATAAATCCATGTTGACTCCTACTTATAATCCTGTTCAAATAGACATATTCTTGTATATTATGCCTTATTAACCCTTCTAAAAGCTTCCCAACTACAGAAGTGAGGCTCACTGGTCTATAATTCCCCGGATTTGCTCTTGCTCCCTTTTTAAATATAGGTATCACATCAGCTTTTCTCCAGTCATCTGGTAGAGACCCTGTGTTGAGTGAATCTTGAAAAATTGAATATAATGGTTTGGCTATTACAGAACCCAGTTCCCTTAGTACCCTTGGATGTATTCCATCAGGACCCGGGGCTTTATTAACATTTATTTTTTCAAACCTCTTTTGGATTACTTCCTGTGTTAACCAATTATTTGGCAAAAGTGTAGCCCCATTATGTTGCAGTGTCCAAAACCACTTGTACTTCCCTTGTGTATACCAAAGAAAATAACCTATTTAGCTCATCTGCCTTTTCCTGGTCACTAATTTTCAGACAGCCTGTTTCACATTCTAATGTTCCTATAGCTTCCTTCCTCGCCTTCTTCCCATTAATATACTTAAAAAATATTTTGGGGTTAGTCTTACTCTCTTTTGCAATACATTTTTCATTTTCTATTTTAGCCAGTCTAATCGAGCTATTGCAAGCCTTGTTGATTTCCTTGTATTCCCGTAAAGCAGTCTCTGTCCCCTCTTGTTTGTATAATTTAAATGCCTGTTTTTTACTCTGTATCTTGATCTTTAAATCATTGCTAAGCCACATGGGGTGTGATTTACTCCTTTTACATTTATTCCCACACAGTATATGCCGATGTGTGTGTATATTTAGTAAGGATTTAAATGTTGTCCATTTATGTTCAGTGTTTTTACCTATCAGTTCTCTGTCCCAGTCTTTACTTTGTATTGCTGCCCTTAGACCGTTAAAATCCGCCCTTTTAAAATTAAGAGTTTTTGTTGGCCCCTTAAAAATATTTTTTTTTAATTCAATCTCAAAATGAGACTGTGTTGTGATCACTGTTTCCCAAAGGTTGCCCTATTTCAACATTTGATATTATATCAATATTATTTGTGATGAGTAAATCTAAGATAGCTTCACTTCTAGTAGGCTCCTGTATAACCTGGGCCAGATAATGATCCCTGAGTGTACTCAAGAACCTGCTCCCCTTAGATGAACTGCTGGTCTCATTTATCCAGTTTATTTCAGGGTAATTAAAATCTCCCATTATTAGAACTTGACCATGCCTAGCTGCATTTTCAATCTGTAACAATAATTGTATTTCCTCACTTTCAGCTATATTTGGGGGTTTATTGCATACTCCTACTAATATTCTTTTGGAATTTGCTGCTCCGCTATTTAACTCTACCCACAAACATTCAACTTTATCACTAGGTCCACCATAAATATCTTCTCTGACTATAGCCTTAAATTCAGGCTTAACATACAGACAAATCCCTCCTCCTCGTTTACCATTGCCTCTATCTTTCCTAAATAGGTTATAACCATCCAGATTACCAGTCCAGTCATGAGATTCATCCCACTACGTTTCGGTAATGCCTATTAGATCCCATTTTTCATTAATTGCTAATAATTCTAACTCTCCTATTTTTCCTTGCAAGCTTCTGGCATTAGCAAACATACACCTTATGTTATGAGTCTGTAGTTCTGAAGTGCCTGCCACTGAACTTGAATTACTTAGTACTACCTCCCTATTGACTATACTACCCCTCCCCCCATCTCCTCCCCTATGAGTTGTTAATTCATCCCTTATACCCTCTACACTTTCTACCCCATTACTTATATCTAGTCCCTCCCCCCCACCTACTAGTTTAAAAACTCCTCCAGCCTTTCTACCATCCTATCCCCTAGTACAAAAGCTCCCTCATCATTAAGGTGCAATCCATCCCTACTGTAGAGAATGTACCAAAGAGTGAAGTCAGCCCAGTGCTCTAAAAAGCCAAACCCCTCCTTAGTGCACCACATCTTATAATTGTCTAACTACGAGACGTTGTCAAGCTGTTTGCATGGTGCGTACGACTTAGCGATGAGCGTCGCAGGCGCTTATCATTGGCTCGCCTCGCATACCGTTAAACTCGGAGCAGTTAGGCAATGAGAGACGAAGGCGCTCATTGACGGCTCGCCATGCGCAGCGAGGCCAGCCATTAAACTTGGAGCACTTAGGCAATGAGCGCCGAAGGCCTTGTGTAGTGAGGCGAGCCGTTAAACTCGGAGCACTTAGCGGGACAGTAAAAAAAAATACGAGACGCAAAAAATTACGAGATTAGTGGCCGACCCAAAAACCTGAAAAACACACTAACTAAACCTAAAAAAATTACACAAACATCACAGACAGCATTGGCAACAGCCAGGAGGTCTGTAAGTGAGCTGTAATGCAAATTTAACTTGATTTAGATGATTTTTGCCACACGAAAAAAATGGAACCGAGGCTACAAGACACTGGACCACGCAAAACACTGCAAAATGTGTAGCACCTACACCGGAAAATGCTCATGAGACGCGTAACACATTAATAACATTACAACTATACAATGCCGCTTTACACAATAAACCAACGGCTTTACCTCTCACACGCAGCCTATTTAGAATGCACAGTTCAAACATTCATTACACTTTATAAGCAGGGCACTAACAGTCACAATGTATATTGTATGCAGGCGCAAAATACAAACAGATTGTTAGCTCTTCAGCCTATTGCTCGCTGCATATATCAATTATAAATATTTAAAGTATATTTATTTATTGCAGAAATAATTAATTATTACATAATTAATTATTACTCTCCATCCACCTCCTCCCCCTTGTTTCTCCTCCCACCTCCTCTTCCTTGTTTCTCCTCCCATCTCCCCTGTTTCTTATCTCTGTCTGCCATCTTCTACTTTCTCTTCTGAGTCATCGGACGCGAAATAGGAGGAGCCGGCAGGGGGAGGAGCCAACACCAAGGCTGGCAGACAGATGTAGGAGACAGGGGAGATGGGAGGAGAAAGAAGGGTGGGAGAGGTGGCTCAAGTACCTAAAATTTTACGGACTTAGCATCCACAATTAAGAGCCGTGGGACTTTACAAACTCACAAAAATACGACCTTAGCACCCGAACCCTGCACACATGAAAACATTAAAAACACAATTAATACACACAACAAACATAAAAAGCTTACCCACAGCAAGGGGGGGAGCACACAGGACCTCTGCAAGTGAAGTTAAACCTCAATTTAACTACAAATTCAAGAGTTTACACACACGAAAATCCCCTAAGTGAGAGAAAAAATGGCCGCCGAAAAAAACGAGGCTAAGGACGGAAAATTACTACACTTACTCGCAAAACTGAATTATCGCTCAACAACACTTCAGGCGGCACGTAACACACACTATGCGGTGAAATTCGCCACCATTTCACATGAAACACATAACTATTACACGCAAAATGGCAGCTGGAATGCAAATTCAAGGCTGGAACGCAAATAGCGCATGCGTATTGCGTTCTAACGGTTTGAACCACCTCAAAGTTTATAAATACTGCACACTTTCCAGAAAACTCGACGTTTCTTCTGAGGTGATGAACAGTGTGACTGGATAGTTCACTGCTGGCGTTACTTCAGAAGAGAATTCCTTACCAATTTACTAATCTGCAAATTACAACAAAGAGGTAAGCTATAATGCATTTAAATAATTAAGAAATACCCCCAAAAAAATAAAATAAAATGTGGATTTAAAAGATTGACATCTATAGTAACATTTCAAATACACAGATATGTGTATGTGCCCTACAAGAAGCTAATTTTAAGTACAACAAATAAAATATATATATTAAAGTCACATCCATTTAAAGAAATAAAATAATGTCAACTAAAACTGCCACACATACATAATTAGCCTGCAGCTCAATCTTTTCCTTTTCTGCAAATTTCCAACAGACTCTGCATCAACAGCGTCACTCAAGAATTTGCAGCGTGGACTGTAAAAGCTGATACATTTTCAACAAGACAAAGAAAGAAGAAGAGGTAAGATACAAAAATACATTACATTCACAAAAAGACCATGCTCTCACAAAAAAAAATGTAAACTAAAATTAACCATTTATCTTTCTCTTTGGAAACAGACACTGCGTGAAGACTGGCGCATCAACATTCGCAGTAGGAGACCCTCTGTCATTCATACAGCAAAAAGACTTCAATCAAGGTATAGTATAACAAGTAAAAACAAAAGAAACTAATAGCCTGTTTGATGGGCGCCAATGTCAAAATGAAACTAAAAACAAATAAGAAGCACCTGATACAAATTACAGGAAACAGAAAACACCAGACTTGAAGAAATATTGCTAACACATATAAAATAAAACAATACATACTGTTAACTATGCACAAACCTCTGAACATAAACCATAACCCAAATATAAGTGGCGGACACAAAACAGGATATTATAACAATCATTCGGAACATATAGAAAATTAATCTAGCATTCCTGTTTAGTCTGCAAGAACCTCTAACCCTGACCCATAAGCCAAATCTAGCATCCCAAAAGGGGTGGACACAAAAAAGGATAGGCGAACAAAGATTGCTAACATATACAAAATGGAACAAAGATTACTGTTTAGTCTGCAAGAAACTCTAACCCTAACCCAGAACGTAAATCTATTAGTCCAATAGTGGCGGACAAAAAACAGGATATTATAACAAATAGTGATAACACATACACAATTCAAAAAATAATAATCCTGTTTTATGTGCCACAAACTACAACACTAAAACAAGAATCCAATTACACCAGTGGTGTACACAAAACAGGATACTACTAAATTATTTCCAGTGCTGCACGGTTTTGCACACACTCTCAAATCGCCCCGATTTTACACACAACAAAGAAACCTCAAATGCTAATACATTCCTTTGACAAGGCTGAACAGTGTCGAGTTTAAGTAGTGAAGGAAATGGGTGTGTTCAAATGTTAACTCTTCGTGCAGCAGGGTGAAAATATTTGTCGATCATCTTACTTGTTGCAAACAAGATGCTGTTCTTACAAAAAAAATTACAATAAAAGAACATTTCTCTTTTACAACAGACACTGCCTGAAGACTGTCGCACGAAGATTTGCAGCACCGGATCCAGTGATATTCATCCCTAACTAAGACTTCTAGAAAGGTATAGTAGAACAAGTCAGAAAAATAGAAAAATGAAAATCAGGTTTGCTGTGCACTAATGTCAACATGAAAAATAAAACACAATATTAAGCAACCAAAAACAATAATTAGCCACAAAAATCCATAACAATAACCCATAACTTCAATCTATCATCCCAAATGTGGCCAACAGAAAACAGGATAGTACAACAAATTGTGGTAACACATAACAAAATCAATAATAAATACTCTTCTCTGGGCCCTAACCTACAACATTAAACCCACAACTTAAACAGACACAAAATAGGATACTACAACAAATATTAGTAACACCTACAAAAGCCTCTTTTCTGGGCAACAACCTATAAGCCTAAAACTACAACCTAATCCTCCAATTACAACAATCGCCTACAGAAAAAAACAAAATACTCAAAATATTATTACGATTTACACAATTTACTCCAAAATTCCCTTGCCTGTGCTATGCCTATAAGCCAAACCTATAAACCTACAATCTCAAAACTACCGGCCACACAAAATAATACCACTAAAAATAATAGTAACACATACAAATTTGACACTATAAAGCCCCTTTCATCTACAATAACCTATAAGCCTAAACACACAACCTAAATCTATAATGACAACAATGTTGCACACAAAACACCATAGTACCAAAAAACACAAACAAGCACTTACAAGACAAATTACAATCAGAAAATAAACTAATAATACATTATTTTTATTTACCGATTAATATGGCTGATACTGACAAGAAACAGGAAAGGTAAGACGGCAAACTAGAGAACGACAAAAAAACATGGGCGAAGCAGCAGTCGCCAGAGCAGAAGGAAATTCAACGAGAAAAAGAACGCAAAAGACTTGCAAGCAAAAGACTATCAGCTGAAAAACTAAAATCTACACCTAAGAATGCAACTAAAAAAACAAAAGCCTTTAGAACCTGTTCCTGAACAATCAGACAACATTTCCAATGATAACTTACAAACTCAGACTGATATATGTTCTTCAAATTGTCTTTTACCTAAGTCTTTAGCAGTAGAGGTTCATAATTGTGGCGACATGAATATTATCTGTCAGTTTTGTGGGGCTTATCATTTCAAACAGGAAAGAACCAGAGATGGCCAGTTCATTAGTTGCTGTCAAAAAGGCAAGGTCAAACTTCCAGAAAGACAACAATTCCCAACATATTTGCAAAACATTATAACTGAACCTACTTTTCCAAACTACAAAAATGTCAAAACAAACATAAGATCATACAATAGTGCCATATCCTTTGCATCTATGGGGGCAACATTAGCTGCTAATGTGCCAGGACATGGCCCTTACTGCTTTAAAGTCCAAGGACAAATTTACCATCGTACTTCACATTTACATCAAGAGGAATAAGAGAAATGAAACTTTGCTCAACTATATGTCCTCAATACAATGGAAGCTGTTGACCAACGTATGCAGCTTCAAGAAAATAAAAAATCCTTACCCAGACCCTCATTCAATTGCAATTTGGCCAATTGAATAGGGCCCTAAATAAGCACATAACATATATTTTTTAAAGAAGTTTTTAGTTAGCAAGCATCTATCCAAAAGAACGGTTTTCACTAACTAAAAACTTCTTTAATAAAAATATGCTATGTGCTTCTTTAGGGCCCTATTCAATTGGCCAAATCGCAATTGAATGAGGCCCCCAGTGTTTTTATAGAGCTAGATAAAATTATGGCCAATAACCCCTATACTCAAGCATATAAAAAAATTGGCAGAAGTAGAAAAGGAACAACAACTTCATGCAGAAATACATCAATTACCAATTCCAAGTGACAATATGGTGCTTAAAAGAGATCAACATACTGATAAATGCCGTTATAATTTGCCAACATCAAATGAGGTTGCAATGGTCTTTCAAAATGATGAAGGAGAACCACCATTTCAGAGACACATTAGAATATATCTCAGAATTGATGAGCAACCTTTCATTAATATAAGTATCTTAAGTACAAATTTAGATCCAATGACATATCCAATATTTTTTTACATGGAGAAGCAGGTTGGCAACCAAAATTAACCCTTCAGGGTTACCCAAATTCTAAAGTACAAGTGTGAAATAATATTTCCATGCTTGAATTTAAAGTGGCTCAAATTGCCATTCGAAATGCATTCAATCCGATTTTATGTGGTGGAAAACTAACACAACAATGGATTATTGATTCCTATTTTCAAGTTGAGGCCAAAAATGTAAACTTCATAAAATATCAACAAAATAAACTACATGTAGAACAGTATTGTGGATTTATGGATAATGTCGCTGAGGTTGCTACAAGCAGAGACATGACAATTTACCATATTCTTTCCAGGGATCTCCTCGCAGTATGCGAGAAAGATACAATGATGCTATGGCTATTGTCACAAAATTTGGGAAACCAGATTTATTTATTACATTTACATGTAATCTACAATGGACAGAGATTACACACAATTTGCTAATTGGCCAAACTGCTTCTGATAAACCATATTTAGTTGCCAGAGTCTTCAAAATCAAATTAAATGAATTAATATGTGACATAACCATAACTGGCAAATGTCTGGCTTATGTTTATAAGTGGTGCATACAACTTAGCGATGAGCGTAGCGAGGGGAGCCGTTAAACCCGTAGCACTTAGGCAATGAGCACCGAAGGCGCTCATTGCCGGTGAGCCTCGCATAGCGAGGCAAGCCGTTAAACCCAGAGCACTTCCAGCGGGACTTAGCCAAACAAAATACGAAACAAAAAAAATACGAGACGCCAAAAATTACGAGATTAGCGGCGGAACCAAAAACCAGAAAAAGACACTAAACCTAAAAAAATTACAACAACATCACTGACAGCATGGGGCAACAGTCAGGATGTCTGTGAGTGAGGTGGAACGCAAATTAAAGTCGATTTAGACGATTTTCGCAAATCGAAAATCGCCTAAGAAAGAGAAAAAATTGCAGCCGAAAAAAATGAAAACGAGGTTACATGACCATGAAGCGCGCAAACCACAGCCAGACATATGTGGTCGAAAAATACGAATAGGAAGGACGGAAAATAACTGGGGAACGTGTAAAAGATAGACTAACGGCGCCATTTTACAACACAAACATACACATTTACACATTAACATTGTGAAATTGCCGATTTGTCGCCTAAAACAACGGTTTTGTCTTGCACACGCAGCCTATATACAGGGCACACTTGACACATAACTGACACTTTCTCCTCAGGTGATGACAGTCTGACTGGACATTTTCTGCTGCAGGAAAATTAAAAGAGATTGATAGCTCTTCAGGATACTGCTTGATGAATATTAAATTAAATAAAGTACAATATATTAATAATCATTAATACATAATTAATAAATTAATTATTAATAAAAAAAAATGAGGATACAAGAATTGACGCCTCATTTAGTTTAGCAATACTTTTATGCTTACCTGTTTGTAAGATATTTTATTAATTGAATAATTAATTAATAATGTACTTTAATTAGTTAATTACTAATTAGTAATCATTAATAAAAAAAAAAGGTTTATTAATGAATCAAAATTTAAAAGACATTTACACATTGATTCATTAATTATTAATGTACATTATTTAATTAATTAATTATTAGTAATCATTAGAAACTAAAAAAAAAAAATCCTTTAGTTTAGGTATATATTAATGCTTACATCTTTAGATTATATTTAGTAAGTGATTAATTTATTATTAATGTACATTAATAGATTTTCGGTAAAGATAAAGATCAAAAAAAGGTAAAAAAAATGACTTTTTAGATGCAGTGACATATCTGTGATGATGTGGATTGAGTAATAGGTATTAATTCAAATATTACAAATTATTTCCATTTTTTTAACACTTTCAGGGACGCTGCAGCTGAATTAACACAGACAATGACGTTTGCAGCCTTTGAGCAACATAAACAGCACCTTTACAGGTATATCATTAAATTATGTTCAAGGGGGGGGGGGGGGGAAAGCATTTAAGACTTCTTTGTTGTAATTGATGACAGTTATTGATTAATTAATGTATATTAAAGTTAGTAATCAGGACCTACAAAATTTTGATCTTTAACAATACATTGATGAGTATTGCTTTTATGTTTTCAATCTATGCTAAGATATCTGTGTTGATGCTGATTGATTGATAGGGATGAAGCAACATATTATGAATAGTGGTGTCGCGAACATCAAATTTTGGGTTCGCAAACAGCGAACGCGAACTTTAATCAAATGTTCACGAACGGGCGAACATCGGCGAACCACATAGACTTCAATGGGCAGGCGAATTTCAAAACCCACAGGGACTCTTTCTGGCCACAATAGTGATGGGAAAGTTGTTTCAAGGGGACTAACATCTGGACTGTGGCATGCCTGAGGGGGATCCATGGCAAAACTCCCACGGAAAATTACATAGTTGATGCAGAGTCTGGTTTTAAGCCATAAAGGGCATAAATCACCTAACATTCCTAAATTGTTTGGAATAACATGCTTTAAAACTTCAGGTATGATGTTGTATCGGTCAGGTAGTGTAAGGGTTACACCCGCTTCACAGTAACAGACCAATATCCCTGTTTAATGCACCGCAAACAACCGCAAACAGTCCCTTTGCACAACAGCAAACTCCCCATTTGCACAAGGTTCCTTGTCCTCACTGATGTCATTGAAGGTCTCTTCCTCCACCCAGCCACCAAGGGTCCCCGAAAGGTGACAAGCCCCCTGGGACGCCTGCTGTGTTTGGTCTTCCACCTCCTCAAAGTCACCTTCCTCCTCTGACTCCTCTTCTTCAGACTTCCAGAGTCTGGGGGCTTCCACTGCCCAACATGGAAGATTATAAACAGGTCACAGTCTGGGGGCTTCCACTGCCCAGCATGGAAGATTATACACAGGTCAGAGTCTGGGGGCTTCCACTGCACAGCATGGAAGATTATACACAGATCAGAGTCTGGGGGCTTCCACTGCACAGCATTGAAGATTATACACAGGTCAGAGTCTGGGGGCTTCCACTGCACAGCATGGAAAGTTATACGCGTTGCCTCTGTCTGCGTTATTATAAGGTGTGTACTGTTAAGTAGTACTATTCCTATCGGTTTAATCCCTGTTACGTCCACTATCAGGGGACGTGTATATGGCATGGATTTTTGGAAGCGGGAGATGGAAAAAGATGCTTGGTCGGTCCTCTCACTTCAAATTTGAGCCACGTATTCCATGCTTGGCAGCCGTCACCAAGTTTACCCAATGCGCAGTGTAGGTGATATACCTGCCCTGACCATGCTTTGCAGACCAGGTATCAGTGGTCAGATGGACCCTTGCCCCAACACTGTGTGCCAGAGATAATAAATATGTTAAAAAGGAGAGGACCTAATTCTGAACCCTGAGGAACCCCACTTACCACATTAGTCCAATCGGAGTATGTTCATTTTGCACAATCGAGTACAGGTTGGGGATTGCCTTTTGTGCAAAGAAATTTAAGCCCGGTACCTTCCACTGTGGTGTCCTAATAGCTACACATTTTTTGAACGCCTCAGACTCCACCAGCTTGTATGGTAAAAGCTGGCGGGTTAAGAGTTCAGACAAGCCAGCTGTCAGTTGCCGGGCAAGGGGGTGACTTTGTGACATTGGCTTCTTACGCTCAAACATGTCCTTGACAGACACCTTACTGTGGGCAGATGAGCAGGGACTGCTCAGGGTGAGACACGGAGTGGCGGATGGTTGAGAGGGGGCAAGCAGGGCAGCAGTGGTTGACGTGGCTGAAGATGCTGGACCAGGAGGAGGATGGCGGCTTTGACTTTGTGTGCTGCTTGTACTCATGTGTTGATTCCATAGGCGTTTTTGATGTGATATCATGTGCCTTCGCAAAGAAGTTGTACCTAGGTGGGTGTTGGACTTCCCACGACTCAGTTTCTTTTCGCACAGGTTGCAAATGGCATCGCTGTTGTCACAGGCAGACACACCAAAAAATTGCCACACTGCTGCGCTCTGCAATGACGGCATTCTGGTGGTGGCAACAGCATGCGTTGACTGGCGTGCTGTCTGGCTGACCCCGGGTGCCGATGCATGCTGTCTGACTGTGCCACTAGCTACTTGCGACGACCTCCCCCTGCTTCCAACTCGTCTCCTCCTCCTCTCTGTCTCCTCATCTGAACTTTCCTCCTGTTCTTCTTCTCTTATAGCAGGCACCCACGTGACATCCACGGACGCATCGTCATCATCAACCGCTTCACTTGTATCTGACAACTCAACAAAGGAAGAAGCACCGGGTACAACATCATCATCATCAGACCGTATGTCCATGTGTGTAATGCTGCCTGACTGGGACATATCCCTGTTATCTACATCCTCTGGCACTAATGTTTGTGCATCAGTCATTTCTTCCAACGGATTTGTAAATAACTCTGCTGACGGATCAAGTGAAGCGGCTGTGGTGCTAGTGTTGGTGGTGGCGGCAAGCGGGCGAGTGGTAACTGGAGAGGTGCCCGAAGCTAAGCTGGAGGAGGATGGTGTGTCTAGGTTCCGAGCGGAAGCTGTAGAAGATTGGGTGTCCTGTGTTAGCCAGTCAACCATGTCCTCAGAACTTTTCAAGTTCAGGGTACGTTGCCTCTGAAAACTGGGCATTATTCTAGGGCCAAAGGAAATCACAGCACAACAACCACGACGACCCCTGTGGGGTGGCCTGCCTCTGCCTCTCATTTTTTTTCCGATTAGTGGTACTATGCGTGCAAGCTACTGTGACACCAGATATGAGTGTCACTGTGCACTGGCAAAAGTTTGCAGAGTAGATGCAATAGGCTTCACACACACGCCTGTAGGCAGGCAACTGATATTAAATCGATTACAGTCAAAAAAGTGTTGTTTCATGTCACTGTACACTACGGTTGCACCAGATATGACGTATCACTGTGCACTGGCAAAAGTTGGCAGAGTAGATGCAATAGGCTTCACACACACGCCTGTAGGCAGGCAATTGCTATTCAATCTATTACAGTCAAAAAAGTGTTGTTTTATTTCACTGAGCACAATATAAGCTGTGAGCCTGACAAAGGCAGGCAACTGAAATTAGATTACAGGAAAAAAATGGTTGTTTTCAATGTATGTTACACCACCAGGTATGAGTAGTGAAATAAGCACAATATAAGCTGTTAGGTGTTAGCCTGTCACACACACACGCTGGCAGGCAGGCATAGATTACACACAAAAAATTATAAAATAAAATAAATGATGTTCAAAGTTTCCTCAATGATAAGTATAGGGGGCGACCCAAAAAGCGCATGTGTTCACCGTTCGTGGCGAACGCGAACATGCGAAAATCGCCGCGAATAGTTCTCCGGCGAACTGTTCGGGACATCACTAATTATGAATTGCTTTTATCTTTTTGGACAGTTTCAGCGGACCTGCAGCTGACTGAACACAGACGTTTGCAGGCATTCAACATCATAAGGATAATCTTGACAGGTATATAATTTAGTTATATTCCTACAGGAAAAGAAAATAAATACATTTAGTTATATTTAAATTGATAACAAGTATTAATATATTAAGTAATAAATAATTAGTAATCAGACTAAAATAATAAACTAGGAATTTTTACAATATATTGATGAATATGCTTTTAGGTTTTGCATCTATGCCAATATATGTGCTTTGCTGGTGATTGACTGATAGGGAAGAAGCAAAATATTAAAAAAGATTTCATTCTTATTTCACAGTTTCATCGGATCGGAAGCTGAATCAACACAGATAGTGACGTTTGCAGCCTTTGAACAACATAAAGAACACCTTGACAGGTATTACATTTAATTCTGGCGTTAGGGAACAAAAAAGGCTACATTAAATTTGGATAAAATGCAACTTCACAGGTATATGATTTTACCATGCCCTTATGGTTTGGGATTGATAACACTTAATGATTAATTAAGAAAAGTATATTAGGGATTCATAGGGAGCAATGTAACCACATAGCATATTATTTAAAATGAACATTTTACAGAATGAACTTCTATGCAAAAATAACGTTTTAATAAAAATAAAAATAAAAGGTGTTTAGATAGGGCCAGATTGATTGGAACAACTTGCAAATAAATGAAAGAAAGACCAACTGATGGAGATTTCATTAGTTGCTGTCAGAAAGGAAAGGTAAGACTTTCACAAAGACACCCATTTCCAGATTACTTAGAAAGTATCATGAACGATCCAACATTTCCAAATTATACAAATATAAAAAAAACATAAAGTCTTATAACAGTGCAATTTCATTTGCTTCAATGGGTGCCACATTAGCCGAAAATGTACCAGGACATGGTCCTTACTGTTTTAGAGTTCAAGGACAAATTTACCACCGAACTTTACATTTACACCCACAAGAAGGAAAGCAAAGGAAATTTGCACAGTTATATGTCTTAGATACAATGGAAGCTGTTAAACAAAGAATGATGCTTCCAGAAAATAAACAGGGTTTGCGCATAGTCTTTGAACAGCTGGATAAAATGATGGCTAACAACCCATACAGTCAAACATACAAACAAACAGCACAGCTTGAAAAAGAACAACAGGAACATGCTCAAAGACATCAATTGACAACGCCAAGAGTAAATATGGTGTTAAAAAAAGATCGCAAAACTGATCAAAGACGGTATAATTTACCAACATTTAATGAGGTTACCATGGTTTTTAAAAATGAAGATGGTGAACCACCTTTTCAGCGGGATATTAGAATATATCCACGCAATGAAGAACAAGCTTTTATAAACATAAATATATTAAGTTGTAATTTGGATCCAATGACATATCCCATTTTCTTTCCAAATGGTGAACCTGGATGAGAACCAAAATTACAATTGCAAAGTTATCCCAGATTTAGTGGCAAGAGTATTCAAAATGAAACTCAATTCATTAATACATGATATAACTAAAGCACAGTTATTTGGAAAATGTGTGGCTTTTGTTTATACCATTGAATTTAAAAAAAGAGGACTGCCAAATGCTCACATACTTTTAATCCTGCAGGAAAAATACAAGTTGAATACTGCAGAGAGAGTGGATTCAGTCATTACTGCTGAATTGCCAGACCTGGAAAAAAATTCCAAACTTTGGGAGATTGTTACATACAGAATGATTCATGGACCATGTGGTGATATGAATCCTAATTCACCATGTATGGAAAATAAAAAATGTACTAAAGAATTTCCGAAACAATTTAAAATGCAAACTTATGCCAATTGTGATGGATACCCTTTGTATAAAAGAAGACAAGGACAAAGGGTTGATAATAGATTTGTAATAGCATTGTTAGCATTGTATGTTAAAAAGTTTGATAAATTCAGTTAGTAAATGTTAAAAAAGATTTATGTCATTTGCAGCAGAAACATTTGTTAATAAAATTAAATGTATAACTAAATAGAAAGTATTCATCCAGGGAGTAATCCGATCGCCATTTAATGGGGTCAGAAAGGAATTAATTGTTTTCCCCTTTTGAGACAATTGGCTAAGTTGCAATGTTTTTTTTTACTATTTGCCTTCCTCTGGATTCAATACCTATGTGTTTTACCAGGAGCTTCAATTAAAGTTTGTATGTTAAAAAGCATTATGTCATGGTTGAAGAGACTCATTTACAAAAAGTTAAACAATTTCATGTTAGTATTGTTCAAAAAAAACTTACACACTGTTTATAATATGACTGGAATATTAGAAAATTCATTACATGGTGTAAAATACATTTTCAGAGAAATTTGATGGATTGTTATATTATTATGACATACATGACAATTAAAAAGTTTGATATGGTTAATTAGCACATTGTTAAAAAAATTAATGAAACATTTTTGTAATTCTTTGTAGATAAGAAAAAGATTTACAGTGTTAGAGAATCACATTGTGTCACAAACAACATTTCCATCTTAAAAATTCTATTGACCGTCATTTTTTGACGGGCAGGTCGCTAGTATTCTTAGAACAACCAGTATTTGCACATGGCCAGTTGTATGTTGCCTTCTCAAGGTGCAAAAATCCACAGGCTATTAAAGTTTACATTGAAAACAATGAAAGTCAAGGTGATTTATTAGATGATGGAGGCCTTTTTACCAAAAACATTGTCTACTATGAAGTACTGTGACTTTCATTCCAAGAAACACAACACATGCCACACAAACAGCAACCAAAAGTAACAAATTACCTGTACGACAATTTAACAACAAAAAACAAAGAAAAAATATCCACAACGGTGGTTTAATTTCAATAATTACTTTTTATGTCACTCACAATCTTTTTACAGCACCACTATTTCCATAATAAACTCTATACAATGGCAAAACACATAGGGCCTCATTCAATTGTGATTTGACCAATTGAATAGGGCTCTATATAAGCACATAGCATATTTTTTAAAGAAGTTTTTAGTTAGTGAAAACCTTGCTTTTGGATAGATGTTTACTAAGTAAAAACTTCTTAATACAAGTTGAATACTGCAGAGAGAGTGGATTCAGTCATTACTGCTGAATTGCCAGACCTGGAAAAAAATTCCACATTTTGGGAGATTGTTACATACAGAATGATTCATGCACCATGTGGTGATATGAATCCTAATTCACCATGTATGGAAAATAAAAAATGTACTAAAGAATTTCCGAAACAATTTAAAATGCAAACTTATGCCAATTGTGATGGATACCCTTTGTATAAAAGAAGACAAGGACAAACAGCTATTATCCGTGGACAAAAGGTTGATAATAGATTTGTTGTTCCATACAATCCACATTTGCTCATCAAGTACAATGCACACATAAATGTGGAAGCTTGCACTTCTATTAAATCTATCACATATGTGTATAAATATTTATACAAAAGATATGACGCAGCAACTGTTGTTGTGCAAGGTACTGCAAACGAAAATCCAATTTTACATGACGAACTATCTAATTATTTAGATGCTCGCTATGTCAGTGCTCCGGAAGCAATGTGGCGCCTTCTGAAATTTGAGATGCATGATCGGTCACATGCTGTATATTGTTTAGCTGTACATTTGCCTCACAGTCAGTTTGTCTGCTTTACTGCAGGCAATGAAAGAACTGCCTTAGCTCAAAGTGAACACCGAGATACAACACTTACTGCATGGTTTAAATTAAACTGCCAGGATACGCAGGCCAGACAATTTTTATACATTGACATACCATATCACTATGTATTTGTAAATGGTCTATGGTGACAACGTAGAAGAGATACACATAAAATTATACCACAAATTTATACGGTCAGTCCAAGGGACATTGAACGTTTCAGTTTAAGATTACTTCTTTTACATGTTTCCGGTGCACAAAGTTTTGAACATTTACACACAGTGAATAGTTTATGATACTTTCCTATTAGCTGTAAGACATCAAAACTTCATAGCTGATGATACAGAATGGGAGAGGTGTCTGGAAGAAGCAGCACTATGTCAAATGCCAAAGCAAATGAGACAACAATTTGCATTAATATGGATATTTTGCAATGTACCTGATGCATTTATTTTGTGGGAAACATTTAAATTAAATATGTCTGAAGACTTATTTAAACGTTACAATGAGCCAATAGCACTGTTAAAAAATGTAATGGAAATACAAGAAAAAAGACCGGTATTTCTATCTAGACGGCCCGGGTGGATCAGGAAAAACTTATCAGTACAATTGTTTGATGAGTTACATTCAAGCACAGGGTCAGATAGCTATGCCATTTGCAACAACTGGAATTGCAGCACTTTTGTTAGACGGTGGTAGAACTGCGCATAGTGGATTTAAGCTGCCAGTTCCCATTTTGGAAACATCAGTGTCAGATATTCGACTGAATTCTTTACAAGCAAATTTTTTTTTTTAAAGTCAATTAATTATCATAGACGAGGCAACAATGATGTCATGTTATCCTTTGCAATGTATTGATAGATTCTTAAAAGAAGTGATGGATAATAAATTGCCATTTGGTGGAAAGGTGATGCTGTTAGGATTAGATTTTAGGCAAACATTACCTGTTGTGCCACATGGAAATAGAACGGAGATCATTGAAACATGTATCAAGACAAGTAAACTGTGGAAAATATTTACACATCTCAAATTGGAATTACGTATGAGATCCGAAGGCCAAAATGAATTAAATGATTGGCTCATTAAAATCGGAAAAGGAAAACATCCACAAATACATGATTTACCCAATGATTCCATTGAAATTCCATCAGAAATAGTTTGCAAGGAATCACTCATATCAGCAATCTTTCTAAACACTCTGAATAACGACTATTACTCAGACATTGCAAACAAAGTGATATTAACATCAAAAAATATAGATGCCTTGAATCTAAATAACGAAAATGTTTAAATTCATCAACGCACCACAAAAGAATTATTACAGTGCAGATTCAGTTCTGGCTGATGATAAAGACAGTGAATCGAATTTTAGTATTGAATTTATTAATTCTTTAACCCCATATGGAATGCCACCACATGTTTTGCAATTGAAAAAAGGGGCAATTGTCAAGTTATTGAGAAATATTAATCCAAAGAAAGGACTTTGTAATGGGACCAGATTAATTGTGCACAAGTAAAAAGATCATTTTATAAATGCAGAAATTATGATTGGGACCCATAAAGGTGAATGAGTTTTTAGACCAAGAATTGATTTAGCTCCAAGTGAGAGTGGTTTGCCTTTTGTCCTTCAAAGGAGGCAATTTCCAGTTATCATGGCATTTGCCTTGACCATCAATAAATCCCATGGGCAAACTTTTAAGTCAGTGGGTATTTTTTTAAAAGAACCTATTTTGGCACATGGACAACTATATGATGCTTTCTCAAGGTGCACAAATCCAGATGCAATTAAAGTTTCAGTTGAAAACAACACAAGTCAGGGTAAGCTACTACATGATGGCCGTATTTTTACAAAAATTATTGTGTACTACGAGGTTTTGTTATCACAGATAATAGTGGTTTCATTTAAAAGAAGAAAATAAAGGTCAATGGCCCTCTTCTTAAGGGAACACTATTTCAGTTACACAAATATGGAAACAAATTCAGGAAATTACAGTAATAACCAATAAAAAAAGAAGAAAGGAAAAAAAAGAAACAAAAACAAAAAGGACTGACATCACATATATAGAAATAAAAGGCTGCTGTGATCTTTGAAAGTAAAATAGTTTCAAGAAAAAAAAAATTGGAATGTCTTGGAAGTCAGTTTAGACATGATTGGCTCCACAAAAACAGCAAGTTGCCATTTTAGAAAATGTTTAAAATTGAATATGTTTCTTTCAGGTTTGTAAGTTTACAAATATGTTTTAAAAGAACTGATAAGTTGATGCATTCTTTGTCATTAAGGTTTAATGTTAGTAGCAGTATCATAATTTCTTGAAAAATTTAAATGGTGCATGATATATAGATTATTGATCCAGGGACGAATCCGATTGCCAGTTAATGGAGTCAGAAAGGAATTATTTTTCGACAACAGTTTAAAAAAATTTACAACGTTGAAATTATTTTTTTTAAATTTGCCTTCCTCTGGATTCAATATTCAAGATCACTATAGTTTAAAATAAATTAAGGTTAAATGTTATTTTCATATGTTAATGTTTGCATTGTTAGCATTGTATGTTAAAAAGATTGATAAATTCAGTTAGTAAATGTTAAAAAAGATTTATGTCATTCGCAGCAGAAACATTTGTTAATAAAATTTAATGTATAATTAAATAGAAAGTATTCATCCAGGGAGTAATCCGATCGCCATTTAATGGGGTCAGAAAGGAATTTATTTTTTTCCCCTTTTGAGACAATTGGCTAAGTTGCAATTGTTTTTTTTTCACTATTTGCCTTCCTCTGGATTCAATACCTATGTGTTTTAACAGGAGCTTCAATTAAAGTTTGTATGTTAAAAAGCATTATGTCATGGTTGAAGAGACTCATTTACAAAAAGTTAAACAATTTCATGTTAGTATTGTTCAAAAAAAACTTACACACTGTTTATAATATGACTGGAATATTAGAAAACTTCATTACATGGTGTAAAATACATTTTCAGAGAAATTTGATGGATTGTTATATTATTATGACATACATGACAATTAAAAAGTTTGATATGGTTAATTAGTACATTGTTAAAAAAATTAATGAAACATTTTTGTAATTCTTTGTAGATGAGAAAAAGATTTACAGTGTTAGAGAATCACATTGTGTCACAAACAACATTTCCATCTTAAAAATTCTATTGACCGTCATTTTTTGACGGGCAGGTCGCTAGTATTCTTAGAACAACCAGTATTTGCACATGGCCAGTTGTATGGTACCTTCTCAAGGTGCAAAAATCCACAGGCTATTAAAGTTTACATTGAAAACAATGAAAGTCAAGGTGATTTATTAGATGATGGAGGCATTTTTACCAAAAACATTGTCTACTATGAAGTACTGTGACTTTCATTCCAAGAAACACAACACATGCCACACAAACAGCAACCAAAAGTAACAAATTACCTGTACGACAATTTAACAACAAAAAACAAAGAAAAAATATCCACAACAGTGGTTTAATTTCAATAATTACTTTTTATGTCACTCACAATCTTTTTACAGCACCACTATTTCCATAATAAACTCTATACAATGGCAAAACACATAGGGCCTCATTCAATTGTGATTTGACCAATTGAATAGGGCTTTATATAAGCACATAGCATATTTTTTAAAGAAGTTTTTAGTTAATGAAAACCTTGCTTTTGGATAGATGTTTACTAAGTAAAAACTTCTTTAAAAAAATATGTTATGTGCTTATTTAGAGCCCTATTCAATTGGCCAAATTGCAATTGAATGAGGCCCATAGAGAACAGTGGTTACACATTGCGGGCAAACTTTAATGTCTTGCGTTCTCTTTTTAGAAAACCACTATTTCACATAGGAAACTCTATGTGCCATTTTCAACAATTGCAACACCAACAAACAAATGTAAACCATTAAAAAGCACCAACGCAAAATAACTCATTACTATTTTATGGAAGTACTGCTTTTGCATGATTAGCCCCACAAAACACTTGCCTTGCATTTAAAAAAATGACAGTTCAAATGTTAATTAAGTGTGTTACTGTTTACAATGTTACAAGTTTAACAAAAAACAAGCTAAACTTGGTTAATAGCAGATATTTCAAAGTTTATGTTAACAGGAGAAGGACTTTTTGTTTTACAATGTAAATGTAGCATTTGATGCAAACTATTAATCCAGGGAGTAATCCAATCGCCAGTTAATGGGGTCAGGAAGGAATTATTTTTCCCCCCACTTTAATTGGCTATGTTTTAAGGAGGGTTGTTACTGTTTGCCTTCCTCTGGATTCAATATATATTTTGTTTAACAGTTCTTAATCTACAAGTTGCATGTTAAAAAACATTATGTTAAGTCTACAATACTCATTAATACAATGTTCAACTGTTCTTACATTCAAATGTTACCACTTTTACAAAAAAAAACTTTAACAGTTCGTCAAAAAAAACTGCCATGTCCAACAAATAAACATGTTTAATATAATAACTGCACTTCTTTCGAGATAAGAAAAAGGTTACAAGTGTCAAATAATTACCGACAAAACAGAATTCCAAACTTACACATTTAATTGCCATCATTTTTTGACGGGCAAGTCGCTAATATATATATATATATATATATATATATATATATATGTATATATATATATATATATATATATATATATATTTTAAATGAATAATGTTCACACCTGGGTTGGGGGTGGGGGGGTGCAACCTCTGGAAGAGCCCTGGGTGGCAAAAGCTCTAGCTGCCCTACTGGGGTAAGGACTTTGCTATGTCTTTCACATAGATTAGTGAATCACCCCATTGAATGGAGAATGGAAATGTTCTGCATAATAAATTATTAGAGTAGGGGTCTGGAAATCTAAGACTTTAGATCTAAGTGTTACTCTGTGGAGATAATCGAATGGCTCTTCTGTTGACCCTAATGCAGCAACAAAATTAGGTGTGAATTCAGAGCAGCAACCAGCTAGCTTCTTTGACTATGGAAACGCAAAACTGACAGGTTCCATAACAGAATGTTTTTCTGTGTCCCATATGAATATTGCCAAATACTGATGAGAGGCAGTAAACTTGAATGGACTATATGTGGGTAGGTTTCCTGGCATGTGTATAATCCATCCTGAACTTTGCTTAAAGACATATAATACAGCACGTATATGGTTAAAGGAATATATGTTTAAAATGGTATTGGATTATAACAGCGAAGCCTTTGTGGGTACATCTGCGTGTCCTGCTCAGGTTCCCAGAATGCAGTGGAATAACTGTTTTTCTCAGAATTCTGAGCAGGAAATACTTTTTTAACTAAATTTAGACATTCAAATATGAACACAAATGTACTATATATCACATATTATAATTGTTAAACTGTGATTTGTCGCCAAGCTTGCAAGCCTCGCGAAGCGAGGTGAAGCCTTCCAAGCTTGCAGGACTTGGGCAAGAGCGCCAAAGGCTCTCATTGCCATGCGAGCTTTGCGAAGCGAGGTAAGCAGTTGAGGCATTGAAGCATGGGGGACTTAGACTGAAATGAGCGCCGAATGCGCTCCTGCGAGACTTGCAAACCAGGCAAGGAACTTAAGGCACGCAAGATTTAGGCTGGAAGAAGTTGAGGAACGCAGGAGTTAGGCTGCAAGCAGTTGTGGAAATTGAAAAACAAACCAAAAAATATAAGTATGTCTTAAATTAACTCACACACAGCACAGGGGGAGAGTCAGGAAGTTGCAAGTTAATTTGAGGCATATTTATGTTTTGGGGTTTGTTTTTCGATTTCCACAATTCGTGTTTTCTGAGGCCGGATTTTTTTATCCATTGTGATTGTAATTTTTTAAAGAAGGAAAATAGGCTAAGCGAGAAAAAAAATGGCGGCTGAAAAAAATGAAAATGAGGCAAAATGAGGCCAGAGCGTGCAACTCAACGCCAGAAACGTACGAGTTACAAAATAGATTATTAGGAAGGATAGAAAATGCTTGCGAGGCGCTTAAGACATAGACAATCACTGCCACTTTACAACACTAACTTGCAAATAATAACATTAAGATTCTGAAATGGCAGTTTGCCGCCTAAACAAACTGTTTTGCCTACATATGCTGAACACTTGCCACATTGCTGACACTTTCTCCTCAGGTGATCAACAGTCTCACTGTACATTTTCTGCTGCCGGATTGTTAGCTCTTCAATATATTGATTGCTGGATATTAATTACAAATAGGTAAAGTATATTAATTTATTAATTCATTATTATAAAAAATATATATATTATATTTTACACTGCCCTTACCTTATGAAAACATAAATGCTTAGCTCTTTCTAATATATTTATTAATTGATTAATTAATAATGTACATTAATTTATTAATTAGTAATAATAAAAAAAAACATTTTTTAGATTTGACACTGCACTAACAAAATGTATATTTTACACTGCACTTATATATCTGTATTACTGCTCATTGGCCGACAGGGATAGGACCCTCAAAGCAGTTCAATATTTAAATCAGTTTAGTATGCTCTGAGACCTCCATTGGGGGAGGACTGTGGCACATTAATTAAAAAATAATCTCAGTGAAAAAAAGATAAACATTGCTCTTTCTAATACATTTATTAATTCCTTATTAACGTACATTATTTTATTAATTATTAATATTTCCAAATAAATAAATAAATAAATAAATATAAATATATATATATATATATATATATATTTATATATATATATATATATATATATATATATATATATATATTACACTGCACAAAAACATTTTTAGATTTTACACTGCACTTATATATCTGTATTACTGCTCATTGGCTGACAGGGATGGGACCAAAAGCAGTTAAACATTTACATCAGTTTATTATGCTCTGACACCTGCTACATTTCATAGTTTATGATGCCTTTATTTATGAGTACATCGTTGCTTAGGCCTTTACGTTTTGCATGTATGCCAATTAAACATGATAATTTCAATGAATAATGATTTAATCAAATCCAAACATTAAAAATGCTTTTCATGTCATTTTACAGTTTGCTGATCTCTGTGAACACAGGACCTGCATGAGCACAGACTGTGAGCTCTGCAGAATTTCATCTGCAATTAAATCAATTTTACAGGTATATAATTTTATGATGCCCTTCTTTAGGTAAACAGGATTAAGTCTTTTTGTTTTGCATTGATGACAGTTATTGATTACCGTATATACTTGAGTATAAGCTGACCCGAGTATAAGCCGAGGCACGTATTTTACCACAAAATACTGGGAAAACTGTGTGACTCGAGTATAAGCCGAGGGGGAAAAATGTGCTGCCCCCTGTGTCCCTCTTGTGCCCTCTGTGTCCCCCTCTTGTGTGCCCTCTGTGCCCCTTTCTTGTGTCACCCTCTCTCTCCGCTGTCTCTTTCCCCCTCTCCCTCCCCTGTGTCTCTCCCGCGCTCTCTCTCCCCTATGTCTCTTCCCCTTCTCTCCCTCCCCTATGTCTCTCCCCCCTCGCTCCCTCCCCTGTGTCTCTTACCCCCTCTCCCTCCCTTGTGTCTCTTCCCCCTCTCTTGCTCCCCTGTGTCTCTTCCCCCCTCTCCCTTCCCCGTGTCTCTTTCCCCCCTCTCCCTCGTGTCTCTTTCCCTCTCCCTCCCTTATTATCCTCCCTCCTCAACCCCCTCCTCAACAGCCCTCCTCATCCTCCCTTCTCATCCTCAACCCCCCTCCTCAACCCCCCTCCTCATCCTCTCTCCAAAACCCCCTCCTCATCCTCATCCCCCCTCCTTAACCCCCCTCCTCAACCATCCTCCTCAACCCTCCTCCTCAACCCCCTCCTCCTCCTCAACCCCCCCTCCTAAACCCCCTCCTCCTCATCAACCCCCCTGCTAAACCCCCTTCCTTAACATCTCTCCTCAACCCCCTTCTTGTCCTCAACCCCCCTCCTCAACCTCTTTCCTCAACCCTCTTCCTCAACCCCCTCCTCATCCTCCCTCCTCAACCACCCCTCCTCAAAACCCCTCCTCATCCTCAACCTCTCTGCTCAACCCCCCTCCTCATTATAAACCTCCCTCCTCAACCCCCCTGCTTAACCCCCCTTCTCATCAATAACCCCCCTTCTCAACCCCCCTCCTCATTCTCAACCACCCTCCTCAACCTCTCTCCTCAACCCCCCTCCTCAACCCTCATCCTCAACCTTCCTCCTCAACCCCCTCATCATCCTCCCTCCTCAACCACCCTCCTCAACCCCCTTCCTCACTCTACCCCTCTCTAATTACCTCCCCCTCTCCCTTTTCCCTCACTTACCTTCCATCAGCAGCTGCTCCTCCAGGCGTCTTCCGGCTGCGTCTGGACACGGCCAATGCTAATGAGGTGACGCGCATCTGATGTCACATCATTAGCATATGCTGAAACCCGGAGCAGGTGGAAGATGAGCTGAGGAGCAACTGTTGATGTAAGGTAAGTGAGGGGAAAGGGAGAGGGGGACGTAATTACAGAGGGGTAAAGTGAGGAGGGGGGTTGAGGTTGACAAGGGGGGTTGAGGTTGAGGAGCGGGTTGAGGATGAGGAGGGGGGTTGAGGAGGGGGTTGAGGATGAGGAGGGGGGTTGAGTAGGGGGGTTGAAGATGAGGAGGGGGTTGAGGAGGGAGGATGGGGAGGATGATAAGGGAGGGAGAGGGAAAGAGACATGAGGGAGAGGGGGAAAGAGACACAGGAGAGGGGGAAGAGACACGGGGGTGGAGAGACACGGGGGGAAAGAGACACAGGGTGACTTGAGTATAAGCTGAGGGGGGCTTTTTCAACCTTAAAAAAGGTCTGAAAAACTTGGCTTATACTCGAGTATCTACGGTAATTCATTAACGTATATTAGTTAATTAATTCTTAATTAATCATTTAAAAAAAATTAGACTGACCTTATTTATGAATACATAGATGCTTAACTGTTTACATTTGAATGTATGTCAATTAAACATCATACATTATTGATTCATTAATGAATTGAATCAAAACTTTACAAATCCTTTCCAGGGCAATCTATAGTTTGCTCATAGCTCTTTGTGTTTGGATAAGAAATTTACATTTCAATGATGCCCTTCTTTAGGAAAGCATGATTAGCTCTTTATGTTTTGCATTGATGACAGTTATTGATTAATTATTTAACGTATATTAATTTATTAATTACTTATTCATTAATTATAAAAAATATATATATTTTACACTGATCTTATTGATCAATATATATATATATGCTTAGCTCTTTATGTTTACATGTATGCTTTATGTATGCATGTATTTTACATTAATGTTTCATTAATGCTCTTCAGGTGTTGAATTGATGACAGTTAAAAACAATATGTACAATAAAAAAAACACATTATATCTTACAGATTGGAAGAAATAAAAGGCCAAGACCATCACAAAGTGTAAAAGAACTTCATCCATTAATACTTCAGGTAAGTAAAAAAAATAAACTTAGTAATGTTATGATTGCCATTGTTTGCTATATAATAAAACAGTACAATTGAAACTAAAATGTCTGTATTTACACATTGCCCTAAGACTTCACAAAGATTAAGAGAAGAAGACCGACAAAGACTTGCCAATAAAATAAAAATGAATTAAAAAGGACAAACTGAGTGTGACGGAGCTACAAAGAAAAAAAAAAGTAAAAAACATAATGTATGTGAAAAATTGCCTAATGACCAAATATTGCCTAATGACACCAATGTTGATATACATGACACCAATGTTGATATACAAAGTTGTAGTGATATCTGTGTTGAGGAAGGTCAGGATAGTCCCTTATCTACAGCACTACCAGTAGACAGTCATTATTGTGGATTACTCAATGTGGTTTGTCAGTTTTGTGGGGCCTATCTTTTTCTAAAGTAAAAATTAACTGATAGAGAGTTTATTAGTTGCTGTCAGAAAGTAAAGGTAAGACTTCCAGAAAGACACATATTTCCAGAATATTTAAAAAGTATAATGAGTGATCCAACATTTCCAAATTATAGTAATTAAAAAAAAAAAAGCATCAGGTCTTATAATAGTGCAATTTCATTTGCTTCAATGGGTGCTACATTAGCAGAAAATGTGCCAGGACATGGCTCTTACTGTTTTAAAGTACAAGGTCAAATTTGCCAACAGACTTCATATTTACACCCACAAGCAGGAGAGCAAAGGAAATTTACACAGTTATGTGTCCTAGATACAATGGAAGCTGTTGAACAATGGATGATGCTTCCTGAACAGCTAGATAACATTATGGCCAACAACCCATATAGTCAAGCATACAAAAAATAGCAGAGGATGAAAAAGAACAGGCACATGCCCAAATAAACCAATTGCAAATGTCAAGAGCAAATATGGTTCTGAAAAGTGATTGCCATACTGATCAAAGACGTTATAATTTACCAACAGTAAATGAGGTTGCCATGGTCTTTAAAAATTATGATGATGAACCACCATTTCAGAGGGATATTAGAATATATCCACGCAATTAAGGGCAACTTTTATAAACATAAATGTATTAAGTTGTAATTTTGATCCAATGACATATCCCATTTTCTTTCCAAATGGGGAACCAGGATGGGAACCGAAATTACAATAACAAAAGTTATCCCAATAGTAAAGTTCGTGTTAGATGCAATATTTGTATGCTGGAATATTAAGTGGCACAAACTGCTATTCATGGTCATTTTAATTCTATTTTATGTGGGGGGAAACTCACACAACAATGGATTATTGATTCATATCTACAAATCGAAACTAAAAATCTAAATTTTATAACATTTCAACAAAAAAAGCTTTGCATAGAACAATATTGTGGATTGATGGATTATGTTGCTGAATTGGCTACCAACAGAGACATTTGGAAGAGCAATCATTTTGCCATCCTCTTTTCAAGGATCTCCTCGCAATATGCAAGAAAGATATAAAGATGACATGGCTATTGTGACTAAATTTGGAAAAACAGATTTATTCATTACATTCACATGTAATCCACATGCACATCTATATTTTTAATCCTACAAGAAAAATATAAATTGAATACTGCAGGGAGAGTGGATTCACTGATTAGTGCTGAACTGACACATCCACAAACATATTCCAAACTTTATGATATTGTAACACACAGAATGATTCATGGGCCATGTGGAGAAATAAATCCAAATTTACCATGTATGGAAAAATGCACAAAAGAGTTCCCAAAGAGTTCAAATGCAAACTTGTGATGGATACCCTTTGTATAAAAGAAGAGAAGGACAATGATATGTAGTTCCATACAATCCACATTTGCTTATGAAGTACAATGCACACATAAATGTGGAAGCTTGCACTTCTATCAAATCCATAAAATATGTGTGTATAAATATATATACAAAGGATCTGATGCAGCAACTGTTGTTGTGCAAGTTGCACAAAATGAACAAGACAATCCAATTTTACATGATGAACTTTAATGTTATTTAAATGCTCGCTATGTCAGTGCTCCAGAAGCAATGGGGCATCTTCTAAATTTGAGATGCATGATCTGTCACATGCTGTGTATTGATTAGCTGTACATTTGCCACAAAGTCAATGTGTTTGCTTTACTGCAGGGAATGAAAGAAATGTCATAGTCCATAATGAACATAGAGCAATCACACTTACTGCTTGGTTTCATTTAAATTGCGAGGACACTGAAGCCAGACCATTTTTATATATTGAGATTTTATATCACTATGTATTCGTAGAATTGCCAATGGCGACAACAACAAAAAAATGATACAAATAAAATTATACCAAGAATTTATACGATCAGTCCAAGAGGCATTGAACATTTCAGTTTAAGATTACTTCTTATGCATGTTCCCGGTGCACAAAGTTATGAACATGTACGCACAGTGAATGACATAGTTTATGATACTTTCCAATTAGCTGCAAGATATCAAAACTTCTTGGCAGATGATAAGGAATGGGAGAGATGTCTAGAAGTAGCATCTCTATGACAAATGCCAAAGCAAATGAGAGAACAATTTGCTTTAATTTGCATCTTTTGCAATGTACCTGATGCATTAGCTTTGTGGGAAACATTTAAATTACAAAGGTGTGAAGACTTTTTGAAACGTTACAATAAGACCATTGCGCAATTAAAAGCATTAATGGAAATTCAAGAAATCTTTCTTTGTCGTGGATAAAACTGCAAATTTGAATCTGCCTGATCCAGGACTCATAGATTAAATAAAATTTGAAGACTATGACACTGAGTTTAAAAAACAAAAAAAACAAGAAAAAATTGCAACTTTGAATACATTACAATTGCAAGCATTTAACGCCATCGAAAATGCAATAGATGATGACATGCTCAAAGAGCATTATTTCTATCTAGATGGCATTGGTGGATCAGGAAAAAAGTATCTATATAATTTATTGCTGAGTTTCATTCGAGCACAGGGTCAAATAGCACTGCCATTTGCAACAACAGGAATTGCCACACTTTTGTTAGAAGGTCGGAGATCTGTGCATAGTGGATTTAAACTGCCAGTTCCCATTCTAGAAACATCAGTGTCGGATATTCAAATTAATTCATTAAAAGCCAAAAAATTCAAACAAAGTAAATTAATTTTAATAGATGAGGCAACAATGATGTTGTGTATTGATCGATTATCAAAAGAAGTTATGGATAATGAATTGCCATTTGGGGGAAATGTGATGTTGTTAGGAGGAGATTTTAGGCAAACATTACCTGTTGTGCCACATGGAAATAGGACTGACATCGTCGAAACATGTATAAAGACAAGTAAACTGTGGAAAATATTTACACACCTTAAATTAGAA
Organism: Discoglossus pictus; assembly: GCA_027410445.1. Lineage (NCBI taxonomy): Eukaryota > Metazoa > Chordata > Amphibia > Anura > Alytidae > Discoglossus > Discoglossus pictus. The sequence goes on along the minus strand of CM050167.1, from coordinate 122,139,956 downwards.
CTAAATATGATATCTCAAGGCCAAAATGAATTCAATGATTGGCTAATTCAAATTGCAGAAGGAAAACATCCACAAATAACTAATCTAGCTAATGATACCATTGAAATTCCATCAGAAATTATTGCAAAGAATCACTAATATTGACAATCTTTCTAAATACTATCAATAATGACGATTACGCAGACATTGCAAAGAAAGTGATATAAACATAAAAAAATATAGATGTCTTGAATCTAAATAATGACATTTTTAAATTAATCAATACACCCAAAAAATATTATAACAGTGCAGATTCAGTTCGGGCTGATGACAAAAACAGTTAATCTAACTTTAGTATGCAATTTATCAATTCTTTAACTCCATCTGGAATGCCACCACATATTTTGCAACTTAAAAAAGGGACAGTTGTCATGCTACTGAGAAACATGAATCCCAAAAAAAGACTTTGTAATGGGACCAGATTGATTGTGCAGGTTTAAGAGAACATTTCATACATGCAGAAATTATGAATGGTACCCTTAAAGGTGAACAAGTTTGTATACCACAAATTGATTTGGCTCCAAGTGAGAGTGCTTTGCCTTTTGTCCTTCAAAGGAGACAATTTCCAGTCATCATGGCATTTGATATGACCATAATTAAAGCCCAAGTACAAACATTTAAGTCTGTTGGTATTTTTTTACAGGAACCTGTATTTACACATGGACAACTCTATGTTGCATTTTCAAAATGCAACAATCCAGAGGAAATTCAATTGAAAATTGAAAAAAACAAAGACAGGGTGATTTATTTGATGATGGCCAATTTTTTACAAAAAACATTGTCTACTATGAGGTGCTGTAACTTCAATTACAAAAAAGGAAAACAATACAACAGATGTGCCAAAAAAAAACAACAAACATGGAAAAGTGCTTTAGCATAGAAGTCCACCTGAATGCAGGTTAAAGCAATCTAAGATACTTTTAAAACATACTGCAGACCAGCATATCCCATAGAAGTCCACCTTAATGCAGTTTAAAGCAATCTAAGATACTTTTAAAACATACTGCAGACCAGCATATCCCATAGAAGTCTACCTGAATGCAGTTTAAAGCAATCTAAGGTAATTTCAGAAGAACAGCCTTTCACCAGACCCATATCTACTATTACAACGGACTATTTAATATTATTAATATCTGTGTTATGATAATTGCTGAGATAGACTTTCTACTTTTAGATTGTTCTGCTATTGTCATGATATACATGATATACTGTTGCTTATTTGTCAACCAGAAATCCATTTTACTGCCCCAATATCCCCACCCACTCAAATAACTCCTTTTTGTCTTATAGATACTTTTAAAACATACTGCAGACGAGCATATCCCATAGAAGTCCACCTGAATGCAGTCCCCTTCCACCTTGCCCCTCTACCCACTCACCCTTGTTTACACTTAATATATTGAGGCATAATTACCTGCAAATGTTCAATCAGTGACATCTGTTTATTACCTCTAACCACCCCTTTCAAGAATACTTGCTTACACATTGTCATTATGTTTTCTCACGCCATCTTCCTTATTATAACCTCCTGCCTCTTTCTCAGACTCTCTTATACTGTTTCTACACATTATGTCTCTAATAATATAACTATCTCACCTTCCCTGCTTCCCTCTCCTCTTCTCTGCTCCCATGAGCTCCTCTCCTTCCTTCAGTCACTCTCTCATCCCTCCCCTAAAGCTAAAAAGCAGAAATGCTCCTGTAAGTCCTATTCCCATCTCCTTTTACTCTCTCTCTCCTTCTGATGGTTTGTGTTGGATACATCCCCTAACCCAGGCCCTCACTCATTCTCACCTGCTGTCAGCCACGCAGAGTCCCCAGGGCAGCAAATGCCCAAAACACCCATAATCTAATACCCATCACTTGTCACAAACCATCTACTTTGCCCTTTTCATGTGCCCTCTGGAATGCAAGGTCTGTTTGCAATAAACTTACCTTCATTCATGACCTATTCATTTCCAAATCCCTCAATTTACTGGCTATCATGGAAACCTGGCTAACACCATCAAAACTCTGTCTCCCCTGCTGCTCTCTCTTATGGTGGTCTACACTTCAGCCACAATCCTAGACCTGGGAACAAACAAGGTGGAGATGTGGGCATACTACTATCCTCTCGATGCACTTTTCACTGCATACCCCCTGTCACATCCCTCCAATTCTCATCTTTTGAAGTCCACACTATCCGCATCTTCTCTCCCATCCCTCTGCGAGTAGCTGTGATCTTTCGCCCGCCTTGATCACCCTCTCAATTTCTGGACAACTTTGCCACCTGGCTCCCTCACTTTCTCTCCTCCAATATACCTTCACTCATTCTTGGTGATTTCAACATAGCCACTGACACACCCACCTCCCCAACAACTGCAAAATTACTTGCACTTACTTCTTCCCTTGGCCTCTCACAATGGACAGATTCCGCAACTCACAGTGGCGGACACTCCATTGACCTTATTTTTACTAATCTCTGCACTATCTCCAACCTTGACATCTCCTCACTTCCCCTATCTGACCTGCTAACTTGCAACCTCACCTCATCTTCCACACACCACCCTTCTTCAAATCCTGCCACCAGAACACGCAGAAACCTGCAAGCACTCAACCCACAACCATTTTCAAATGTACTAAACCCCCTTCTTAGCCCCCTCACCACCCTTGGCTGCCTGACATTTCCACTTCACAGTACAACGCTACTCTAACCTCCACCCTTGACTCTCTTGCCCCCATAATCATAAGCAAATGCCCTCGCTCTCATCCACAACCATGGCACACTACACAAACACGTTATTTACAGAGATGCTCACGCACTGCAGAATGACTATGGAGGAAATCTCAAACTTCAGCAGACTTTCTCCACTACAAGTTTACCTTGCGCTCCTACTTCTCTCCCCTCAATCTTGCCAAACAACACTACTTTTCATTACTAATATCAGACGTGTCCTCCAACCCTAAACATTTATTTACTACATTCAACACCCTCCTTTGCCCACCCCCACCTCCTGCCCTTTCCTGTCTAACTGCTAATGACTTTGCTAGCCACTTTAAAAATAAAATTGAAACCATCCGAAATGAGCTCTCCTCCCAGCTTGGCTCTATTACACCATCCTCTCCACAAACCGACAACACCCTACCCTTGTCCTCCCCAATCCCTCTTCCACTCCTTTGACCCTGTGACCGAGGATGAAGTATCTACGTTATTATTAACCTCTCACCTTACAACATGTCCACATGATCCTATTCCTTCACAGCTAATCCCTCCCCTATCCACCACACTTATCCCAGCTCTCACACATCTATTCAACCTCTCCCAAAACACTGGCAGGTTTCCAACCTCCTTAAAACACGCCATAATTACACCCATTCTCAAGAAACCCTCATCTGACCCAGCTTCTGCCCCCAACTACCGCCCTATCTCACTACATCCCCTGGCTTTTAAACTGCTTGAGCGGCTTGTTTACAATCGCCTCATTCAATTTATTTCCTCCAATTCCCTTCTTGACCCCTTCCAATCTGGTTTCCGTGCCCAACACTCAACAGAAACAGCCCTCACAAAAGTCACCAATGACTTGCTAACCGCCAAATCAAAGGGTCACTTCTCCATTCTAATTCTCCTGGATCTCTATGCTGCCTTCAACACAGTTGACCACCCTCTTCTGATCCAACCTCTACGCTCATTTGGCATCCAGGGCACAGCTCTTTCATGGTTCACATCCTATCTAAAAGATCGTACATTTAGCGTCTCCTTCTCTGGCACCTATTCTTCACCTCTCCCTCTGTCTGTTGGCGTTCCCCAAGGTTCTGTCCTAGACCGCTCCTCTTCTCCATCTACACCTCCTCCCTTGGCACCCTCATAAAATCCTTTGGATTTCATTACATCTCTTTGCAGATGATATTCAAATCTACCTTTCTGCACCCGATCTATCCCCCTCTCTTTTAGCTCAAGTTTCCAACTGCCTCTCTAGCATATCCTCCTGGATGTCTACCCGTCAACTCAAACTCAACATGTCTAAGACTGAACTCCTAATCTTTCCACCCTCTACTACAGCTTCCACTCCTCAAATATCTGTCACTGTTGACCACACCATCATCACTCCCACCTCCCAGGCCCGTTGTCTTGGGGTTCTAATGGATCCCGCCCTCTCTTTTATTCCTCACATCCAATCAATAACAAAATCTTGTTAGTTTCAACTAAAATACCATCTCCAAAATTCGTCATTATCTTACAGAAGACACAGCTAAAATTCTAATACACTCTCTCATCATATCTCAACTTGACTACTGCAATTCACTCCTTGCTGGCCTACCCATCTCTCGTCTGTCTCCCCTCCAATCCATAATGAACGCCTCCGTTAGACTCATCTTTAATACCAAACGATCAGTGTCTGCAGCTCCTCTCTGTCAATCACTCCACTGGCTTCCCATAGCTTCCCTAATCACATTTAAAATTATAACCCTAACATATAAAGCCCTCAACAACAATGCACCGCCTTATATCTCTGCTCTTGTTTCAAAATACTCTCCTAACCGCCCACTACGTTCTGCTAACGACCTTCTTCTTTCCACCTCTCTCATCACCTCCTCTCACTCCCGTCTTCAAGACTTTTCTCGTGCTGCCCCTACTATTTGGAACTCCTTGCCTCGCTCCACTAGATTATCTTCCTGCCTCAAAACCTTAAAAAATTTACTAAAAACACACCTGTTTAAAAAATCTTCAGCCTTTATAATTACAACTGCACACTTCACAGCTTAATAACACTCCCACCCACAATCTACAGTACAAAACACAGACCCCTCCAACTGACTAATCAAATTGCATTCACATTGCCATTTTGTATTTGTCACTCTCTTGTATCACACCTAAACCCTTAGATTATAAGTTTGAGAGTTTTCAATTGTGTGTCCGTGCCTTGGAAACAAGCACTATGTACATTTGATTATAAGCTCAAAAACAGGGCCGTCCATTCTTTATAAGGTGTTAAGTTTGTTTTTTTGCATGTACTAAACCCCTGTACAGCGCTATGGAATATGTTGGCGCAACATAAATAAAGATAATAATAACCTCAAGGACAAATTCACAAAAGTAGGACCAAAAACATAGAGAACAGTGGTTTTATTCTGAGGACGAACTTTGATGTCACTCAGACTCTTTTTAGAGGACCACTATTTCACAAAGGAAACTCTATAAATTGGCAAAAAAGCATAGAGAACATGGGTTTATACTCCGAGATGAACTTTCATGTCTGGCAAACTCTTTGGAGGACCACTTTTTCACATAGGAAACTCTTTGTGCCATTTTCAATAACTACAAGAATAACAAAAAAAAAGTGGGGAAAATAAACATAGACAAAGTTAAATATTGGAATGTTTTGGAAGTGGCCTTTTGGCAGGAAGTTCTCCACAAACCAGTTACGTTGTATTTTCTAAAAAGTTGGAAAGTTGTCTCATTGTATGTAATTAAGTGTTCATGTTAGTAGGCGGATGATCCAGGGGGTAATCCAACCGCCAGTTACTGGAGACAGGAAGGAATTCCTTTTTTTTCTACCTTTGAAATAATTGGAAAAGTTTCAAGGGGGGGGGGGGGGGGGGTTCGGTTTGCCTTCCTCTAGATTCAATACTTATGTGGTTTACACATTTTATGTTACAAAGCATTATCTAATGGTTTACAATACTCATTCATACAAAGTTGACCTATTGTTATATTACTCCTGCATAGCTGGCAATTGAAAATGGTAATACTGTTCAAAAATAATTGTTTAACAGTAGTTGAACTACAAGTTGCACGTTAAAAAGCATTACTGAATGGTTTACACTACTGATTCATACAAAGTTGATCCATTGTTATATCATTCATGCATAGCTGACAATTAAAAAGCATAATATTGTTAAAAAATTGATGCTTTACCAGTTCTTGAAATACAAATTGCATGTTGAAAAAATAAACAGATTTACTATAATTGTTGTGCTTCTTCATAGATAACAAAAAGGTTAATAGTGTCAGAGACTCACATTGTGTGGCAAACAGCATTCCCAGCCTTACAATTTTCTTGCTGTCATTTCTGACGGGCAAGTCGCTAGTTTACTATATATTTATAGGGCCCTATTCAATTGCAAAACTAATTGATTGTAGTTTAAACTCCAGGTTTTAGTGACATCATGATGACGGTCTCATTTACTATTGGTTCTGTCTAAAATGTAATTTACGGGCTTGCTTAATTGATCATGATCATGCCCTGAAATGCTACGTATGTGTTCATGGTCAATCAAATACATTCATACATGTAAAAAATCTATAACCTGCAGCCAAAAGTTCAGTATGAAGGTAATTATGGGCTTTCAGTTGAATAGGGCCCATAGTTAAAAAAAGACCTTTAGTCCATCAAGTTCAACCTTTTTAGGTCTTCTCAGATCTGCAATATGCAGATTGATTGTAAATTGAGTCAGAGTAAACCAAAAGCAAAAAATAAAAACCCAAATTAAACTTTGCCAATTGACTCAAAAGGGAAAAAAAAGTTCCTTCCTGACCGTAGATACTGGCGATCGGATTCCTCCATGAATGATTATTTCTCTCATCGCTCTCTAATTAACCAGGATAACCCTGAATGTCATTTGCATTAAAAAACAAACAAAAAAAACAATCCCTTTTTAATGTTATCTAACGAATCCACTGTCACAAACCTCATTTGGTAGAGAATTCCACAGTTTAACCACCCTTACTGTGAAGAAACCTTTTCTTTCTTTAAGGTGGATTATTTTTATGTCTAACCTCAAAGGATGTCCTCTTGTCAGTTAAAAACTTATTGGCACAAAAAGTTCACTTGACAAAGCTTTATACTGACCCTGGATATATTTATATAAGGTAATCATATCCCCTCTTAGATGCTTTTTTTCTAGAGAAAATAAATGTCATTTGGTTTGTCTTTCTTCATAACTTAGCCCCTCCATTCCCCTTATTAGTTTTGTTTCCCTTCTCTGTACTTTTCCAGTTCTAAAATGTCCTTTATATGAAGTGGTGCCCAAAACTGTACTCCATATTCTAAATTATTAATACATCCTAATATTTTATTGGCCTTCTCAGATGCAGCTTGGCATTAAGCCCTGTTACCTAGGTGATTGTCCACAAGCACTCCCAAATCCCTTTCAATATCTGATACCCCTAGATTTGCTTATGATTTAAGATTTAAGATTATAAATTGCATGAGTAATAGATAATCACTATATAGAAATTCCTAAGTGCTTAACACTCTAATATTTATGAATGAATTGTAACGAGAACTGGAATTTATAAAAGGCTAGTGGATGTAGTAGAAGCTATTATAGGTAACCATATCTAGTTACAATAGGATATGATACAATCTAAAAGATATATATCTTACACTCCCAAAAATATACAATACAATGGGGAGGTATGGAACAGTCCACATGCACACGTAAATAACATTACATGTATTTCAATGCAAATAAATTCATATTGAATATCACACAGGTTATAATAATGGTTATAATATTTCCCTCATATGGCAAATAAATTTGCTTAATCCTTGGGAAACTATAACCTATTTAATAGCTAAAACCAATTGTTGTATGAAACAACAAAAAAAGAAAAAAGATAAGTGCAAGCAATAAAAGGTTGGGAACAATAAAAAACAGAAGAAAAACAAACAATGAATATATTACATTATTTGTCAATATTGGTCAATATATCAGAGGGGGTGAAAAAGACTTGTAGTTAAATCAAGGCTAATAGGAAAACATTGCCAGTGTTATCCATATTATATACACCACTAGTTCATAAATGCACAACATGCAATTCTGGGTGGCGTGTTTGGCCAAAATACCATCTGTAATTTCGATTTGCTAGATGCAAATGCGTGCTTTATAACACCCTCTCAATTGAATATATACCACAACCTAAGTAAATGCACTTATCTTTAGATGAAGTAGTCCCGACGGCTCGTTTCGCCCTGCTTAGGGCTTACTCATGGGTTAATGAAATTCATTATCACAGTGCTTTTATTGCACTTTCTATCGACTTATTGCCTGTGTTTAAAACAACCTCATTGGTCTATTAGGTAACATGATGACGCGGCACGCATTACCGCGTCATCACGCTATGCGTTTATTACCATAAATTTGCGCCTTTACTATTCTTGCTTGTGATGCAATTGCGTGATGACGTGGCGACGCTCTGTGCGTCACCGCGTCATCACGCTGTGCATACAATGCCAACCATTTACGTATTTGCCATCCATGTCCATCATGGAGTCGCCTGATGACATGGACTACATAAACAATCACTTTACTTCCTTAAGTAGTGACGCGGCTGCGTCTTCATTAGTTCCTAGTTACTTAATATAGATAAAATGAATTACACCAATATTTTAACACTGGCTACGCCAATAAATTGTTGGGATCTAGAAATATAAACATTTAGGGAATATTTATAAAACTGACCATGTGAATTGCACACAAGTATGCATTAGGACAATTCCACACCTCCCCCTCCCATAAAATGTAAATTTACTAATGGATAAAATGCTTAATATAATACTAACTACTAATATTTCTGAAAAAAAGAGAGAAAATGACTTACTGTGTGTATTAAGCACAATGAAGTGGTGATAGTAATGTAATGGGTGGGATAAAAGTGTAAATTATGTGTTGATTAAATGTAAAACTATGAAGTGTGTAAATAAAGAAGTGAACTAACTGTAAATGGGGGAACGGTTACATGAATTACTATGTTGTGAAAAGAAGGTGGGGGGGGGGGAATATAGACCTTAGATAATATATGGTGCCCTTTCATTGTTATGTATGTTTGTGAAGCGTAAAATAACGTTCAATTTTGTTTTTAAGACAAACTCTTACATTCTCAGGTCAGTTGGTGAGGTGTAAAGTAACGTTCAATCTTGTTTTAGAGGAAAGCTGAATATGTAAAGCCTTCATTAAGTCCTCGAGGGCTTTGTGTATCTAGTTCAAATATCCATTTGCTTTCCAATTTAAGCAATTCTTTGTCCAGATCTCCCCCTCTGGGTCCATGTTGGATATGGTCTATCACTGAAAATGTCATAGTACAGTGTTTATTACCATGAAATAATTTTATGCGACGAGATACGGGAGTATCCAACTCTTTGATAATTGCGTATGTGTGCTAGATCCCAACAATTTATTGGCGTAGCCAGTGTTAAAATATTGGTGTAATTCATTTTATGTATATTAAGTCACTAGGAACTAATTAAGACGCAGCCACGTCACTACTTAAGGAAGTAAAGTGATTGTTTATGTAGTCCATGTCATCAGGCGACTCCATGATGGACATGGATGGCAAAGACGTAAATGGTTGGCATTGTATGCACAGCGTGATGACACGGTGACGCACAGAGTGTCGCCGCGTCATCACGCAGTTGCATCACAAGCAAGAATAGTAAAAGCGCAAATTTATGGTAATAAACGCATAGCGTGATGACGCGGTAATGCGTGCTGCGTCATCACGTTACCTAATAGACCAATGAGGTTGTTTTAAACACAGGCAATAAGTGGATAGAAAGTGCTATAAAAGCACTGTGATAATGAAGTTCATTAACCCATGAGTAAGCCCTAAGCAGGGTGAAACGAGCCGACGGGACTACTTCATCTAAAGATAAGTGCATTCACTTAGGTTGTGGTATATATTCAATTGAGAGGGTGTTATAAAGCACGCATTTGCATCTAGCAAATAGAAATTACAGATGGTATTTTGGCCAAACACGCCACCCAGAATTGCATGTTGTGCATTTATGAACTAGTGGTGTATATAATATGGATAACACTGGCAATGTTTTCCTATTAGCCTTGATTTAACTACAAGTCTTTTTCACCCCCTCTGATATATTGACCAATATTGACAAATAATGTAATATATTCATTGTTTGTTTTTCTTCTGTTTTTTATTGTTCCCAACCTTTTATTGCTTGCACTTATCTTTTTTCTTTTTTTGTTGTTTCATACAACAATTGGTTTTAGCTATTAAATAGGTTATAGTTTCCCAAGGATTAAGCAAATTTATTTGCCATATGAGGGAAATATTATAACCATTATTATAACCTGTGTGATATTCAATAGGAATTTATTTGCATTGAAATACATGTAATGTTATTTACGTGTGCATGTGGACTGTTCCATACCTCCCCATTGTATTGTATATTTTTGGGAGTGTAAGATATATATCTTTTAGATTGTATCATATCCTATTGTAACTAGATATGGTTACCTATAATAGCTTCTACTACATCCACTAGCCTTTTATAAATTCCAGTTCTCGTTACAATTTATAAATTGCATGGCAATTTTTCCTCCCCAAATGCATAACTTTACATTTATTTGTATTAAATATCATCTTCCATTTAATTGCCCATTTCTCTAATTTATGCAAATTCCTTTGGAGGGAAAGTACATTATTATCTCATTGAATTACCTTGCACAACTTAGTGTCTTATCTGCAAAAATTGAGACACTACTTTCCAGTTCTACTTCTAAGTTACTAATACATATGTTAAAAAGAAGAGGACATAATACTGACCTCTGAGGAAACCCACTTACCACATTAGTCCATTTACAACAACCCTTTGCTTACTGTCTTTTAGCCAGCTCTCAATCCATGTGCAGATATTTACTGCAATTCGTGTATCCCTTAGTTTGCACAATAGTCTTCCATGTGACACTGTATCAAAAGCCTTTGCAAAATCCAAAAATACTACATCCACTGAGTTGCCTTGATCCAAGTTCCTACTAACCTCTTTATAGAAACTAATTAGGCTTGTTTAACATGACCCATGACTCATAAATCTGTGTTGATTCCTACTTATAATCTCATTTAATTGTGTATTATCCATTTATTATCCCTTCTAAATGCTATCCCAATACAGAAGTGAGTATTACAGGTCTATAATTGCCTGGATTTGTTCTTTCCCCTTTCTTAAATATAGGTATCACCTCTGCTTTTCTCCAGTCACCTGGTAGCATTCTTGTGTAACTTGAAATATTAGATATAATGGTATGGTTGTTGCAGAACCCAGTTCCCCCAGTACCCTTGGTTGTATTCCATCAGGACCCAGGACTTTATTAAAATTTATTTTTTCCAACCTCTTCTGGATTTCTTAATGCGTTAACCAATTATATGGCAAAGGTAGTTTAGACCCATAAATATATATATATATATATATATATATATATATATATATATATATATATATACTAGCGACTTTCCCGTCAAAAAATGACAGTCAATAAAAGAAAGTGTTGAAATGCTGTTTGTCACACAATGTGAGTGTACTGTGTGCCTCAACTATATAGACCCCTCTAACACAGTAATGAACGCATGTAATAACACCATATATGCCATGAGGGTCATCCAGGACCCTCATGACCCAAAGTGTAAGCACTACACCATTTTAACCCGGTCACTTATGGGGGTCTATCCAGACCCTCATAAGCCTCTATTTAACCCCATCAGTCCCATAAGGGTATATTATGACCATTATGGGCCTGTTACAACCCAACATTAACCACATAAGTGCCATGATGGTCCTCAAGGACCATCATGACACTAAGTAAAAACACTACACTGCATTATACCCTCAATAAAATATTAAATATCATCTAAGCACCCTCTACACTAAAATATTAACACCATCTAAGACCATCTACACTAACCTATTAACACCTACACTACCTATCTACACTACCTACCTACCCCCTAATAACCCCCTCCCCACCACTGTAACTACAGAAATCAAAAAAACTAAAGTCATCAAAAATCAAAAATCTACATTACATCAAATAAAAAAACCTAAATCACAAAAAAAATAAAAAATGTACATTACAGAAAAAAAAAAACCTAAGTCACAAAAAATAAAAAAGGAACATTACAGAAAATATAACTCCCCACCCCAACTACAGAAAAAAAAATAACACACCTGAAAAGGAAATACATATAATACATACAATACAATACATACAATACAATACAATAAAATTAAATACAATACAATACACCTATCTAATATACATCCCCCTATCTATCTAATATACAATACTATCTATCTAAAATACATCCTATCTATCTAATATACATTCCCCTATCTATCTAATATACAATAAATACTATCTATGTACTATACATCCCCCAATCTATCTAATGTACAATACATGCTATCTCTATATAGCAACCCTAATTCTAAGCTAAAATAAAATAATTAAGCCAATGAGAAGACGCCAATTGTGAGCCAATGAGAAAGTGATACACCCCAAAATCCCACTCTGATTGGATAACACACCTGTCAATCTTTATTTGAACCAATCCGAAGGCTTTATTGCCATCAGCAAATCACAATGGGATACACCACCACGGGGTGATTGGCTGAAGACATCTGCGCCTTCCCATTGGCTGTAATACTGATTGACATTGACAACAGCCAATGAGAAGGCGCAAATGCCTTCAGCCAATCAGTATGTGTGGGTGTATTCCATTGTGATTGGCTATTGTCAGTGCAACCAATCAGAATGTGCAGATGCCTCCAGCCAATCACCTTGTGGGGGTGTATTCCATTGTGATTGGCTGGAGGCATCTGCGCCTTGTGATTGTTTTAAATAAAGATTGACAGGAGCATTATCCAATCAGAGTGGGATTTTACGGTGTATCCCTTTCTGATTGGCTCACACATTGGCACCTCCTGATTGGGTGAATTTGATAGACAGCGTTTTCAAACAATCAGAAGGCGCCATTGCCTATTTTCTTCCGGAAAAGTCTCCGGGAGGCGGGGCAGAATAGGAGGAGGCCGGAGACATCGAGGGGAGGTAAGTACAATGTAGATTATGTTGTTTTTATGCTTATGTATGTGTACTAATGTTATGTTTTTTTTAACAGGGGCCGCACCGGAGAAGAAGAAAAGAAGAAGGACGGGACATGCTGGAAAGGTGAGTAGAATATTTAGAATGTTTAGAATATTTAGAATGTTTATTTATTCACTGTAAATGTGTTGCACTATTTTTTAAAATTTGTTTTCCCTAGGTGGCTGATCTGAAGGGACATCTGCAAAGGTAAGTGGTCTTAATTATTTTATTTTAGCTTAGAATTAGATTATTTTATATATAGATAGCATTTATTGTATGTTAGCTAGGGGCATGTGTTTTATATAGATAACATAGCAAGTATTGTATATTAGATTGTGATATTTATTTAGATAGATTGGGGGATGTATATTAGATAGATAGGATGTATATTAGATAGATAGTATTTATTGTATATTAGATAGATTGGGTGATGTATATTATATAGATAGGATGTATATTAGATTATGGTATTTATTTAGATAGATTGGGGGATGTATATTAGATATATAGGATGTATTGTATATTAGATAGGGGTGTATTGTATTGTATTTCATTTTATTTGTATTGTATGTATTTGTATTGTATGTATTTCCTTTTCACGTGTGTAATTTTTATTTTTTCTGTAGTGAAGGGGTTGTAATGTATTTTTTTATTTTCTGTAATGTTTCTTTTTTTATTTTTTGTGACTTAGGTTTTTTTATTTTCTGTAATGTAAAGTTTTTATTTTTTGTTATTTAGGTTTTTTATTTTATGTAATGTAGATTTTTTATTTTTGTCACTATTTTTTTTATTTTCTGGAATTAGAGTGGTGGGGGGTTATTAGGGGGTAGGTAGGTAGTGTAGGTAGTGTAGGTGTTAATATTTTAGTGTAGAGGGTGTTTAGATGATATTTAATATTTTATTGGGGGTATAATGCAGTGTAGTGTTTTTACTTAGTGGCATGATGGTCCTTGAGGACCATCATGGCACTTATGTGGTTAATGTTGGGTTGTAACAGGCCCATAATGGTCTTAATATACCCTTATAGGGCTGATGGGATTAAATATAGGCTTATGAGGGTCTTTATAGACCCCCATGAGTGACAGGGTTAATTAGAGGTTTATGGGGGTCTGTATTGACCCCCATGAGAGAGGGTGGTAATTAAGTGCTTATGGGGGACTGTATTGACACCCATGAGTGACAGGGTTAATGAAGGGCTTATGGGGTTCCGTATTGACCCCCATGAGTGACAGGGTTAATTAAGGGATTATGGGGGTCTATATTGACCCTCATGAGTAATGGGGTTAATGAAGGTCTTATGGGGGTCTGTATTGACCACCATGAGTGATAGGGTTAATTAGGGGTTTATGGGGGTCTGTATTGACACCCATGAGTAAGGGGGTTAAGTGCTTATGGGGGTCTGTATTGACTCCCATGAGGGACAGGGTTAATGAAGGGCTTATGGGGGTCTATATTGACCCCCATGAGTGAGGGGGTTAATTAAGTGCTTATGGGGGTCTGTATTGACCCCCATGAGTGACAGGGTTAATGAAGGGCTTATGGGGGTCTATATTGACCCGCATGAGTGAGGCGGTTAATGAAGTGCTTATAATGGTCTGTATTGACACCTATGAGTGACACAGTTAATGAAGGGCTTATGGGGGTCTTTATTGACTCCCATGAGTGACAGGGTTAATGTAGGGCTTGTGGGGGTCTATATTGACCCCCATGAGTGAGGGGCTTAATTAAGTGGTTATGGGGGTCTGTATTGACCCCCATGAGTGAGGGGGTTAATTAAGTTCTTATGGGGGTCTGTATTGACCCCCATGAGTGACAGGGTTAATTAAAAAGTTATGGGGGTCTCCATTGACCCCAATGAGTCACAGGATTAATGAAGGGCTTATAGGGTCTGTATTGACCCCCATGAGTGAGGGGTTCAATTAAGATTATGGGGGACTGTATTGACCCCCATGAGTGACAGGGTTAATTAAGGGCTTATGGGGGTCTATATTGACCCTCATGAGTGACAGGGTTCATAAAGGGCTTATGGGGGTCTGTATTGACCCCCATGAGTCACAGGGTTAATGAAGGGCTTATGGGGGTCTGTATTGACCCCCATGAGTGAGGGGTTTAATGAAGGGCTTATGGAGGTCTGTATTGACCACCATGAGTGACCCCCATGAGTGGCAGGGTTAAATAGAGGTTTATGGAGGGGGTTAAGTTCTTATGGGGGTCTGTATTGACCCCCATGAGTGACAGGGTTAATGAAGGGCTTATGGGGGTCTATATTGACCCCCATGAGTGAGGGGGTTAATGAAGTACTTATGGGGGTCTGTATTGACCCCATAAGTGACAGGGATAATGAAGGGCATATGGGGGTCTGTATTGACCCCCATGAGAGACAGGGTTAATGAAAGGCCTATGGGGGTCTATATTGACCCCCATGAGTGACGGGATTAAATAGGGGTTTATGGGGGTCTGTATTGACCCCCATGAGTGAGGGGTTAATGAAGGACTTATGGGGGTCTATATTCACCCCCATGAGTGACAGGGTTAATGAAGGGCTTATGGGGGTCTGTATTGACCCCCATGAGTGACAGGGTTGATGAAGGGCTTATGGGGGTCTGTATTGACCCCCATGAGTGACAGGGTTAATGAAGGGCTTATGGGGGTCTGTATCGACCCCCATGAGTGACAGGGTTAATGAAGGGCTTATGGGGGTCTGTATTGACCCCCATGAGTGACAGGGTTGATGAAGGGCTTATGGGGGTCTGTATTGACCCCCATGAGTGACAGGGTTAATGAAGGGCTTATGGGGGTCTATATTGACCCCCATGAGTGAGGGGTTTAATTAAGATTATGGGGGTCTGTATTGACCCCCATGAGTGACAGGGATAATTAAGGGCTTATGGGGGTCTATATTGACCGTCATGAGTCACAGGGTTAATGAAGGGCTTATGGGGGTCTGTATTGACCCCCATGAGTGAGGGGTTTAATGAAGGGCTTATGGGGGTCTGAATTGACCACCATGAGTGACAAAGTTAATAAAGGACTTATGGGGGTCAGTATTGACCCCAATGAGTGACCCCCATGAGTGACAGGGTTAATTAGGGGTTTATGGGGGTCTGTATTGACCCAGATGAGAGAGGGGTTTAAGTTCTTATGGGGGTCTGTATTGACCCCCATGAGTGACAGTGTTAATGAAGGTCTTATGGGGGTCTATATTGACCCCCATGAATGAGGGGGTTAATGAAGTGCTTATGGGGGTCTGTATTGACCCCCATGAGTGAGGGGTTTAATGAAGGGCTTATGGGGGTCTGTATTGACCACCATGAGTGACAAAGTTAATAAAGGACTTATGCGGGTCTATATTGATCCCCATGAGTGAGGGGGTTTATTAAGTGCTTATGGGGGTCTGTATTGACCCCCATGAGTGTCCCCCATGAGTGACAGGATTAATTAGGGGTTTATGGGGGTCTGTATTGACCCCGATGAGTGAGGGGGTTAAGTTCTTATAGGGGTCTGTATTGACCCCCATGAGTGACAGGGTTAATGAAGGGCTTATGGGGGTCTATATTGACCCCCATGAATGAGGGGGTTAATGAAGTGCTTATGGGGGTCTGTATTGACCCCCATGAGTGACAGGGTTAATGAAGGGCTTTTGGGGGTTTGTATTGATGCCCATGAGTGACAGGGTTAATGAAAGGCCTATTGGGGTCTATATTGACCCCCATGAGTGACAGGATTATATAGGGGTTTATGGGGGTCTGTATTGACCCCCATGAGTGAGGGGGTTAATGAAGGGCTTATGGGGGTCTATATTGACCCCCATGAGTGAGGGGGTTAATGAAGTGCTTATGGGGGTCTGTATTGACCCCCATGAGTGACAGGGTTAATGAAGGGCTTATGGGGGTCTGTATTGACCCCCATGAGTGACAGGGTTAATGAAGGGCTTATGGGGGTCTATATTGACCCCCATGAGTGACAGGGTTAATTATTGGTTGATGGTGTTTATTTATTTTTTTGTAACGGGTCCCTTTAAGGACGTTTACGGTCCTTTAAGGACCCGTAATGCGGGAATTTTGAATTTTCATTGCAGCGGGGGTCCCCGATCTCGTGCGATCTGGACCCCCACTGTGAGGGTTAATGTGGGGTTAATGCGGGTCTCCGAGATTTACTCGGATCCCTTCTTGGGTAAGTTGTACGTGGCTGGGCGGTCCTGGGTCTTTGAGCCTCGTTTTCGTTTTTTCCGGCCGCCATTTTTTCTCTTGTTTAGGGGATTTTCGTGTGTCTGAACTCGTAAATTTGGATTTATATGGAGGTGTAACTTCACTTTCAGAGGTCCTGGGTGCCCCCCCTTGCCAGGGGTAAGCTTTGTATGTGTTTTTAGTGCGTATTTATTGTATTTTGACTGATTTTATGTGAGCGGTACGGCCGTTATGGTCTTTTCGGCGGCCATTTTTTCTGTCGCTTAGGGGATTTTCGTGTGTCTGATTTTGGGAATTTGGACTTAAATGGAGGTATAACTTCACTTGCAGAGGTCCTGGTTCCCCCCCCCCCCCCCCCCCACCACCACCACTGTGGGTAGCTTTTTATGTGTTTTAAGTGGGTATTTATTGTTTTTTGACTGTTTTTAGGTGCGCGCCTGTTTGCAATGTCGTAATGGTGCCGCTTGTGTGGGTGTTTGTAACTGCGTATGAGGCTCCTTTGAGCCTCCACCTTCGCAAATGTGGCCTTCGGCTCATTGCAGCCCACGTTTGAGGGACGCAGTTCATGCAAGCTCGCAAAGCGTGACGACGATTCGTAGTTTGACAACTATTATATGTGATAGATATATATATATATATATATATACATATATATTATTTTTCAAAATGTATATATTTCCTGTATTCTATATATTTAATAAAATGAATACGTGCAGTAATTCATAATTTGGTATAAGCAGTGCATGTAAAGGCTTTGTTTATTCGTTTTACTTTCTAAAAACAGTTTGCTGTTTATCAAGTTTAGTTATTTGAAAGGTGATATAGAAAATATTTGACCAGAATAGTCCTTTAATATAGTGCTCATGTTTATTCAGACAAAATTGACAGTCAAAATTGTATCAATCCACAAAAAAGTTATTTATGTACAATGAAATGGATACAGATATGGTTACTCTGCCAGAATAATTAATTACATTTCTAATCAGTTCTAAGGAATTCAAGCCATAAAATTAATTAGGGTTGCCCAAACCTAATTGTTTAGTCCAGATGGTTCCTTACTATAAATAAATGTCTACTGTTTAAACAGGGTAAGCTATTAAAAAATAGGTTTGGCAAAAGGAAAGTGCAAAAGCAAGAAATGTCATTTTTAATTTTCACACGAGGAACAGACAACAATTGAACATCTGTCAGATATATAAGTACAATTACTGAAATATTAAAATAAAAAGATCTTTAGATTTAAATATGTATCATCATTTTACATACAGTTTGTCAGTGAGCACTTGGAATGTAACGTAAAAATATAGTTATACATAACAACGTCAAAGCACATTTAGCAATACTAAAAGAAAAGATTAGGATCTTTCTTATTTCACTTAAGGAGAATACAAATGTATCTTCCTTTCAGTGAACTGAATTCACTAAGGTTCACAGTGGTGATAAAGGGGCAGAGTAAGCGAAACCTATTTTTACACAGTCCTAAGCTTCTCTGTATGCCATTTGCCTGAGGTTACCAAACTATGATCTGAGCAAAAAATTGGGATTACATAAACTATGAAACTAAATTTATTAAAATGATTAAAGGGACGTGTTAGGTAATGTGTTATTTTCTGTACATGTTTTAACCAGGTTACGTATTTGATTTTATCCTCCTTAATGCAATATAATGTGTATCTAAAATGTACACATTCTGCAGCCTACCCCTTTATTTCTGTTCTCTCTCATTTAAGGTGCCATGTTGCATAGCTGTGACCATGCCCACAGGGGCGGGCTTCAGTCAACTGATGTTTCACACAGCTCAGACACACCTCTTGTCAATTTCTGTTTGTTAGCAACAAGAAACACTGGTAATATGAAGTTTATCCTCTGTGGGTGTGATTTCAGGTCACAGCTGTGCAAGATGTAAGCTCTCATGAGAGAAAGAGAACTAGAAAAAAGTAGGAGGTTCTAAAAGGTGAGAATCTGTTACTAAGTTTTGTTTTCTTGTAAGGTTTGTGTTTTCGCGTATACACAGATTTAGTTTTCTTCCTTTTAATTCTTTCTATTGAAATCACACAGTATTAGATATCCTCTTTCAGATGAAACAAAGAAAATCATGTTCTCAATATTTATTTAAGGGACCACTATAATGCCATTGCAAGAAGAGCTATTTATTAGAAAAAAAAACTATTTAATAATTTATAACAGCAATACTCAATATTATAATTATTTTCAAACATTAGAGTATCTACCTCCAGCTGAATTTTTGTCTCCTCCCTGATAAGGTAATTAATGAAGCGTGGGTTTTTTGTCAGAGAGACATGTCTAAAGGTTTTTAAGAACAATCAGATATAATAAGAAAATAAACAATCATTGATAAAATGCCAGAATAGCAAAGTTATTTTTTTCCCAAGGGAAACACCTAACACAACAAGTCTCAAACCAATGTTGGTAGTAAACATTAGGTCTGAAAATGCTAGACAAAGCCATCTTTTCCCATTGACCTTATAATGGGAGGGTATTCACAGCAGCTTAATCTGAACATTGACAGTAAGTTTAATACTGAATATTGTTTTTCTTTTTTTTTTTTTAAATAACTGAACATTAATGTTATTAATGATCTAGTTTATGTCATTAGTGTATAACAGTAGAAATTATGAATTATGCATTTATTTTTTTCAATGTATTCTTTTTCTTAATATTTCCACTGAGCTGAAGAAAATGTTTTAGTCTTTAATATGACGTAATATATTTTCTTGCTTTTTCAAAATAAACTAAAGAATAACTGTAAAAAACAGCAATATTTAACATTCATCTTCTGGCAAACTCAAAATTTTACCTAACTTTAACATAGAAATTTTAATTATTTTACATTTGTTATTTATACACAGATAACATGCTTTTACAGTATGTGGGAAAAAATGAATTTTCCATTGATTTTGAATTAAACCTCATGGTGGCCTTAAGTTCAACATTATTAATTGATTCATTAATAATTAACACTGTTTGAAACCTACTCTTCCGCTTTGTATTAAGCTATTAAAATATGAAAGCCATCAATTATCTCAAGCTAATTTTTTCCTGTTGAAATACCAGGAGTATTTTGAATATGCATAAAATTAACACTGTGCCTTCCTGGTAGCTGTGTATCCGAGTGTTCTTGCTGTTTTCTGTAACTGTTAATTTGTGGACAAATTTGCTTAAAGGGCCACTTAGTTCAATAAAGTTTGGACCACATCACAGTAAATATCTCCTAAAAACAGGTTGAAATATTTTTTTTAAATATGTGCATTTTTCACTAAGAAATAAAATAAATTAAATCTGTGTTTACATGAGTCACTGACATGCCCCCAGCCAGGCACATGCTACAGCTCTGTAAAGTGAGTAAAAGGAAAACAGAAGTTAACCCTCAAAACATTTATCTGTACAGAGTATTTGATGCTTGTGTCACAAAAACAGGTCAGGTATAGGTTAACTTTTGTGTGCATTCCTGAGGGAAAACTTGCTATAAATAAGTGTCCTCTCCGCACAGCTCGACATTTGTTATTAATCATGAAACTACCAGTAGGCAGGCTACATTTTGTTATGTAAACAGACTTAAAAAAATTTTTTTAGCTGTTATTAGTGTAATTAAAAAGTACATTATTTTAACATACACTATTGTGCTGTTTCACACCTTTGAGCTGATTAGGTCAAATTTTCAAGAGTCAGCTCAAGAGTGAATCAGACTTCAGTTGCGTTCTAACATAAAAGTTACATTCACATTTCTATGTTCTTCAGCAATTCATATCTCCAAATATACAGGTCTGTTATCAAAAAGAGACAAGTAATAAACTTTTACACATATATAACAATATTTTTACATTATTGATTATAGAATGTCTCCTCGTCTCTTTGTGCTATCCTCTGGAATTCAAAAATTCAGTTTGACAAACACATTCCTATCTCCACTACCTTTTTGCTTTTCTTCTTTCCTGGGCTACTTTCAAAGCCTCATCAGATAGCCAGTTTGCCCTGTATAATAGGACAACCTCAGCCTCTTCAGCATTCATGATTGGAGCATAGACTTGTATCACTGTGATGTTAAATGGCTTTCCTTGAATTTGAAATCATTCTGTCATTTATTGGGTTAAACCCAAGCACTGCTTTGGTTACAATATGACTGATTATGAGGGATACATGATTTCTTCTGTGCGATTTTTGATCACAGTAGAAGATTTGGTGGTATCTGATATGAAATGTCCATGTAAATTTTCAGGATGACAATGTTGAATTTTGTCATCTCATGTTTGACTAAATCCGGTGTGCCTTGATTCATAGTTTCTAATGTTCCAGATTCTTATGCTGAATTGTTATTTGTATCAGAGGACATACCATTCTCACCGAGACACGCCATTCTCTCAACTTTGGGCCATTAGATTTGGTGCTACTCGTACTCGCCCTCTGCTCTTCCCCAATTATGTGGTAGGCACCTTCTGACCTGAGGGGCTTATCTTCTGGCGCTATATCATTATGTCTCTCATTGTTCTTATACAAAATCAAAGTCAGAGTCCTTAGATCTGAGAATTAACTGCATCTAAGTTGGATTTGTTCTATACACCTGGTAACCTACTCAGAGAACAGCACTCTTTTAGCTAACTTCAGTCCTTCACAGGTAGAAATATCCTGTAGTTTATCAGCCTGACTTACTCAAAAGAGTGATCAAGCCCCAAAATATCAGACATTTCAACAGTGAACAGGAGAAACAGCAAACCCCCAGACATACGTTTAATTTTTTTGTTTTGTAGAATGTCTGGTGCGTGCTCAGGGAAGAGTGGCTCAATCAACCTTGTGGTTCGTGGTGCATTTTAATCAAGTGAAGCCTTCTGGTCCCCGAACCTTGAGGTCTTGAGGACCCCTTTGATTTTCTCGTCTCCGTCCTTAAGGTCCAGGGAATCCAGAATATTTCTGAATTCCCCCCCAACCTCAGGAATGGGGTCGGGGGGGGGGGCATCTTTCCTTCATCTTCAGGCCACAGCCCTCTGATGAGGACGGGATCTTTGCTAAGGGGACAGCTGCCACCAGTCCACCCTAGTTTAGACACCTGGGGGAGCAGCTGCCACCTTCTCTGCCCAGGCAACATACTCAAGCAATAGCGAGACCGTTTGGCTCCACTGGTGTGGAGTACAAAAGTGTACAAAAGAAAAAAAAAATCATATCCAGTGTCCAGTGCCATAAATCAAAAGTAGTCAGAAAGGGAATCTCTCACATACCCCATCAGACTTACGGTGAGGAAAAAGTAAAAGCTAAACCCAGTTGCTCTGGCTAAGTCCTGGAGTCCATGTGATGTGCTCCACCAATCCAAAGGTTAGGGGCAGATAAGAAAAATATGGGAACAAACCAAACCAAAAGGCAAAAAACTGGGGGCCGCAAAATGTGCTCAAAAGGTGGCTGTGCAAGTGCTATGATGGGGGAGAGGCAGGATACTCCCCAGGCATTTATGACTCCCTAAAGCACAGTGAGCAAGGAGTCTATGTCTGGAGCCCCCATAAGCCTGAAAGTAACAAAATCTCTAAAAGCAATTTGCATAAGCAAAATCAAAATCAGAGGCGTAACTCTGTACATTTTATTGACTAGGATGCTCTGCCTACATAGGAATCTTGGGGATGTAGCTCAAACAAGAAACCCCCCTTACACCTAAAATGATTCCCCTCCCTCCTTTAAGGATGCACAAGATCTAATTCATTAACCCCTGCCAACTGAACTATTAACCCTTTATACAGACCCCACATGGATACCTAATTAACCCCTTATAAACCATGGGGTCAATGCAGACCCCCATGGAAAAAATAAACACATTATGCAACATGAAAGACCACTCTATCTGAGCAATCTGATTGGTCAAAACTGACAATGAGCAGGATGAAATCCAAAAAAAAACCATTATAATT
This sequence comes from Discoglossus pictus, assembly GCA_027410445.1. Classification (NCBI taxonomy): domain Eukaryota; kingdom Metazoa; phylum Chordata; class Amphibia; order Anura; family Alytidae; genus Discoglossus; species Discoglossus pictus. The sequence continues at coordinate 122,116,963 of CM050167.1, read as the reverse complement.
GGCTGAAATATGATAATGAAATATGTTCAGGATCCATATTTAAGCAACAGCAAGTGCGGCACCCACCATTTGTGGTGGGGGAGCTCCTAGGCGGGCTCTGTTAGCTTATTTAATTGTTTTTTAGAGCAGCTGTTTTTTTTGGGAGGGCCTTCAATCAGGAAAGAAGATAATTGGACCCTATTCAGTTAACAAGGATAGCCTGCCTAGTCCAGGCCAGAAGAGTTAGGAACCTGGGCATCATGGATCTTCGTTGCATGAGGTAAAGGTATTAATTCATGTTGTTTTTTACAGGTTTAATTATTTTTTTTATTTTGGTAACTTTCATTATTTTACTTGTGTTTTTCTTAATTGTAAGTAATTTATAATTCTTTTTTATTTTATGCAATTTAGCTTTATTTATTTTTTGTAATTTAGTGGGCGTTATTTTGTAATTTAGGATTTTTTATTTTTAGTAATTAGTTAGGTTTATTATTATTTATTTATATAGGTTTATTTGTATTTGCTTAATTATGTTTACTTCTATTTAATTATTAAGGTTTTTTATATTTAATTAATTAGGTTCAGTTTATTTTAATTAACTAGGTTTATTTATTTTATTTATGAATTAATTTGTTTTAATTTTATTTAATTCAATTTATTGTTGTGTCATTCAGTCGACCATATGGACCGAAGCATGCCAGGCACATCTTTACTCTGGTTTTGCATATCCCTAAGGTTTTCTTTGCAAATAAACTAGAGTGTTTTGCTAGTTCCTTCTCCAGTGGACTGTGATTTGTCTGACCTGCCCTTCTTGGGTGACCCTACATGGTCTAGCTCACAGCTTCATTGAAGTTTACAAGCCCCTTTGCCACAACAAAGTAGAAATCCAGAAGGGATTTAATTAAATAAGTTAATTTAAAATTAATTATTTTGTATTATTTTTATTTATTTATTGGATTTGTTTTATTTTTATTTAACTAATTAATTAGGTTAATTTAAATTGAATTAATTAGTTGTAATTGTATTTAATTAATTAGGTTTTTTTAATTTCATTTAATTATCTAGGATTGTTTTTATTTAATCATTATTCAGGATTAATTAATTTATGAATTAAATAGTTACATAGTTACATAGTAATTGAGGTTAAAAAAATATTTTTAGTCCATCAAGTTCAACCTATTTAGATCTCCTCTGATCTGCAATATTGATTGATCCAGAGGAAGGCAAAAAAAAACGGTGAAACTTTGCCAATTGTCTCAAAAGGGGGAAAAATATAAATTTCCTTCCTAACCCCAGATACTGGCGATCAGACTCCTCCCTGGATCAATACTCCCTTTCTAATTATCCAGGATAACCCTGAATGCCCTTAGTATTTAAAAATACATCCCATCCGTTTTTAAAGTTATCTATCCAATCACCTGTCAAAACGTCCTTTGGTAGAGAATTCCACATATTTACCACCCTTACTGTGAAGAACCCTTTTCTTTCTTTATGGTGAAATCTTTTTAATCCTAATCTCAAAGGATGTCCTCTTGTCAGTTTAAAAACTCTTGGCTCAAAAAGTTACCTTGACAAAGCCTTGTATTGACCCTGGATATATTTATATAAGGTAATTATATCTTGATGCCTTTTTTTCTAGGGAAAAATAACTTAGGCCCTTTATTCCCTTTATTAGTTTTGTTGCCATTCTCTGTTCTTTTTCCAGCTATAAAATATCATTTTTATGTAGTTTTGCCCAATATTGCACTCCATATTCCAAAGGAGGGCATACTAGGGATTTATATAGTTGCAGAATTATATTTGCTTCCCTTGCTTCTATACCCTTCTTAATACATGCTAATATTTACTTACCTTTACAGATGCTGCTTAGCATTGAGTCTTTTTACCTAGGTGGTTATCCACAAGCACTCCCAAACCCCTTTCAATATGTGATACTTCTAGATTTGCTCCATTAAGATTATAAATTGCATTGCTATTTTTCCTTCCCAGATGCACAACTTTACATTTATTTATATTAAATCTCATCTGCCATTTAGTCGACGATTTATCTAATTTATTCAGATCCCTTTGGAAAGAAAGTACATATCTTTTTTATTGAATTAACTTGCACAACTCAGCAAAAATGGAGACAATACTTTCTAGTCCTACCTCTAAGTCATTAATAAATATGTTAAAAAGGAGACAACCTAATACAAGACCCTGAGGAACCCCACTTATCACATTAGACCAATCGGAGTATGTTCCATTTACAACAAGCCTTTGCTTTCTGTCTTTTAGCCAGCTCTCAATCCATGAGCAGATATTTACTGCAATTCCTATATCCCTTAGTTTGCTCAATAGTCTCCCATGGAGCACTGTATCAAAAGACTTTGCAAAATCCAAACAGATTACATCCACTGAGTTGCCTTGATCCAAGTTCCTACTAACCTCTTTATAGAAACTAATTAGGTTTGTTTGACATGACCTATCCCTCATAAATCCGTATTGATTCATACTTATAATGTCGTTTAAATAGACATATTATTGTATATTATCCTTTATTAACCTTTCTAAAAGCTTTCCCACTACAAAAGTGAGGTCTATAATTTCCTGGTTTTGTTCTTGCTCCCTTCTTAAATATAGGTATCACCTCTGCTTTTCTCCAGTCATTTGGTAGAGACCCTGTGTTGAGTGAATCTTGAAAAATTACATATAATGGTTTGGCTATTACAGAGTCCAGTCCCCTCAGTACCATTGGGTGTATTCTATCAGGACCTGGGGCTTTATTAACATATATTTTTTCCAACCTCTTTTGTATTTCTTCCTGCATTAACCAATTATTTGGTGATGGTAGTGTAGCCACATTTTGTTGCAGTGCCCCAACCATTGGTACCTTCCATGTGTATACCAAAGAAAATAACCTATTTAGAACATCTGCCTTTTCTTGGTTTCTAATTGTCAGACGGCCTGTGTCACATTGTAATGCTCCTATAGCTTCCTTCCTGGCCTTCTTCACAATAATATAATTAAAAAATCTTTTAGGCTTAGTCTTACTCTACTTTGCACCTACGTTTTCATTTTCTATTTAAGCCAGTCTAATAGCCCTTTTGCAAGCCTTGTTGACTTCCTTGTACTCAGTCTCTGTCCCCTCTTTTTTGTATAATTAGAATGTCTGTTTTTCACTCCTAATTTTCATATTTTAGTTATTGTTAATCCACATGGGATGTGATTTACTTCTTCTACTTCTATTTCCACATGGTATATGGTGATAAGTATATATATTTATGAAGGATTTAAACATTGTCCATTTATCTTCGGTATTTTTACCTGTTCTCTGTCCCAGTCTACACGTTGTATTGCTTCCCTTAGACCGTTAAACTCTGCCCTTTTAAAATTAAGAGTTTTCGTTGGCCCCATAAAATTTAGTTTTTTTAATTCAATCTCAAATGAGACTGTGTTGTGATCACTGTTTCCCAACAGTTGCCCTATTCCAACATTTGATACTATATCAATATTATTTATGATAACTAAATGCAAGATAGATGGCTAAAATAGAAAATGAGAAGTCATTTGCAAAGGAAAATAAGACTCACCCTAAAATATTTTTTTATATATATTAATGGGAAGAAGGCGAGGAAGGAAGCTATAGGAACATTACGATGTGACACAGGCCATCTGATAATTAGTGACCAGGAAAAGGTAGATGAGCTAAATAGGTTCCTTTCATCGGTATACACAAGGGAGGTACCAGTGGTTGGGACACGGCAACATAATGGGGATACACTATCATCACTAAATAATTGGTTAACGCAGGAAGAGATCCAAAGGAGATTGGGAAAATAAATGTTAATAAAGCCCCAGGTCCTGATGGAATACATCCAAGGGTACTGAGGGAGCTGGGTTCTGTAATAGCCAAAGCATTATATCTAATCTTTCAAGACTCACTCACCACAGGGTCTCTATCAGATGACTGGAGAAAAGCAGAGGTGGATTATAGACCAGTGAGCCTCACATCTGTAGTTGGGAAGCTTTTAGAAGGGTTAATAAGGGACAGAATACAAGAATATGTCTATTTGAACAAGATCATAGGTAGCAGTCAACACGTATTTATGAAGGATAGGTCATGTCAGACCAATCTAATCTGGATTAGGGCAACTCAGTGGATGTAGTCTTTTTGGATTTTGCAAAGGCTTTTTATACAGAGCTTCATAGGAGACTTTTGAGCAAACTAAGGGATACAGGAATTGCAGTAAATATCTGCTCATGGATCGAGAGCTGGCTAAAATACAGGAAGCAAAGGGTTGTTGTAAATGGAACATACTCAGATTGGACTAAGGTGGTAAGTGGGGTTCCTCAAAGTTCAGTATTAGGTCCTATCCTTTTTAACATATTTATTAATGACATAGAAGTCAGACTCGAAAGTAGTGTCTCCATTTTTGCTGATGACACTAAGTTGTGCCAGGTAATTAAATCGGATAATGATGTACTTTCCCTTCAAAGGGATTTGCATAAATTAGAAAAATGGGTGGCTAAATGGCAGATGAGATTTAATACGAATACATGTAAGGTTATGTATTTGGGAAGGAAAAATAGCCATGCATTTATAATCTTAATGGAACAAATCTAGGGGTGTCAGATATTGAAAAGTATTTGGGAGTACTAGGTAGCAGTGCTCAATGCCAAGCAGCAGCTGCAAAGGCAAGTAAAATATTAGCATGTATTAAGAAGGGTATAGAAGCAAGGGAAGCAAATATAATTCTGCCACTATACAAATCTCTGTACACCCTCATTTGGAATATGGAGTACAATTTTGGGCACCACTTCATAAAAAGGACATTTTAGAGCTGAAAAAAGTACAGTGAAGGGCAACAAAACTAATAAGGGGAATGGAGGGGCTAAGTTATGAAGAAAGACTAACTGAATTAAACTTATTTTCGCTAGAAAAAAGGCGTCTATGATTAGGGGATATGATTACCTTATTTAAATACATCCAGGGTCAATATAAGGCTTTGTCAAGTGAACTTTTTACAGCAAGAGATTGTCAACTGACAAGAGGACATCCCTTGAGGTTAGAGGAAAAAAGATTTCACCTTAAACAAAGAAAAGGGTTCTTCACAGTTAGGGTGGTTAAACTGTGGAATTCTCTACCAAAGGAGGTGGTGACAGCAAATTCGATAGATAACTTTAACAAGTGGTTAGATATATTTTTGAATAAAGAGGGAATTCAAGGTTATCCTAGATAACTAGCGAAGGAATATTGATCCAGGGAGAAATTTGATCGCCAGTTTCTTGGGTCAGGAAGGAATTCTGCGTTTTTTCCCCTTATGAGACAAAGTTTCAATGTTTTTTTTTTTCTGTTTGCCTTCCTCTGGTTCAATTAACAAGTAATAACAAATAGTCCACATATTAAAAAGATCAAGAGAGAACTAAAAACGTTGAACTTGATGGACTAACAGTCTTTATTCAACCTCAAATACTATACTAAGCTAGCTTAATTTATAGTAGGCTATTGTATAACCTGGGCCAGATAATGATCCCTGAGCATACTCAAGAACCTGCTGAACTGCTGGTCTCATTCATACAGTTTATTTCAGGGTAGTAAAAATCTCCCATTATTAAAGCTTGACCAGGCTTAGGTGCATTTCCGATCTATATCAATAATTGTATTTCCTCACTTTCAGCTATATTTGGGGGTTTATAGCATACTCCTACTAATATTCACTTAGAATGTGCTCCTCCATTATTTAACTCTACCCACAAACATTCAGCATTATTGCTAGTTCCACCATTAATATCTTTAATCTATAGGCTTTAATTCAGGCTTAACATACAGACAAATCCCTCCTCCTCTTTTACCATTGCCCCAATCTTTCCTAAATAGGTTATAACCATCCAAATTAACAGTCCATGCCTATTTTTCCTGGCATACTTCTGGCATTAGCAAGCATACACCTTATGTTATGAGTCTGTAGTTCTGGAGTGCCTGACACTATACTTGAGTTACTTAACAATACCTCCCTACTGTCTTCTGTAACCCTCCTCTCTTCTCCTCCCCCATGGGTAACTAATTCATCCCTTTCCCTCTCTACCCTTGTTACCCCGATACTTCTATATAGTCCCTCCTCCCCACTTACTAGTTTAAAAACTCTCCCAGCCGTTCTACCATCCTATCCGCTAGCACACACATTCCCTCTTTATCAAGGTGCAATCCATCACTTCAATAGAGATTGTACCCGTGAGAAGTTATCTCAGTGTTCTATAGCATTACTTTATTTTAGTATCATTATTATTTTTAATTAAATAGATTTATTTTTATTTAATAATAATTTAGGGTTCATTGCACCACCTGCACTGGTGGTAGCTCTGCACCTGTTGCCAATGTAGGAAGCTGACCAGCAGGATTCAAAGTGGTAGACCCAGAACAGCATATGCATGGTAATATATATTGTTTTATTAAAAAAGTTAACAGATTTTAAAGTTTAGTTCTTCAAAATAGTATATTTCAAATATATGACCACAGTGGTCATTTAATAATCACTCTTAATTATTCAGTTTTCTAAAGAGGCAATATAACAAAATGTGAGAAGAGTTTGAGAGGTCATTGAGAATGTTATTATTTTGTCTGTCTTATTGAGAATTGATAAGGACACTACTTGTCCTTAAACTAACATGCAACGCTTGCAAATATTTTGTAATTTCCTAATATTCAATTTCTGTAATTATTGATAAGTCCCCTCATTGTGTTCTGTTTCATAGTAAAGGTCTGAGCATGACTGAGACGATTATAAATACAATCATCTCCTTATGGTGAAGTTTCAAGCCTCCTTTTGAATCAGAAATACTGACTTACAGATCAAAATGGCAAACTTCAATCTTATTTTACTGTAGGAAAATGCATTTGTTTAAATAAGATTCAATTGGTAAAGTACCTATAGTTTTAAATTATGCCACAACTGGAATCTCAACTTTGTTCCTTTAACTGGAAACATAGAAAAGGCTATTTAACACTTTGCCAATAAGGTTATCTGATCCCTGTAGGAGTCTGTAAACATGAATGGTAAACTTGCTAGGTACAAAAGACGTGGTAAAATGCCATTTGCAATGCACTTTTTAATGAATAAATCTAAATGTTGTTTATCGTGAATCTATTAAAGGACAACTGCAGTTTATTTGCAGTATACAGTTTTAAAGAACTACACTAAAAAGCAGAAAATTATTCCTAGAATGTAAAAAAAAAAATCAGGCTCTAATTTATTACCTATTACATGGAATTATGCTGCTCTGCAGTCTACCATTCTGGTTTCTGCTGATCAAGAGCCATATGTAAATCTTTCACTACCCCAGGTTAGAGCACTTAGTGCACAGCTGTAAATTCTGCTGTAGACACAACAGATTTCTGTGCAGGGGGTAACCAAACCACACTTTGCAGATGAGACATGGCTCTAGGAGCCAATAGGAAATGGGAATGTCATAAATCTTATAATGAGTGGGAAGTGCAGCACAATTGTCCATAACTGGCTATGGCAATGAAACAGAAATATGTATATATAAAGAAATTGTTTTTTATTTATTAATATATTTTGATATTAAAAAGATGTGACAATTGTTTTTATAAGTTCATTAAATAAAGATATGTTTATTTTGTGTCAAAATATGATATATGTATGAACAATGCATTAAAGTGTTTGTTCCTAAGCAACATGGTTTTAATGTATATTAACCCATTGCGTACTGGGTTGTTTGTTACCCTGGATTTTGTATCATAAAACAGGCTTAGTACTAACATATCATATTTTTAAATTGGTATCAATTAGGTGTCAAATAATGCTGAAATGTCATCATTTTGTAGTGCTCTTTGGGCTATACTGTCACTTTAAATGCTTCTGAAGGATTTATCAAAGGTTTGAAAACCAGCCGCAAGTGGTCTTTGCATTTAAAAAATTTTCAAAATATTATTAGCATAGGGTTTGGGAATCAAAGTCTGATGGAGTAACTAGTTTAAAACTCAATGGAGAATTATGCCTTGGTTTTCGTCTGTGTTGTTAACTTCACTAGGAGCAATGACCCATAGGAGTTCTCTTGCAATGTTTTATGGATGGGTTATTAGCATAGCTATTTAGGATTTACTCTGCAGTTAGGGCACTCATGCTTTTCCAGGGATTAGCATAGGTGAGAGAAGACTCTGAATTCAGAGGAAGTTTCTACCTGAACAATGGCAATGAGGCAGCTACAACCAACAGTACTTTTAACAAGATTAATGAGAATCACATTAGTTTACAAGAACACATCCTCCTGAAAAAGTAGCAGTAGAACCAACTGAGAGAAGAAAATAGAACCCCACACTAAAGAATAATTTCATGTAAACATAAAAAATGTAACCGTGCACCTTAAAAACATTTAGACAATTATCTAGTTTAGTCATTCAAATTCATACAGATAGAAAAAGTGAAGCAATGGTGAATTATATATATTTTATTTGAAATCTTTATTGAAATGGGCTAAAAAATAATCAGTTTAAAATATCAAGTAATAAAGTATTATTTGACGGTGCTTTGTCTCCTAAGTAGACTGAAAGCACTTTACAATTACAAAACGAAAGCTATTTAAATAAAAAAAAGTCACACAAAAAGAAAAATAATATTCATTGAACAAATGGTCTAAAAAAAGATGGTGAGGATTGTAATGCATTAATCAAATGGCTGAGTGAACAGAAAAGGCTTTTGTGTTTTTACAATTTCCATTGTGATTGCCTAATGTCATTTATATTATTACCATATAGTTCTAGAAGGTTCTGACCCAGAAAATTTATTTTTCAGAAGAACATTTAAATGACAATTTTGTAGAAAGAGTGGATTTACTGGTTGGGACTCATTCACGTTTTATTTAATTGGGTAGAATCAAGATGTAGCTGGAGATAATACTAACTAGGTCTGATTAAAACATTTCAAATGGGAATACTTTGGACTGGACTGTAATGTTGTTTAATGGTAAAACAGATTTTGTAATAAGGGACACTGTTTTCAAATGATTACTGCACTATATATATATATATATATATATATATATATATATATATATATAGTATCAGATATATTCTACACACTTAATTGTACTGTGCTATTTTTGTCACACTTAACACTGCATTATGGGCTGTTTTTCCTGACATTGTTTTTAAATCTCTTCAGATGTCAAGGTTTTAATCCGTAGTAGGGTAAAGGGTACTTGGGATCTCTATAGAAAGTTTTATTATACTCTTAATGTAACTTTTATCAGAACATCAAGATTAACAATAACATGCAGGCAACAAACTCACTTAATGTAATGGGGCTCTTCCTGCCTCCACACTTTAAGTGCAATCAAGCAAGTGATATACTACATCAAAAGACAACTTAACAACACTTGGTTGAAATATTGTTAAGGCTTGTTCTACAACACACTAGTTATAAAGCCATCTGAAAATGATTTATGGAGGTTTTACATGTAATACATAATGGATGTCTTCTTACCTACAATAAATTGTTTGAGGCAAACAGTGAAGCCCTACAAGTTCACTAATATAAACGAATATGTATAATTGTTATTATATAATAATAAATATATACACTTTTATAAATAATACTGGATTTGCAATGTTTAACATTAAATCTCAAACAGCTTGTTCTCTCTAGGAGCAGTTTAAAAAAAAAAACCCTATCCATTTATTTGTTTTCTTGTGGATCAAGTGATGTTTCTGGGGTTGCCAGTTTCTGGGGTCAGGAAGGAATTTTGCTTTTTTCCCCTTATGAGACAATTGGCAAAGTTCCAATGTTTTTTTTTTTTTTTCTGTTTGCCTTCCTCTGGATCAATTAACAATTAATAATAAATAGTCCACATTAAAAAGATCAATAGAGATCTAAAAAGGTTGAACTTGATGGACTAACTCTTTATTCATCCTCCAATACTATACTATTAATAATTATTTAATCAACAAATGAATGAATAACTAATCCGCATATTGCAGATCAGAGGAGATCTTAACAGGTTGAACTTGATGGACTGAAAGTCTTTTTTCAACCTTAATTACTATAGGCCTCATTCAATTGCGATTTGGCCAATTGAATAGGGCTCTAAATAAGCACATGGCATATTTTTTTTAAAGAAGTTTTTGGTTAGTGAAAACCTTGCTTTTGGTTAGATGCTTGCTAACTAAAAACTTCTTTAAAAAAATATGTTATGTGCTTATTTAGAGCCCTATTCAATTGGCCAAATTGCAATTGAATGAGGGCCTATGTAACTATGTAACTAAGTGATAAAAATGCTCTTAAAGGGACATTGTCACCCCGGTGAAAAGTAGCTTTTTTGCCTTAAAACAACATTAAAAACTGTCGATACAATGTGCTAGGGATTTTGGATCTTGTGAGTTAGACAAACGCAGCGGGTGTGCGCGCACTGCAATACCGCGCCCGACAGCATTAAGCAGGCGTGCGTCACAGCGGCATCAATGGCAACAAAGTAGAGTGTATTGGTGTGTATTGGTATGGTTCACTCTACTACAGAACAAGCAATTCAAATATTAAAATTGATTGAACACGTTTTGAGTCCAAATTAGTAGCTTGTAGTTCTCTTCACAGATAAACATGGCAATACTGTTTGACACACAATGTAAAGCTTTTTCTACTCTGAGGACCTTCGACGTTCATTGCGAGCCTCTCATCAGAAAGACAGATATATATGTCTATTTTTTTCTATAATTATTAATTAATTATTTACTTAATAAATTAATATACTTTACCTATTTACATAGTTACATAGTTACATAGTATTTAAGGTTAAAAAAAGACTTTCAGTCCATCATGTTCAACCTTTTAAGATCTCCTCTGATCTGCAATATGCGGATTAATTATTAATCAATTATTTATTTATTTTTTTTAATTTTATTTTTAATTATTAATGAATCTAGAGGAAGGCAAACAGAAAAAAAAACAAGAAAAAAAATGTAATTCCTTCCTTGTAATTGATATATCCAGCAATGAATAGCCTGAAGAGCTAAGTATCTATTTTTATTTTCCTGCAGCATACAATGTACAGTTGGACAGTTGCTGCCCTGAGGAGAAAGTGTCATCAATGTCCCAACTGTGCATTAGAAATATGCTGCATGTGCGTAAAGCGCCATTTTATATTTGTAATGTGTTGTAAAATGGCGTCGTTTGTCTATGTGCTACGTGGGTCGCAAGCATTTTCCATGCTTCCTAACTGTGTATTTTTGTACCTTGTATGTCCCTGGCAAACGTCGTACGTGCCTTGCGGTGCTTTGCGCATTTCAGGGTTGTGTACCCTCGTTATAATTTTTTCGGGCGCCATTTTTTCTCTCGCTTAGCCCATTTATTTATGGCAGATGTCGTCGCTGTCCCCCCATGCTCTGTGTGTTTCTTTTTTTGTATTTTTTATTGGTTTTGTTGTTTTGAATGTACGCATTTCGACTGTTAACTTCGTATTTTTGCGAACTCGTATTTTTTTTCCAAAGTTCCAGGGGTCGTAATTAAAAGTCGTACGTCCTTGTCAGTGTTTTCTGTGCTTTCGGGGTAGTGGAGCCTCGTTTTCATTTTTTTTGGCCGCCATTTATTTTCTCGATGTAACTGATTTTCAAGTGGTGATACTCCTTAAAATCAAATCCGTGTACAACCTCACTCCCAGACGTCCTGGCTGTTCTCCCATGCTGTGTGTGATGTTTTTGTTATTTTTCATTGTTTTTTGTGTTTTTTGATGTACGCGTTTCGGCCGTTAAATTCGTATTTTTTTTGTGTAAGTTGTAATTTTTTTTGTGTAAGTCCGTATTTCGTCTTTACGCATTAGTGCTTTGTTTCTAAGTCCAGCGGGTCGTATTTCTTTTTTTTCTAAGCCCCGCGGAGTTGTTTTTATATTTTTACCGGGATGGAGGCGCCGTAGAGCCTCCACCTCCGCAATGGTCCACATTTGTGGCCAGAACTGCGTCCCTGGCTTCGTGAGGGAAGCAGTTCTACGAGCTCGCTTTGCAAAGCGTGACGACGACTTGAAGTTTGACAACTATTATTTGTGATAAGCAAACAACATCTTACATAGAGCTGACATTTAAAAATCAGAGACTTAATTTTATAGTAATAACTAATGAGCGCCCATTGCGAGTCTCTCCCCTCGGGTACTTTTGCTCCTCTGAGCACCTTCGGCTTACATTGCGAGCCTCTCCCCTTGTGTACCTCAAGTTTCGTAATTTGCAACGATCATCATTGGCTTTCATCAGAAGGACAGATATATAAGTGCAGTGTTAAATATACAAATTCTCAGAGCATAATAAAGTGATATAAATATGTAACTGCTTTGAGAGTCCTATCGCTGTCATGCAATGAGCAGTAATCCAGATATATGAGTGCAGTGGAAATTATGAATTTTTATTTTCCATTACTAATTAATAATTATTAAATGGACATTAATAATTAATTAGTAATGAATAAATGTATTAGGAAGTGTGAAGCATAAATGTATTCATAATGTAATGGCAGTGTAAAATATGCTATTTAACGTATTTTAATTTTTTTCTATATATATATCTTTTTTTTAATAATAATTAATTAATTAATTTATTTATATACTTTACCTATTTCTAATTAATATATACAGCAATTAATATCCTGAACAACTAACAATCTCTTTTGATTTTCCTGCAGCGTACAATGTACAGTTGGACTGTTGCTGACCTGAGGAGAAAGTGTCAGCAATCTGCCAAGTGTGCAGCATAAATAGGCTTCAAGCGCGAGGACAAACCGTTTGTTTAGTCGGATAAAGCGCCATTTTAGAATCATAATGTTATTAATTGCAAGGTAGTGTTGTAAAATGGTGGAGATTGTCTATGTGTTACGCGACTCACGACCATTTCCCGTCCTTCCTAATAGTTTTTTTTTGTACCTCGTACGTTCCTGGTAAAAGTCATACGTGCCTGGCGGTGTTTTGTGCGGTAAAGGGTTGAGAAGCCTCTTTTTCATTTTTTTTCGCCCACCATTTTTTTTCTCGCTTAGCCGATTTTCGAGTGCCGAAACTCAGTAAATTCAGCTTAAATTTGCATGCAACCTCACTCCCAGACGTCCTGCCTGTCCCCCCCTGCTGTGTTTGAGTTTTTTTTGTTTTTTTTCAGTGTTTTTCGATTTGCACGGTTCGACTGTTAAATTAGTATTTTTCCCGGGTCCGGATTTTTGCAAAGTGTTACGGGCCGTAATTTTTTAAAGCAATTTTTACAAACTGCTACAGGGTTCGCACTGTGAATTGGATAATTGAGATTTCTGTTGATCTGTAGTCCCGCGGGTCGTAGGGATGAGCGCCTATGCAGGGATACATAGGGATGAGAGCCTATTGCAAAGCGAAGCGAGTGTCCACATTTGCGGAGGTGAATGCTCTACGGCGCCTCACTCCTCTAAACCCCCCCCCACAAAAGTGTGTCTTTCTTCCCCTCCTCCTCTCCTTACCCTATGTCTCTCTTCCTTTCCTTACCCTGTGTCTCTCTTCCCCAACTCCTCTCCCTCCTCTGTGTCTCTCTTCCCCTCTTCCTCTACCTCATTGCCTGCAAGGCAACATTACAAGCCGTGGGACTTAGAAAAATAAAATACCCAAGGTCGCAAAACAACTCACTAACCCACAGAACCGCTCAAATCCCAAAAAACGAAAAACACACTGATAAGCACAATAATAAAAAATAAACATTTACCCACAGCACGGGGGGACAGCCAGGACGTCTGGAAGTGAGGTTACACGCAAATTTAACCCGAAATTCCCCAGTTTCGACACTCAAAATCGGCTAAGAGAGAAATAAAATGGCGCTGAAAAAAATGAGGGGACACCCGCTGGAATCAAAACTTTAATTTTCCGCCTTGCAGAATCTTAGAGGACAGTAAAGGTCCGTAAAGGACCCGCAATAAAAAAACAAAAAACAAAACATATCAGCCCCTAAATAACCCTGTCAATCATGGGGACAATACAGATCCCATAATCCCTTAATTAACCCTGGAACTCATGGGGGTCAGTACAGACCCCCATAATCCCTTCATTAACCCTTTCACTCATGGGGGTTAATACACCCCCCCAAAAACCCTTAATTAACCCTGTCACTCATGGGGGTCAATACAGCCCCTCATAATCCCTTAATTAACCCTATCACTTATGGGGGTCAGTACAGACCCCCATAATCCATTAATTAACTGTGTCACTCATGGGGGTAAAAACACCCACCAAAAACCCTTAATTTACCCTAACACTCATGGGGGTCAGAACAGAAGCCCATAATTCATTAATTAACACTGTCACTCATAGGGGTCAATACAGACCCCCATAAGTCCTTAATTAACCCTGACACTCATGGGGGTCAATACAGAACCCCATAATCACTTAAATTAACTCAGTCACTCATGGGGGTCAACACAGACCCCCATAATCCATTAATTAACACTGTCACTCATAGGGGTCAATACAGACCCCCATAAACCCTTAATTAACCCTGTCACTCATGTGGGTCAATAAAGACCCCCATAAGCTAATAATTAAACCTATCAGTCCAATAGGTTCTATATAGACCCCTATAGGACACTAATTGACCCATGTAATAACACTATAAGTGCCATGAGGGTCATCCAGGACCCTAATGACACAAAGTGTAAGCACTACACTGTTAACCCTAACTATACCCCATTAACCCAACCCTGGGCCTATTTAACCCTAACAGTACACATTTAAACCCTGTTTGTACTGTTAGGGTCAAGGACCCTCATGACGCTAAGTACAAACACTACACTGTACTTTACACTAACCTATTAACATCTACACTACCTACCTACACTACCTACCTACCCCCTAATAAACTCCCACCCCACTAATTACAGAAAATAATAAAATCTAAGTCACAAAAAATAACAAATCTACAATACAGAAAATTTTAAAAAAAAAGTCACAAAAAAAGTCAGCATTACAGAAAATAAAAAAACTACATTACAACATACAGTGATACAGTGCCACATGGAAGACTAGTGAGCAAACTAAGGGATACAGGAATTGCAGTAAATATCTGCTCATGGATCGAGAGCTGGCTAAAAGACAGGAAGCAAAGGGTTGTTGTAAATGGAACATACTCCGATTGGTCTAATGTGATAAGTGGGGTTCCTCAGGGCTCAGTATTGGGTCCTCTCCTTTTTAACATATTTATTAATGACATTGAAGTAGGACTCGAATGTAGTGTCTCCATTTTTGCTGATGACACTAAGTTGTGCAAGGTAATAGAATCAGATAATGATGTACTTTCCCTACAAAAGGATTTGCATAAATTAGAGAAATGGGCGGCTAAATGGCAGATGAGATTTAATACAAATAAATGTAAGGTTATGCATTTGGGAAGGAACAATAGCCAAGCAATCTATAATCTTAATGGAGCAAATCTAGGGGTATCAGATATTGAAAGGGATTTGGGAGTACTAGTGGACAACCACCTAGGTAACAGCGCTCAAAGCCAAGCAGCGGCTGCAAAGGCAAATAAAATATTAGCATGTATTAGGAAGGGTATAGAAGCCAGGGAAGAAGATATCATTCTGCCACTATACAAATCTCTAGTACGCCCTCATTTGGAATATGGAGTACAATTTTGGGCACCACCTCACAAAAAAGACATTTTAGAGCTGGAAAAAGTACAGAGAAGGGCTACAAAACTAATAAGGGGAATGGAGGGGCTAAGTTATGAAGAAAGACTAGCAAAATTAAACTTATTTTCGCTAGAAAAAAGGCGTCTAAGAGGAGATATGATTACGTTATTTAAATACATCCAGGGTCAATATAAGGCTTTGTCAAGTGAACTTTTTGTAGCAAGAGATTTTCAACTGACAAGAGGACATCCGTTGAGGTTAGAGGAAAAAAGATTTCACCTTAAACAAAGAAAAGGGTTCTTCACAGTTAGGGTGGTTAAACTGTGGAATTCTCTACCAAAGGAGGTGGTGACAGCGAATTCGATAGACAACTTCAAAAAGGGGTTAGATATATTTCTGAATAAAGAGGGCATTCAAGGCTATCCTAGATAACTAGCAAGGAATATTGATCCAGGGAGAAATTTTATCGCCAGTTTCTGGGGTCAGGAAGGAATTTTGCTTTTTTTTCCCCTTATGAGACAATTGGCAAAGTTTCAATGGGTTTTTTTTTTTATGTTTGCCTTCCTCTGGATCAATTAACAATAATTAACAATTAACAATAATAATAAATAGTCCAAATTAAAAAGATCAATAGAGATCTAAAAAGGTTGAACTTGATGGGCTAACTCTTCATTCATTCTCCAATACTATACTATTAATAATTATTTAATCAATAATTTAATTAATAACTAATCCGCATATTGCAGATCAGAGGAGATCTTAACAGGTTGAACTTGATGGACTGAAAGTCTTTTTTCAACCTTAATTACTATGTAACTATGTAACTATGTAACAACCCCTCCCCACTTTAGAAAATAGAAAAAAATGACACACCTGTAAAGGAAATACATACAAAATATATACATTACAATACAATACAATACAAATAAAATACAATACCCCCTTTCTAAAATACATACATGCTCCCTATCTAAAATACATTAAATCCTATGTAAAATACACACATACCCCTCTATCTAAAATACATTATATCTTATCTAAAATACACAAACCCTAAATCTAACCTAAAATAGAATAAATAAGACGACTTACCTTTGCAGATGTCTCTTCAGATCGCCACCCTAGGAAAGAAAAAAAAAAATAGTACAACACACTACATACAATAAATAAAGATTCTAAATATTGTAAATATTCTACTCACCTTTCCAGCATGTCCCTGTCCTACTTATTTTCTTCTCCGGCGCAGCCCCTGTTATAAATAAACAGTAGATAAGTACACATGAATACACACAAAATAAAATACAATAAACATAATATACATTAAACTTACCTTGGAGCAATGACCCCTTGCTCCTTACCTTATGCCCTGGCTGGGTCCTGTAAGAATCCACGCTCAATTTTTTTGTGTGGCAATGGTACCTTCTGATTGGCTGAAAGCAATGTCAAAATAATTTCAGCCAGTCAGAAGGTACCAAGGTGTGGGCCAATCAGAATGGGATACGTATCCCATTCTGATTGGCTAATCATCTTTTTTAAACCAATCAAAAGGCTTTATTGCCTTCAGCCAATCACAATAGGATACACCCCCAAGGGGGGATTGGCTGGAGGCATCTGCACATTCTGATTGGCTGCAGTCTAATTGACAGTGACAACAGCCAATCAGAAGGCGCTATTCCCTTCAGCCAATCACAATGGGATACACCCCACAGGGTGATTGTCTGAAGACATCTGCACCTTCTGATTGGCTGCAATCTGATCGACAGTGACAACAGCCAATTAAAAGGCGCAGATGCCTTTAGCCAATCACCCCGTGGAGGTGTATCCCATTGTGTTTGGCTGAAGGCAATATAGCCTTCTGATTAGTTTAAAAAAAGATTGACAGGTGCATTAGCCAACCAGAATGGGATGTGGCGGTGTATCCAATTCTGATTGGCTCACACCTTGGCACCTTCTGTTTGGCTGAAATTTGATTCACAGCGTTTTCAGCCAATAAGAAGGCGCCATTGCCAATTTTCTTCCGGAAAAGGCTCTAGGGGCCTCATTAACATCGGGGAGCTCTGCAAGTGCGGAGCTCCATTTTTTTCCTTTTTAGAGGGCCCAGCTGGGGGCAGAAGAGTAGGAGCACAGGGACATCGCGCCAAGGTAAGTTCAATGTATATTATGTTTATTGTATTTTCTTTGTGTGTATGTATTTAGTACTAACTCTACTGTTTATTTTTTAACAGGGGTCGCGCCGGAGAACAAAATAAGAAGGACTGGGACATGCTGAAAAGGTGAGTAGAATATTTAGAATATTTTGAATGTTTATTTTGTACTCATTTTTTTTTCCCTAGGGGGGCAATCTGAAGAGGCATCTGCAAAGGTAAGTGGACTTAATTATTTTATTTTAGGTTAGATTTAGGGTTTGTGAATGTAGATAGGATTTAATGTATGTTACATAGGGGATATGTATTTTAAATAGGGGGGTATGTATGTATTTTAGATGGGGTGATGTATTTATTTTAGATAGAGGTATTGTATTTTAGATAGGAGGGTATGTATTTATTTTAGATAGGGGCTATTGTGTTTTATTTGTATTGTATTGTATTGTAATGTATAATGTATATATTTTGTATGTATTTCCTTTTCAGATGTGTAATATTTTTTTTATTTTCTGTAGTGGGGGGGGTTGTAATGTATCTTTTTTTATTTTTTGTAATATAGCTTTTTTAATTTTTGTAATGTAGATTTTTTTTCTGTAATGTAGCTTTTTAATTTTCTGTGAATTAGGCTTTTTTATTTTATGTGACTTAGGTGTTATTTTTTGTGAGTTAGGTTTTATTATTTTCTGTAATTAGTGGGATGGGGGATTATTGTCAGGTAGGTATTTAGTGTAGGTGTTAGTTTATAGGGGGGTAGTTTAGATTTAATGGTTTATTGGGGGGGTATAGTGCAGTGCAGTGTTTGTACTTAGTGTCATGAGGGTCCTGGAGGACCCTCATAGCACTTTTGGGGTTAATATTATGCTTCTAACTGTCCCATGAGGGTCTTTATATAACCTTATGGGACTAATGGGGTAAATAGAGGCTTATGAGGGTCTGTACAGACACCCATAAGAGAATGGGTTAAAATAGTGTAGTGCTTACACTTTGTGTTATGAGGGTCCTGGATGACCCTCCTGGCACTTATAGTGTTATTACATGGGTTCATTAGTGTGCTATAGGGGTCTATATAGTTGAGGCACCCAGAAAACTCATATTGTGTGACAAACAGCATTTCAACAGTTTTTTATTGCCCCGTCATTTTTGACGGGCAAGTAGCTAGTTTATTATATAAAGGAGTTAAAGCTTACTTATTATGTTTTCAAGCATTATGATATCGCAATGTGATAGCTACTTCATTGACTTAAATGGAAAGGATATAAACTTGTTTACTTCACCCAATAAGAAAAGTACAAAACACTAGGTTACAACCCATTGTTACTTTCCATAAGTTTTCCTTTAGGGCAATATTTCATTGTAATTATCACTGCCATGTTTCATTTTTTGTTTATTTATACTGTAATTTACACTTTAAATTGCTTTGAAAAAATTGTATGCACAAATTATGGAACTTGCTTTATATATCTGCAGTTTAGGGGAGGTTGTGTATGTTAGTTGCAGAGGAAACAACAGCAATTAAGCATTTTACAGTGATTTAAATTCAAAGAAGTATAAGACGGATTCATTAATGGCAGATGAGATTTAAGATTACATTGCTATTTGGGAATTACATTCCTTCAGCAGTGGTATATTACAAATTGCTGACCATCTAGCTGTATACATTTAGTGGGCCCCTACAGTAATTTTAGTGTTGATATTTTAAACCTTGATATTTTGGGTGTTGGGACCTGTATTACATCCTTGCTCTTAAACTGCAATAAGCCATTTTTAGCTTTAGAGCCACATGGTGCTGAAGTGAGGCAGTTCGCCTACACTGGGATACTGAGGAAATACTTTTTCTACTGTGTTTTAGAATTTTCTTTGACTATTAGACAATGCTTCTCTGATCATGAACTGCTTGGTGGCTTAATTACTATATTCTGACCTTGTGATTGAGGCAAGTGATCAAGGTCTCCTCGAAGCTTAAATTAACATTTTTCTTAAGCCACTGTTTGAAAGAACAGCGGCACTCTGTGAGTGGCAGACTACAAGATGTCAGTGGACAGTGAAAACATTGTGATTGCTGTGGGAATTGGGTGAATTGATGTGGAAACTGAAATGCTCCAGATGTAGTAGTGATTCCATATGCAATGATGTAAAATGTCATGCAGTGCTTTTGACTTTGGTGTTCACTCCTGGTGTTGTCACAAGAAACTTTGAATAACAGAGATACATTGATAGAAATATAAAATCACTATTTAGTAGACTTCTATATCCATTAGGAATTGCATAGTATGGACTCATTATTATAAAACCAAGCTTTACCTGATGCATGTTTAAGTACTATTGTAAATTATGTA
The DNA here is from genome assembly GCA_027410445.1 of Discoglossus pictus. Taxonomy (NCBI): domain Eukaryota; kingdom Metazoa; phylum Chordata; class Amphibia; order Anura; family Alytidae; genus Discoglossus; species Discoglossus pictus. Next base: position 122,096,896 of record CM050167.1, on the reverse strand, counting down.
TTTTTTTCAATAAAGCAGCTATAAAATGAAGATTCTGTTGATAATATGTTTATTTTTTTAATATGGATGTGTTATATTTGCTTTAACTCAAGCACCTTAAATAGATTGCTCTTTACATTTCTAAGTAATTAAACATAGTCTGTGCTGTATCTGAAGTTCTTCCTTCCGTTCATTCCATATATGTATGTGAGTTGAACACTAGGGTCGGGATCAAGAAGTCAGATCCCACAATGAACATTGCAAAACACAATTTTCACTTTTGAATCCTTGGATTTTATTGGTTCAGGTAAAGCCTTAGAATAGTCCAGGGCAACAGAAATGCCTCTCCTCATATCTCTCTTTGTATTGATAATAGAGCGAGTAAGAGATTATTTTAATTAACCACTGTAATTGATATTTCAATATTTTTTAATTTGTTTATGAATCGTTATTTATATACAATAATAAAATAAGATTTTTTAATTTTTATTTGAAACTAGCATTGTAGATTCCAACAGATCTTCCTCTCTTCACCAGTTAAGTACAGGGGGTGAAAGGTGATCTGCCCAGAAGACTATCATAATGTTTTTCTAACTGGTGTAGGTTTGTCTGAAATAGCTACTGCAGGGAATGAGACAGATAAACAATCAAGTGCAAGTGGATTTTCCTTGCAAGTAGAGGCTAATAAATTGCAGAGTGAACTAATTGTGTCCAAGTGAGAAGGCAGAAGTTAATATAAACAAGAGAAAGGGCGAACTTCTTAGTATCAAGTGCAATACCAGTAAAACTGTAGGAGTTTAAATAAAAGGAGGGACTTCAAAGAAAAGGGAGCGCAGATTTATAGTGCAAAGGAGGAAAACTTTATACAAATATATAATTTTATATTCTTTATTTTTCCCACTAAAATTTTGTAGACAAAAAAAATAAATATGAGTCAGTCCAGTGGCAACCTCACTCAGTGTATGTTCTGTCATATGTATGCAATACTGGAACAGATGATCCAGGGTCCATACCTCTGTGAGAGGTGTGAGCATGTTGCCTCCCCGGAACCTCAAATTATAGATCTGGAGAGGAGAATTACAGCACTTAGTGATATTGCTCCACTGGAAAGGAGGTTGGTGCTCTCGGAGCACAGTTTAGCTGGGCCTAGCATGGAGGGTGGAGCTGTGGCTAATGAGGATGTCCAGGGTGGTAGCTGGGTTACAGTTAGAAGGGGAAGCAGGGGGAACAGGAAGAAGCAGGCAAGTTCTGAGTTGGCAAACACCAACAGATTTGCCAGATTGAGTAAAACTGTTGGGGATGTCCATTCAGAAATGGCAATGCCAGATAGAGCTGTTCCCTCTAACAGCCGGGAGATCAGTTCTACTGTAGGAGTGGGAGGGCAGAATAGGCAGAGCAACAGACAGGTTTTGGTGGTAGGGTACTCTATTATTAGGAAGGTAGACAGGGTGATTTGTCACCCAGATCCCAGCAATCAAACAGTTTGCTGTCTCCCGGGTGCTCGGGTTCGGCATGTTGTGGATCGGGTAGACAAATTATTGGGAGGGGCTGGAAATGAACCGGCGGTCTTGGTACATATTGGAACCAAAGACAAAGTTAGGGGAAGATGGAGTGTCCTAAATAATTATTTTAGAGAACTAGGTAATAAGCTGAAGGCAAGGACCTCCAAGGCAGTATTTTTTTAGATACTACGAGTGCCACATGCTAGCCCAGGGCGGTTAATGCATGGTTAAAGATGTGGTGCACTAAGGAGGGGTTTTGGTTTTTAGAGCACTGGGCTCACTTCGGTACAATCTCTACAGCAGGGATTGGTTGCACCTTAATGATGAGGGAGCTTTTGTCGAGGGGATAGAATGGCAGAAAGGCTGGAGGAGCTTTTAAACTAGTAGGTGGTGGGGAGGGACTAGATATAAGTAATGGGGTAGAAAGTGTAGAGGGTATAAGGGATGAATTAACAACTCACAGGGTAGGAGATGGGGGGAGGGGGAGTATAGTCAATAGGGAGGTAGTACTAAGTAACTCAAGTACAGTGGCAGGCATTTCAGAACTACAGACTCATAACAGAAGGTGTATGCCAGAAGCTTGCCAGGAAAAATGGGAGAGTTAGAATTATTAGCAAATAATGAAAAATGGGATTTAACAGGCATTAACGATACGTGGTGGGATGAATCTCATGACTGGACTGTTAATCTGGATGGTTATAACCTATTTAGGAAAGTTAGAGGCAATGGAAAAAGAGGAGGAGGGATTTGTCTGTATGTTAAACCTGAATTTAAGCCAAGAGTCAGAGAAGATATTTATGATGGACCTAGTGATAAAGTTGAATGTTTGTGGGTAGAGTTAAATAGCGGAACAGCAAATTCCAAAAGACTATTAGTTGGAGTATGCTATAAACCCCCAAATATAGCTGAAAGTGAGGAAATACAATTATTGTTACAGATTGGAAATGTAGCTAAGCATGGGTAAGTTCTAATAATGGGGGATTTTAATTACCCTGCAATAAACTGGATAAATGAGACCAGCAGTTCAGCTAAGAGGAGCAGGTTCTTGAGCACACTCAGGGATCATTATCTGGCCCAGGTTATACAAGAGCCTACTAGAAATGAAACTATCTTAGATTTAGTCATCACAAATAATATTGATATAGTATCAAATGTTGGAAAAGGCCAACCTTTGGGAAACAGTGACCACAATACGGTCTCATTTGAGATTGAATTAAAAAAACGAAATTTTAAGGGGCCAACAAAAACTCTTAATTTTAAAAGGGCAGATTTTAACGGTCTTAGGGCAGCATTACAAAGTATAGACTGGGACAGGGAACTGATAGGTAAAAACACTGAACATAAATGGATAACATTTAAATCCTTACTAAATATACATACACATCGGCATATACCATGTGTTAATAAAAGTAAAAGGAGTAAATCCCATCCAATATGGCTTAACAATGATTTAAAGATCAACATAAAGAGTAAAAAACAGGCATTTGAATTATATAAACAAGAGGGGACAGAGACTGCTTCACAGGACTACAAGGAAATCAACAAGGCTTGCAAAAGCGCTATTATGGCTAAAATAGAAAATAAAAAATGTATTGCAAAAGAGAGTAAGAGTAACCCTAAAATATTTTTTAAGTAGCTATAGGAATGTTACAATGTGACACAGACCATCTGAAAATTAGTGACCAGGAAAAGGCAGATAAGCTATATCGGTTATTTTCTACGGTATACACAAGGGAGGTACCAGTGGTAGGGACAATGCAACATAATGGGGCTACATTACCTTTGCCAATTAATTGGTTAACGCAGGAAGTAATCCAAAAGAGGTTGGAAAAAATAAATGTTAATAAATCCCCGGGTCCTGATGGAATATATCTACAGGTACTAAGGGAACTGGGCAGTGCCGGCTGGTGAACTTTCAAGTTGAAGGGGCGCCAGGGTGAAACGTAGCCCCTCCCCCTTTTTAAACCACCTCAATCAGACCATTCAAGAACAAAACCATACTTTAAAAACCTTAAAAGACCAAGTGGAACCATATAGGCCCCAAACATACCGGTTCTTAGCCACTTCTTCATTGTGTTTTTGAATACTGACTTGGTATCCTTGGTCCAGTTGAACTGCAATGTTCACCTGTCCAAGCATCTCAAACTTGATCCTGTTTTGCAAATGAGATTTAGAAGTTTCGTGTTTCGCCATTTTATCTGCTAGATGTTTGACGTCAGTCACTCCAGTTTTGGTCCAAGCAGTGTCACCACCAAATAGGATGCATGGAAAACAATATAAGGACTTCCTAGAAACGCTTCCACAAAGCCAGTTCTTCTTCTTGTACCATTCTATATTGAAATTACGGATATATTGCTTCCCTCTATCTCTTGCGATTTGCTGCAGATTTATCTCTGGTTGGTCAGGTCCTAACCGTTTTACTTCCACCTTCTTCTCATAGGTTAGGGTGCCGAAAGGCTTCACAAGTAGAGAGTCAATAGTATTCATTTCTGACAACAATAGAAGAAAAAAGTCACGGTATATTAATTTATATTATGTCACAAAATTACTTTAAAACAACAGTGTGTTGAATTCATTGGTATACATTACAGATTGCAAACCCTCATGTGACAAGACTACATCAACATCAAATTTGCACCTATACGCATGGACAGAAAATTCAAAGCAATGACACTCACAAACAGTTGACTCTCCTTCTCGGGGTATTCACATTCAGTAAGTCAACCGAGTCCAAACAAATCTGCTTCCACAGAGGGTTTGCAACTGTGGGTGATAGAAAACAACAACAACAAAAAAATTAGAACGTTCAAGACCCAAACCGTAACTTTTAAAACCTTAAAAGACCAAGTGTGACCATATAGGCCCCAACCGCACCTTAAAAACCTTAAATAACCAAGTGTGACCAAATAGGCCCCAACCGCACCTTAAAAACCTTAAATAACCAAGTGTGACCATATAGGCCCCAACCGCACCTTAAAAACCTTAAATAACCAAGTGTGACCATATAGGCCCCAACCGCACCTTAGAAACCTTAAATAACCAAGTGTGACCAAATAGGCCCCAACCGCACCTTAAAAACCTTAAATAACCAAGTGTGACCATATAGGCCCCAACCGCACCTTAAAAACCTTAAATAACCAAGTGTGACCATATAGGCCCCAACCGCACCTTAAAAACATTAAATAACCAAGTGTGACCAAATAGGCCCCAACCGCACCTTAAAAACCTTAAATAACCAAGTGTGACCATATATGCCCCAACCGCACCTTAAAAACATTAAATAACCAAGTGTGACCATATAGGCCCCAACCACACCTTAAAAACCTTAAAAGACCAAGTGTGACCATATAGGCCCCAACCGCACCTTAACAACATTAAATAATCAAGTGTGACCATATAGGCCCCAACCGCACCTTAAAAACCATAAAAGACCAAGTGTGACCATATATGCCCCAACCGCACCTTAAAAACCTTAAATAACCAATAAAAACCATATAGGCCCAAACTGTACATTAAAAAAAAAAAAAAAAAATATATATATATATATATATATATATATTTCAATATATATATATATATATATATCAATATATATATATATATATATATATATATATATATATATCTCAATATATATATATATATATATATATATATATATATATATATCAATCAATATATCTATCAATCAATATATCTATCAATCAATATATATATATCAATCAATATATAAATCAATCAATATATAAATCAATCAATATATATATCAATCAATATATAAATCAATATATATATATATATATATATATATATATATATATATATACATATATACACACACATAAAGCAATATACATAAAACAAAAAAATATATTAATTGATATTTATTAATTGATTAATTGATGTACTTTATTAATTATTTGATTATTGCTTATGTATTTTTATTAGACATTATTTATTATACATATTACAGTGCTATTTATTTGCTATACATGTTACAGGATATTATCCTGTAACATGTATATCACATAAATAGCCCTGTAATATGTATAATACAAACAGGGTCACACAAGTTCACACTAACCTTTTTTGCCCTTACAGGCTTCTATACCTGCTTTGCTAATTTTTTTAAGACTCTGATTGGTTGAAATCAATGTCAATCAAAATTTCAGCCAATCAGAGTCCTTCAAAAAATAGAATAAAAGGAGGAGCGTGGGAAAAAATCAATTAGTCGCCGGGGAAGCTCCTTGTAGGAGGAGCTTCATTAGATTGTTGTTTTTTTTTTGTTAGAGCGTCAGGTTTTTTAGGTGGAGGCCTCTTGCAATGGGCCAGAATGGATGGACAATGGCTTCAATCAAGATGAGGACAAGGGCTTCTATCAAGATTGAAGGACATGGGCTTCAATCAAAATTGATTGGAATGCCCGACTATCCAGGGCAGAAGGCCACCGCTGGAGGGGTCAATTTGACAGGTAAGTATGTGCTGTTGTTTACTTTATTATTGTTTTTTTTCCCCTTCAATTATTTTTTTTTTATCTTTAAAAGTGACAGCCAATGTATTCTTTTTATTTTAACTGCAATGTTAAAGCTACATTGCCTGTTACTTTTAAAAATTGAATAAAAATATGGGGGGGGGGGGGGCTGTATTGTTGTTGTGTTTTTTTGTTGTGTTTTTTTTTTCTGTAAGGTAGGTGGGTTGCTAGTTGGGCATGGGTGGGGTGTGGGTCACTGGGTCAGGGTTGTAGGTAGGTGGCTTGGCTTGGTACTACCAAGCCACCTACCTATCACCCTGACCCAGTGACCACACCGCACCCTGGTCCAACTACTAAGTTGGTAGTTAGGTCAGGGTGGGGGTCATTAGGTCAGGCAGGCTGTTAGGTGGATTGCTAGTTGGGCTAGGGTGTGGTGTGTGGTCACTGGGTCAGGGTTGTAGGTCGGTGGCTTGCCTTGGTACTACCAAGCCACCTACCTACCCCCAAGACCAAGTGACCTCAGCTGGTAGAAGCTGGGTGAGACTTAGGTCAGGGTGGTTAGTGGGGTCACATCAGGGTTGGCACGGGGCCCCATGGGCCTCCTGTCCTTAGGGGGAGTGATGACTGGGTCTGGGGGGGTAGGAGTGACCGGGTCCGTCAGGCTTATGCTGGGTGGGTGACCACATGGTCCGTCGGTGACTGAGGTTGGCGGGCCTCCGAAGGGGGTGACCGGGGTGAAGGGGTCATCACCAGGCTTGGCACGAGGCCACATGGGTAATTGTGTGGCAGGCAGGCAGGCAGGCATAGTGGGGTACTACTAGGGTAACCCTAAGTTTATTAGGGGGACTAGGGGTTTGGCCAGGGCAGTTAGGACTTACTGTTGTAGGTTGGGTCAGTGACGTCAGTCTGAGTCGTTTCAGCCAGGGAGGTCTCAGTCTCATCGGTAGCAGGAAACGAAAAGAGGGCGGCTGGCTTATGGTGGTTTATATTAACAGGGGAGCTGTCAATCAAAATTAAACCCGAGGCTCTATTAGCTGGTGGGCGCCCTGGGCTAACGGTCTGGGTGGGGTTAGGTGGTTCTCCTGACAACTGTACAGCCTTCCATCATTGATTGGTCAATGATGGAAGACTGTCAGTCATTGAAATGGATACATTTTCACTGCCCATGCATAGCTTCTCCCTGGTTGGTGGGCGGAATCCATAAACGGTCATGACTCATTCATAGAGTCTAAAGGTTAGTGTAAGTGCAGTGTAATCTGATCACACAGCGTGCAGGGGAAAGCTACAATAGATAGTGTAGCACACAGCAGTTAATGCATACACACAAGGGGTTATCTTAAAGTGACAGTGTCCCAGGGAATAGTTTGCTTCATTCCTTACTTTAAAACACTTGAATGCTGATGTACACTTTATATTTAATTGTTATTTATGTTTTACTAATAAAATATTGTGGTTTTTTTATTGCAGGTCACGAAACAATTTGGGGGGGCGCTTGCCTCGACGCCCCTATGGACGAGCCGCTACTGGAACTGGGTTCTGTAATAGCCAAACCATTATTTTTAATTTTTCAAGATTCACTCAACACAGGGTCTATACCAGATGACTGGAGAAAAGCAGATGTGATACCTAGATTTAAAAAGGGAGCAAGAGCAAATACAGGTAGTTATAAACCAGTGAGCCTCACTTCTGTAGTGGGGAAGCTTTAGAAGGGTTAATAAGGGATGAAAATATCTATTTTAACACGATTATAAGTAAGAGTCAACATGGATTTATGAGGGATAGGTCATGTCAAACAAATCTAATTAGTTTCTATGAAGAGGTTAGTAGGAACCTGGATCAAGGCAACTCAGTGGATGTAGTCTTTTTGGATTTTGCAAAGGATTTTGATACAGTGCCACATGGGAGACTATTGTGCAAACTAAGAGATACAGGAATTGCAGTAAATATCTGCTCATGGATTGAGAGCTGGCTAAAAGACAGGAAGCAAAGGGTTGCTGTAAATGAAACATACTCCGATTGGACTAATGTGGTAAGTGGGGTTCCTCAGGGATCGGTATTAGGTCCTCTTCGTTTTAACATATTTATTAATGACTTAGAGGTGGGATTGGAATGTTCTGTCTTCATTTTCGCTGATGACATGAAGTTGTGCAAGGTAATTAAATCAGATAATGATGTGCTTTCCCTCCAAAGGGATTTACATAAAATTAAGGAATGGGCATCTAAATGGCAGATGAGATTTAATACGAATAAATGTAAAGTTATGCATCTGGAAAGGAAAAATAGCCATGCAATTTATAATCTTAATGGAGCAAATCTACCTGTATCAGATATTGAAAGGGATTTGGGAGTGCTTGGGGACAACCACCTAGGTAACAGTGCTCAAAGCCAAACAGCAGCTGCAAAGGCAAATACAATATTAGCATGTATTAAGAAGGGTATAGAATCAAGGGAAGCAAATATAATTCTGCCACTATACAAATCTCTAGTATGCCCTCATTTGGAATATGGAGTATAATTTTGGGCACCACTTAATAAAAAGGAATTTTTAGAGCTGGAAAAGGTACAGAGGAGGGCAACAAAACTAATAAAGGGAATGGAGATGCTAAGTTATGAAGAAAGACTAACCAATAGTGATGTCGCGAACATAAAATTTTCGGGTCGCAAATCGTGAATCCGAACCGCTGCAAATGTTCGCGAACCGGGCGAACCCGGTGAACCGCCATAGACTCCAATAGGCAGGCGGATTTTAAAACCCACAGGGACTCTTTCTGGCCACAATAATGATGGGAAATTTGTTTCAACGGGATCAACACCTGGACTGTGGCATGCCGGAGGGGGATCCATGGCAAAACTCCCACGGAAAATTACATAGTTGATGCAGAGTCTGGTTTTAAGGCATAAAGGGCATAAATTACCTAACATTCCTAAATTGTTTGAAGTGATACGACCAACCAAGTATTTTTTTCAATCTCCCTGTTCCAAAAATCCAGGCCTTATACATGCACCCTCATAGGTGCTGTAACAGGTATTAAACTGATGAGTAGTACTTAAAAACACGCCACTCCTATATGGTGGCACCTTTGATTGCACGTGCCGTGCCCAAAAATTTAAGTGATACGACCAACCAAGCATCTTTTTCCATCTCCCGGTTCTAAACATCCAGGCCTTATACACGCCCCCTGATAGGTGCTGTAACAGGTATTAAACTGATGAGTAGTATTTACAAACACACCCACTCATATATGGTGGCACCTTTGATTGCACGTGCCGTGCCCCAAAATTGAAGTGATACGACCAACCAAGCATCCTTTTCCATCTCCCGGTTCTAAAAATCCAGGCCTTATACACGCCCCCTGATAGGTGACGTAACAGGTATTAAACTGATAAGAGTAGTACTTACAAACACGCCACTCCTATATGGTGTTAGCTTTGATTGCACATTCCGTGCCCCAAAATTGAAGTGATACGACCAACCAAGCATCTTTTTCCATCTCCCGGTTCTAAAAATCCAGGCCTTATACACGCCCCCTGATAGGTGACATAACAAGTATTAAACTGATAAGGGTAGTACTTACAAACACGCCACTCCTATCTGGTGGTACCTTTGATTGCACGTGCCGTGCCCCAAATTTGAAGTGATACGACCAACCAACCATCTTTTTCCATCTCCCAGTTCTAAAAATCCAGGCCTTATACACGCCCCCTGATAGGTGCTGTAACAGGTATTAAACTGATAAGAGTAGTACTTACAAACACGCCACTCCTATATGGTGGCACCTTTGATTGCACCCGCCGTGCCCCAAATTTGAAGTGATACGACCAACCAAGTATCTTTTTCCATCTCCCGGTTCCAAAAATCCAGGCCTTATACACGCGCCCTGATAGGTGCTGTAACAGGTATTAAACTGATAAGAGTAGTACTACTTAACACACCTTATAATAATGCAGAGAGAGGCAACGCAGTGAGAGGAGTCTGAAGAAGAGGAGTCAGAGGAGGAAGGTGGCTTTGAGGAGGTGGAAGACCAAACACAGCAGGCGTCCCTGGTTCCAAAATTACCTAACATTCCTAAATTGTTTGAAGTGATACGACCAACCAAGTATCTTTTTCCATCTCCCGGTTCCAAAAATCCAGTCCTTATACACGCCCCCTGATAGGTGCTGTAACAGGTATTAAACTGATGAGTAGTACTTAAAAACACGCGACTCCTATATGGTGGCACCTTTGATTGCACGTGCCATGCCCCAAAATTGAAGTGATACGACCAACCAAGCATCTTTTTCCATCTCCCGGTTCTAAAAATCCAGGCCTTATACACGCCCCCTGATAGGTGCTGTAACAGGTATTAAACTTTTGTGCTTTAAAACATTAGGTATGATGTTGTATCGATCAGGTAGTGTAAGGGTTAGGCCCGCTTCACAGTGACAGACCAAACTCCCCGTTTAACGTACCGCAAACAACCGCAAACAGTCCATTTGCACAACCGCAAACTCCCCATTTGCACAAGGTTGGATACCAAGCTAGCCATGTCCGTTCCTTGTCCTTACTGATGTCATTGAAGGTCTCTTCCTCCACCCAGCCACCAAGGGTCCCCGAAAGGTGACAACAAGCCCCCTGGGACGCCTGCTGTGTTTGGTCTTCCACCTCCTCAAAGCCACCTTCCTCCTCTGACTCCTCTTCTTCAGACTCCTCTCACTGTGTTGCCTCTCTATGCATTATTATAAGGTGTGTTAAGTAGTACTACTCTTATCAGTTTAATACCTGTTACAGCACCTATCAGGGGGCGTGTATAAGGCCTGGATTATTAGAACTGGGAGATGGAAAAAGATACTTGGTTGGTTGTATCACTTCAATTTTGGGGCACGGCACGTGTAATCAAAGGTGCCACCAGATAGGAGTGGCGTGTTTGTAAGTACTACTCTTATCAGTTTAATACTTGTTACATCACCTATCAGGGGGCTTGCATAAGGCCTGGATTTTTAGAACCGGGAGATGGAAAAAGATGCTTGGTTGGTCGTATCACTTAAATTTTGGGGCACGGCACGTGCAATCAAAGGTGCCACCATATAGGAGTGGCGTGTTTGTAAGTACTACTCTTATCAGTTTAAAACTTGTTACGTCACCTATCAGGGGGCTTGGATATGGCCTGGATTTTTAGAACCGGGAGATGGAAAAAGATGCTTGGTTGGTCGTATCACTTCAATTTTTGGGCATGGCACGTGCAATCAAAGGTGCCACCATATAGGAGTGGCGTGTTTGTAAGTACTAATCTTATCAGTTTAATACCTGTTACAGCACCTATCAGGGGGCGTGTATAAGGCCTGGATTTTTAGAACTGGGAGATGGAAAAAGATGCTTGGTTGGTCGTATCACTTCAATTTTGGGGCACGGCACGTGCAATCGAAGGTGCCACCAGATAGGAGTAGCGTGTTTGTAAGTACTACTCTTATCAGTTTAAAACTTGTTACGTCACCTATCAGGGGGCTTGGATATGGCCTGGATTTTTAGAACCGGGAGATGGAAAAAGATGCTTGGTTGGTCGTATCACTTCAATTTTTGGGCATGGCACGTGCAATCAAAGGTGCCACCATATAGGAGTGGCGTGTTTGTAAGTACTACTCTTATCAGTTTAATACCTGTTACAGCACCTATCAGGGGGCGTGTATAAGGCCTGGATTTTTGGAACTGGGAGATGGAAAAAGATACTTGGTTGGTCGTATCACTTCAAATTTGGGGCACGGCGGGTGCAATCAAAGGTGCCACCATATAGGAGTGGCGTGTTTGTAAGTACTACTCTTATCAGTTTAATACTTTTTACGTCACCTATCAGGGCACGTGTATAAGGCCTGGATTTTTAGAACCGGGAGATAGAAAAAGATGCTTGGTTGGTCGTATCACTTCAAATTTGGGGCACTTTGTGACATTAGCTTCTTACACTCAAACATGTCCTTTACAGGCACCTGACTATGGGCAGATGAGCAGGAACTGCTCAAGGCGAGAGACGGAGTGGCGGATGGTTGAGAGGGGGCAAGGAGGACAGCAGTGGTTGACGTGGATGAAGATGCTGGACCAGGAGGAGGATGGCGGCTTTGAGTTTGTGTGCTGCTTGTACTCATGTGTTGTTCCCATTGGCGTTTGTGATGTGACATCATGTGCCTTCGCAAAGCAGCTATAACTAGGTGGGTGTTGGACTTCCCACGACTCAGTTTCTTTTGGCACAGGTTGCAAATGGCATCGCTGTTGTCAGAGGCAGACACACACAAAAAATGCAACACTGCTGAGCTCTGCGGTGACGGCATTCTTGTGCTGGCAACAGCATGCGTTGATTGGCGTGCTGTCTGGCTGACCCAGGGTGCTGATGCTTGCTGTCTGACTGTGCCAATAGCTCGTTGCTATGACCTCCCTCTGCTTCCAACTCGTCTCCTCCTACTCTCTGTCTCCCCATCTGAACTTTCCCCCTGTTCTTCTTCTCTTCTAGCGGGCACCCACGTGAAATCCACGGACGCATCGTCATCATCATCACCCGCCTCACTTGTATCTGACTACTGAACAAAGGAAGCAGCAGCGGGTACATCATCATCATCACATCGTACGTACATGTGTGTACTGCTGCCTGACTGAGACATATCCCTGTTATCTACATCCTCTGGCAATAATGGTTGCACATCACTCATTTCTTCAAACTGATGTGTAAATAATTCTTCTGACTGATCAATTGAATCGGCTGTGGTACTAGTGTTGGTGGTGGCGGCAGGCGGGTGTGTGGTAACTTGAGAGGTGCCCGAAGCTAAGCTGGAGGAGGATGGTGCGTCAATGTTCCAAGCGGAAGCTGTAGAAGATTGGGTGTCCTGTGTTAGCCAGTCAACTACATCCTCTGAACTTTTCAAGTACAGGGTAACTGGCCTTTGAACACTGGGCATTATTGTAGGGCCAAATGGAATCACAGCACCACGACCACGACGGCCCCTGCGGGGTGTCCTGCCTCTGCCTGTCATTTTTTTTCCGATTAGTGGTACTATGCGTTAAAGCTGCTGTGACAACAGATATGAGTGGCACTGTGCACTTGCAGAAGTTGGCAGAGTAGACTCTGTAGGCCTGACACAGACGCTTGCAGACAAGTAACTGCTATTCAATGTATTACAGTCAAAATTGTATTCTTTGTTTAAATGTGCACTACTGACTGTTACACCAGATATGAGTGGTGGCACTGACTGGGCAAGTGGGCACAGTATACAATGTGAGCCTAAGACACACACGCTGGCAGGCACGCAAATGAAATTAGATTACACAGAAAAAAAGTGTTGTTTTTTTTAAATGTAGACTGCTGGTACACCACTAGATTGGATTGGTTGAACTTGGCACAATACTTGTAAGCCTGACACACACACTGGCTAGCGGTCAGGCAAATGAACTTAGATTGGCGGTCAGGCAAATGAACTTAAATTTAAGAAAATACAATTATTGTTTTTTTAAATGTAGACTGCTGGTACCCCAACTAGATTGGATTGGTTGAACTTGGCACAGTGTATTTTAAAATGATGAGAAAAACATGTTCTGTAAACTAAATAAAAATCATTTTAGGAGGTTAAGAGAAAAAGAAACCGAATGGGGGGATACCGAGCAGAGCACACCATCTACAGCCCACTGGGAGACAAACTCATCCATTCCCCCAGTGGACAAAGCCAGGTGGTACTCTGCCCGGATAAGGGAGCGCACCAGCACCCGGAACATGGCCTCAGGTGACAAGGGAACCCCCCCTATCAAACACTGCTTCCTGGAATTATATATAGCCAATTTGGCTAATGCCAGGAGCAGGTTGACGAGGAGGTCCCTGGCCTTATTGCCCCGGGACACTGGGCGCCCAAAAATAAAAATGTGAGGGGAGAAATGCAGCTAGAACTGCAGGAGGAGGCCCCTCAAGAGTGACAAGAGGGGCTGCAGTCTGGCGCAACTAAAATAAATATGATACACGGACTCTCCCTTGCCACAGAATGGACAAGTGGAGGGAGAGTCCGTGAATTTAGCTAAGTACTCTCCCGTGCTCAGTGCACCATGGAGCACTCTCCAACTCAAGTCCCCGGTGGGTCGTGGAACTAAATCAGAATAAAGTTCCCTCCACCGGGGCCTCTTGCCCTCGTCAGCTGGTAGGACCCGCCTCCAGATGGTATCGGGACGGGTCACGAGGGCAAGGAAGTGCACTGTATGGAGCACGAGAGAATATAAGCTCTTCCTCGGCATGCCGCGAAAGCATGCCGAGGGTATGTCCCTCAACTTTGAGAGGTTGGGGACAGGAGGAGCCTGAGGGGAAACACGGGGCTTGTGTCCAATGCAAACAGCCGGAGCAGGGGTGTTGAAAGGTGCATGTGGCACTCCGGCCTGCAAAGCCCCGCAAAGGAAGGTGCGCGAGTCGGGGGAGATGGCATCCCTAATCTCCTGGAGCAAGCGCCCTGAGACTTTGGGCGTCACATATCCCAAACGGAGCACAAGCTCCTGGGGTGACACCCAATCAGAACGCCCGTATTCCAGGAGATCCCCGACTCGGGTCATCCGTGCATGACTAAGGCGGCGGATGATACAGGGGGACTGTAACATTGGAGCCCCCACTGCTGGATTAAATAGCAGGGGTTCCGTGAATATTTCATCCCCCAAAGGCACGCCCTGCCTGATCACGGAGACCATGCTCCAGGCCTTGAGGGTTTCCTGGTAGTATGCCGGCAACACAGAGAGGTCTCTCCCAAACCCCTCGGGCCTGATCAGAAATAATTGCCGGTCATACCCCAGGTTGCGCAACTGGCGATAAAAGCTGGATGCCAGTGCGCACCACTGCGGAGAGGGATCTGCATATAGGTATCTCTGCAGGTACTGAAGGCGGAAGGTGGACAACTGGGAGCACACACAAACTACTCCCTGTCCACCCTCCACCAAAGGCAGACTTGCCACCCCTGCAGAGACCCAATGCCTTCCCATCCAGAGGAAATCTAACAAATTCCTCTGGATATTGGTGACAAACTCGGGGGTCGGACTCAGACAAATCAGCCGGTGCCAGATCTGAGAAGCCACCAGCTGATTCACCACTAGAGTCCGCCCCCTAAGGGAAAGCATTTTTGCTAGACCCCTCCATCGTCCCAGACGAGAGAGGACACTGCCCTCTAACTCCCTCCAGTTGTCTGGGACGGAAGCGTCCGCAGCGGACAGGTAGACCCCCAGATATTTAATGACATCTGCCTCCCACGTGATGTCACGAAACGTGGGAGGCAAAGAGTCTACCTGTAAATTACCCTCTAAAAGGCCTGTGCATTTGGACCAGTTGATCTGAGCGGAGGAGGCAGCTGAATATACCTCCTGGCACTGTTTTGCTAGCTCAAGATCAACTGGATCCTGGGCCACGAGGAGCACATCGTCAGCATAAGCTGAAAGGACAATCCGCATGTCTGGATCTTTTAGCACCAGCCCTGTGAGCCTTTTCCTCAGTAGGCAGAGGAAAGGCTCAATGGCCAGTGCATATAACTGTCCAGACAAGGGACATCCTTGACGCACCCCTCGTCCAAATACCAAAGGTGCTGTTAGGGACCAATTGATTTTAAGTAAACACTCTGCAGAGGCGTACAGCGTTCTTATAAAGCCCACAAACTGTGGGCCAAAGCCGTACGCTTGCAGAGTGGCTATGAGGTAACCATGGTCCACCCTGTCAAACGCCTTCTCTTGATCTAAAGAGAGAAAGGCGAGTGACAGACCAGTCCTGCGAGAATAATGCAATAGATCCCGGACCAGAAAGATACTATCAAAGATAGTCCGGCCCGGGATCGCATAGGACTGGTCAGGGTGAACCAATTCTGCCAGCACAGACCCAAGTCTAAGCGAGATGGCTTTAGCTACAATCTTGTAGTCTGTGCTGAGCAGAGAGACCGGTCGCCAGTTCTTAATAAGCCGGAGATCCCCCTTTTTGGGCAGCAGGGCAAGTACTGCCCTGCGACAAGACAGGGGCATCTCCCCGGTCTCCAGGGCTTCCCCAAGGACCAGATGGAAATCAGGTCCCAGAGTCTCCCAGAAAAATTGGAAAAACTCTACAGTCAGTCCGTCCAGTCCTGGAGACTTCTCACAGGACATGGCACGGAGGGCTTCAGAGAGCTCTTGAAAAGATAGTGGTATATCAAGCCGCTCTCTTACACCCTCACTGACTGTGGGGAGCCCCTCCCATAGCACCCTGCAGGCGTCTGGAGAAATGGGATCCGGAGAGTAAAGATCTTTATAAAAGTTCCGGGCTCTATCCCGGATACTCTCCGGATCTGTAAGGGGGTCACCGTCTTCATCTAGAAGACAGGTGATGTGCCTACTGTTACCCCCCTTTTTCTCCAGTGAGTAGAAGAGGCGCGAGCCGCGGTCTAGATCTTTGAGAAAACCTAAGCGGCTGCGCACGTATGCCCCCTTGGCTTGGTGTCGTTCCAGGTCACAGAGGACACCCTTCCTCTCTACATACTCGCTCTGCAGGGATTGGTCCCTACAAGTGAACAGCCTCTGCTCCAGATGGAGTACCTCCCCCCGGAGTGACTCTAACTCAGCTTCGCGCTGCCCACTCGCACCCTTGGTATATTCCTGACACAGAAGTCGCAAATGAACCTTGCCCACGTCCCACCACAGTTTTAACGTGGCAAAGTCCCCCTTGCAACCCCTCCAGTCCGTCCAAAACTCCCGGATCAATGTCACGAGCCCCTGGTCCTTCAACAAAGCATTGTTGAAGTGCCAATAGGCGGCTCGTGGCGCTGTTGGCGTTAGCGCCACCGTCACAGACACACAGTTGTGGTCTGTGAACGGAGCCAGCCTAATGGCACAAGAACCGACTCGTGACATATAGTGACTAGATATATATAGTCTGTCGATCCGGGAGTGGGACACCAGACCGGCTCTCACCCTGACGTAGGTGAAACCGTCTGATGCCCCTGGGTTCTGCTCTCGCCAGATGTCCTCCAGGGAGAAGCGGGCGATGATCTCCCGCAGCGCTGACGCAGAAGGCGGGTACGGCTCTGGACTATTCCGGTCCAGAGCGTCGAGGGTGCAATTGAAATCACCCCCGAGTACCAAACACTCATCTGCGTCAACCGTCTCCAAAAACTGGGACAGTCTGGCGAGGAACCTCGCTCTCTCTGGCCCTCCAGCAGGGGCATATATATTAACTAGGTTAATAATGCTACCCTGCTCTCGGACCCGGAGGTGGATTAGACGGCCTGGGATAACAGCTTTCACAAGCAGCAGCTCTGGCTGAAAAGACTCTGAGAACAGGGTCACCACTCCACATGACGCCGATGTGAAGTGGCTGAAGAAGACCCTGCCTCTCCATTCCAGTTGCCACGAGGCCTCAGCCTCTGGAGTGGTGTGAGTTTCCTGCAGGAAGCTCACAGAGTACCCTCCCTGATATAAATAGGAGAGTACCTGGAACCTGCGGAAACTGTCTTGACAGCCATTGGTATTTAGCGTGCTGATGTGCAAAGCCATTACTGCGTGTCAGGAATTGTGCGTTCCTCAGACCCTTGAGACTGCTGATAGGACACGCACATTTTATAGAATTTCCGGACGCGGAGATGCTCCGCAGTCCCAGAATTCTTGGCCCTAGTGCTGACCACTAGATATTGCTGGAGAGAGTGGAGAATAAACGACATATTCTTCCACCTCTCCAAGGCCAGCCGCACCTTCCTTTTCTTTTGTCCATGAAGGGTGCTCTCAAGGAATAGATCTATTTCCTTGACAGGGATAACCCACCCAGAATCTGATGTTCCTTCTAGTGGGTCACCCCTGGGCTCCTCTTGGCTGAGGGCTTTTACTCCATCCTCCCCGGCTGGAGTCAGTTTCCTCAGCTTTATTCTCAGGGACCCCCTCTTAGATGATACAGAAGGAGTCCCTTTAGCACCCTTCAAGGTAAATAATGGACCCTTGGATTGCTGCTGCACCCCTGTAGCTTCAGGAGTGCATTCAGGGTTAGCTGGCTGGACAGCAGTGGCTGGCATGGCTTCCTTAATGGAAGCCTTGGAGGCTTTATATGCCTCCTCTGCCAGTTCCACCGCTGCTTGCTCAGCTTGGATGGCACCGATGTAAGGGTCAGTGGACGGCTGAGGAGGGTAGACAGGCTCTCCCATGATGTTAACAGGAAAACCTGTTTTATCACCCTCCCCCATTTCCACTTCCCCTTGTGCCACATCCCCCCTGACAGACAAATCCATGGGGTCCTGAATGGGGGTCATGCCTATATTCCCCCCCTCCAGTAGTGACTCGGCCTGGGGCTCTAACAAAGCCCGAGGTACGTCACTAGAGAGTGACACTGGAGGAGGAGACTGACTGGTGCCCTTGAAGCTCAGCACCTCAGGGACACTGACTACCCATTCAGCAGGGGCTTTGTTGGGACCCCCCTCAAAGGCCAGAGGCAGAACCTGATCTTTCTTGTCTACCCCTGCCTCCCTTGGGAGACCCTCTTGCCCCTGCATTTCCTCCAGACCCTTTTCCACATTAACCCCTATAGGGTCTGGAGAGAGAGATGTGTGGTCTGGCACCGGCTGGCTGAGCTTAATAACCGGGCCAGACAATGTCACTGGATGAGGAGGAGATGTTTTGTTCCTCTTCTTGCTTTTAGAGGGAGGTGCTCCACTATAGAGCACTTCCCACTTATCAGCAACCTCCCTGTTGGTTTTATGCTTCCTCTTCCTGGGGACGTCACTCCTGGAAGAGGAGCTGCCACTAGCTGCCTCCCCTGCAGAAGGCTTATTATCCCTCTGCTTACACTGTGCCCCCACACTAACTGATGTAATTATGATGGGGGCAGATTGGGACTTGGGAGATGCAGCTGTGACACTGGGAGGACCGGTGACATTCTTCCCCTTTTTCCCCGTGTCTGCAGTCTTGCTGGAGACCACAGACACAGATGGCTTTTTTGGGGAAGAAGGGGGTTTGGAGGCCGTGGTGGTGGCTTGAGGAACGGCCTCCTTGCCTGAGCTCTGTGGGGGGGGCTATGACCCTTGAGGTCCCCGCTGTTATGGGCTCAGCGGGGATGGGTGCCGTACTGACGGAGGTGCCATTTGCTGGGGCTGGGGCATGATGCTTTACATTAGGACAATTCCTACGTGTATGCCCCAACCCCTTGCAATGATAGCACTGCACCTCCGTAGTGCTGTAAAAAATCCTGTACAGCACCCCCTCAAATGGAACCCCAAAAGACCCCTCTATGTTTTCTGCGCCCTGAGGCAGGCACATTTGTACCTGCCTCTTGAAAGAGAGCACATGACGAAGTGCTCTCTCTCTGCACCCCAGGGGAATTTTAATAAATGGTGTTTTTACTTCCCCTAGGGTTAGCAGGTGGGGGCGCAGGAGGGAGTCTGGTAGGAAGGGGGGCACATTAGAGAGTGTTACTTTTGTGCCCAACCCTTCCAGGGGTTCTATTGGGACATATAATCCCCCCACTGTGATGCCTCTCTGTACAAGAATGTGAGCAGCAGCCAGCGTACGGGTAAAGAAAACTGCTTTCCCGTACATTTTGCTGGCTGCTACTATAACAGAGGGGCAGATGACGTTAGCTGCAGCACGCAGATAGATATCAATGCTGTAGACCCCAGACATCTGACATTTAACCCCATGCTTCCTAGTGATCTGCCCCTCAGCCCCAGCAGTGGTATTACTGGGGCCAGCAGAAACCACCTGTGACCAGGTATTAGCCACAGGGGTAGGTCTGCTGGCAGAACCACCAGGAGCTGGGGCTGCCTTATCTGCCTGGGGCCTATGCTGTGCAGTGCTGCAGCTAGGATTTTCAGGGGCCATTATTCCCCCTTTTGACCCCTGAGGCTTCTTAGTGGTCTTATCCCTCATGTTTAGACCCTTTTTTTTTTAGTTTATTTGTTTTATTTATTTTTATTTTGTTTTTTATGATTTTTTACTGTTTGCTTTTTTTTTTTTTTTTAAATATAAAAGTGGGAAAAAGAAACAAAAAGACAAAACTAAGGGAGACAAAATTAAGGGAGAGAGAGAGGTGATGCTTGGCAGTGGAAGGGTTAATGGCCTTTTGCAAGGTGTCTAATTGCAACAACACAGAGAACACAGAGGCTTTTTAACCCCTCTGTGTCTCTGTGTCAGATGTTAAAAAAGCCTTTTAAACAAAACTTCAAATTGTTTTCCCCCCCACTGCCTACAAAGATGATACTTGTCTTCTCTCCCCCCAAAACATAAAACCCAACACCAAACAAACAAAACTTTAACAAAACCTGAAAAACTTTAAAAAAAAAGTCAAAGTAAAAAAGCTCCAGGAGTGCAGGTGAAGTGCTAAGGGAGGGGTGTGGCAAAGTATCTAGGAGACAGCTCACTCTCCTGGGATAGAGAGCTGAGCCTGATTCCCAGAAAACTAAAACTTAAATTAAACTAAGAAAAATACCACAAAAACTCCCAAAAATGAACAACACCGTGCACAAAGTGCTTATAAACAGAAAGGTGTTAAAATAAAGCTTGTATTTGAGGGACTAAGACCCTAAAAAAAAGCCTTTTGTTTAGAGCTCAAGCATGCACACAACCTCTTGGCACAGTGTATTTTAAAATGATGAGATAACATTTTCTGTAAACTAAATAAAAATCATATTAGGAGGTTGAAAGAAAAAGAAACCGGATGGGGGGATACCGAGCAGAGCACACTATCTACAGCCCACTGGGAGACAAACTCATCCATTCCCCCAGTAGACAAAGCCAGGTGGTACTCTGCCCGGATACGGGAGCGCACCAGCACCCGGAACATGGCCTCAGGTGACAAGGGAACCCCCCCTATCAAACACTGCTTCCTGGACTTATATATAGCCAACTTGGCTAATGCCAGGAGCAGGTTGACGAGGAGGTCCCTGGCCTTATTGCCCCGGGACACTGGGCGCCCAAAAATAAAAATGTGAGGGGAGAAATGCAGCCAGAACTGCAGGAGGAGGCCCCTCAAGAGTGACAAGAGGGGCTGCAGTCTGGCGCAACTAAAATAAACATGATACACGGACTCTCCCTTGCCACAGAATGGACAAGTGGAGGGAGAGTCCGTGAATTTAGCTAAGTACTCTCCCGTGCTCAGTGCACCATGGAGCACTCTCCAACTCAAGTCCCCGGTGGGTCGTGGAACTAAATCAGAATAAAGTTCCCTCCACCGGGGCCTCTTGCCCTCGTCAGCTGGTAGGACCCGCCTCCAGATGGTATCGGGACGGGTCACGAGGGCAAGGAAGTGCACTGTATGGAGCACGAGAGAATATAAGCTCTTCCTCGGCATGCCGCGAAAGCATGCCGAGGGTATGTCCCTCAACCTCGAGAGGTTGGGGACAGAAGGAGCCTGAGGGGAAACACGGGGCTTGTGTCCAATGCAAACAGCCGGAGAAGGGGTGTTGAAAGGTGCATGTGGCAAAGCCCCGCGAAGGAAGGTGCGCGAGTCGGGGGAGATGGCATCTCTAATCTCCTGGAGCAAGCGCCCTGAGACTTTGGGCGTCACATATCCCAAACGGAGCGCAAGCTCCTGGGGTGACACCCAATCAGAACGCCCGTATTCCAGGAGATCCCCGACTCGGGTCATGCGTGCATGACTAAGGCGGCGGATGATACTGGGGGACTGTAACATTGGAGCCCCCACTGCTGCATTAAATAGCAGGGGCTCCGTGAATATTTCATCCCCCAAAGGCACGCCCTGCCTGGTCACGGAGACCATGCTCCAGGCCTTGAGGGTTTCCTGGTAGTATGCCGGCAACACAGAGAGGTCTCTCCCAAACCCCTCGGGCCTGATCAGAAATAATTGCCGGTCATACCCCAGGTTGCGCAACTGGCGATAAAAGCTGGATGCCAGTGCGCACCACTGCGGAGAGGGATCTGCATATAGGTATCTCTGCAGGTACTGAAGGCGGAAGGTGGACAACTGGGAGCACACACAAACTACTCCCTGTCCACCCTCCACCAAAGGCAGACTTGCCACCCCTGCAGAGACCCAATGCCTTCCCATCCAGAGGAAATCTAACAAATTCCTCTGGATATTGGTGACAAACTCGGGGGTCGGACTCAGACAAATCAGCCGGTGCCAGATCTGAGAAGCCACCAGCTGATTCACCACTAGAGTCCGCCCCCTAAGGGAAAGCATTTTTGCTAGACCCCTCCATCGTCCCAGACGAGAGAGGACACTGCCCTCTAACTCCCTCCAGTTGTCTGGGACGGAAGCGTCCGCAGCGGACAGGTAGACCCCCAGATATTTAATGACATCTGCCTCCCACGTGATGTCACGAAACGTGGGAGGCAAAGAGTCTACCTGTAAATTACCCTCTAAAAGGCCTGTGCATTTGGACCAGTTGATCTGAGCGGAGGAGGCAGCTGAATATACCTCCTGGCACTGTTTTGCTAGCTCAAGATCAACTGGATCCTGGGCCACGAGGAGCACATCGTCAGCATAAGCTGAAAGGACAATCCGCATGTCTGGATCTTTTAGCACCAGCCCTGTGAGCCTTTTCCTCAGTAGGCAGAGGAAAGGCTCAATGGCCAGTGCATATAACTGTCCAGACAAGGGACATCCTTGACGCACCCCTCGTCCAAATACCAAAGGTGCTGTTAGGGACCAATTGATTTTAAGTAAACACTCTGCAGAGGCATACAGCGTTCTTATAAAGCCCACAAACTGTGGGCCAAAGCCGTACGCTTGCAGAGTGGCTATGAGGTAACCATGGTCCACCCTGTCAAACGCCTTCTCTTGATCTAAAGAGAGAAAGGCGAGTGACAGACCAGTCCTGCGAGAATAATGCAATAGATCCCGGACCAGAAAGATACTATCAAAGATAGTCCGGCCCGGGATCGCATAGGACTGGTCAGGGTGAACCAATTCTGCCAGCACAGACCCAAGTCTAAGCGAGATGGCTTTAGCTACAATCTTGTAGTCTGTGCTGAGCAGAGAGACCGGTCGCCAGTTCTTAATAAGCCGGAGATCCCCCTTTTTGGGCAGCAGGGCAAGTACTGCCCTGCGACAAGACAGGGGCATCTCCCCGGTCTCCAGGGCTTCCCCAAGGACCAGATGGAAATCAGGTCCCAGAGTCTCCCAGAAAAATTGGAAAAACTCTACAGTCAGTCCGTCCAGTCCTGGAGACTTCTCACAGAACATGGCACGGAGGGCTTCAGAGAGCTCTTGAAAAGATAGTGGTATATCAAGCCGCTCTCTTACACCCTCACTGACTGTGGGGAGCCCCTCCCATAGCACCCTGCAGGCGTCTGGAGAAATGGGATCCGGAGAGTAAAGATCTTTATAAAAGTTCCGGGCTCTATCCCGGATACTCTCCGGATCTGTAAGGGGGTCACCGTCTTCATCTAGAAGACAGGTGATGTGCCTACTGTTACCCCCCTTTTTCTCCAGTGAGTAGAAGAGGCGCGAGCCGCGGTCTAGATCTTTGAGAAAACCTAAGCGGCTGCGCACGTATGCCCCCTTGGCCTGGTGTCGTTCCAGGTCACAGAGGACACCCTTCCTCTCTACATACTCGCTCTGCAGGGATTGGTCCCTACAAGTGAACAGCCTCTGCTCCAGATGGAGTACCTCCCCCCGGAGTGACTCTAACTCAGCTTCGCGCTGCCCACTCGCACCCTTGGTATATTCCTGACACAGAAGTCGCAAATGAACCTTGCCCACGTCCCACCACAGTTTTAACGTGGCAAAGTCCCCCTTGCAACCCCTCCAGTCCGTCCAAAACTCCCGGATCAATGTCACGAGCCCCTGGTCCTTCAACAAAGCATTGTTGAAGTGCCAATAGGCGGCTCGTGGCGCTGTTGGCGTTAGCGCCACCGTCACAGACACACAGTTGTGGTCTGTGAACGGAGCCAGCCTAATGGCACAAGAACCGACTCGTGACATATAGTGACTAGATATATATAGTCTGTCGATCCGGGAGTGGGACACCAGACCGGCTCTCACCCTGACGTAGGTGAAACCGTCTGATGCCCCTGGGTTCTGCTCTCGCCAGATGTCCTCCAGGGAGAAGCGGGCGATGATCTCCCGCAGCGCTGACGCAGAAGGCGGGTACGGCTCTGGACTATTCCGGTCCAGAGCGTCGAGGGTGCAATTGAAATCACCCCCGAGTACCAAACACTCATCTGCGTCAACCGTCTCCAAAAACTGGGACAGTCTGGCGAGGAACCTCGCTCTCTCTGGCCCTCCAGCAGGGGCATATATATTAACTAGGTTAATAATGCTACCCTGCTCTCGGACCCGGAGGTGGATTAGACGGCCTGGGATAACAGCTTTCACAAGCAGCAGCTCTGGCTGAAAAGACTCTGAGAACAGGGTCACCACTCCACATGACGCCGATGTGAAGTGGCTGAAGAAGACCCTGCCTCTCCATTCCAGTTGCCACGAGGCCTCAGCCTCTGGAGTGGTGTGAGTTTCCTGCAGGAAGCTCACAGAGTACCCTCCCTGATATAAATAGGAGAGTACCTGGAACCTGCGGAAACTGTCTTGACAGCCATTGGTATTTAGCGTGCTGATGTGCAAAGCCATTACTGCGTGTCAGGAATTGTGCGTTCCTCAGACCCTTGAGACTGCTGATAGGACACGCACATTTTATAGAATTTCCGGACGCGGAGATGCTCCGCAGTCCCAGAATTCTTGGCCCTAGTGCTGACCACTAGATATTGCTGGAGAGAGTGGAGAATAAACGACATATTCTTCCACCTCTCCAAGGCCAGCCGCACCTTCCTTTTCTTTTGTCCATGAAGGGTGCTCTCAAGGAATAGATCTATTTCCTTGACAGGGATAACCCACCCAGAATCTGATGTTCCTTCTAGTGGGTCACCCCTGGGCTCCTCTTGGCTGAGGGCTTTTACTCCATCCTCCCCGGCTGGAGTCAGTTTCCTCAGCTTTATTCTCAGGGACCCCCTCTTAGATGATACAGAAGGAGTCCCTTTAGCACCCTTCAAGGTAAATAATGGACCCTTGGATTGCTGCTGCACCCCTGTAGCTTCAGGAGTGCATTCAGGGTTAGCTGGCTGGACAGCAGTGGCTGGCATGGCTTCCTTAATGGAAGCCTTGGAGGCTTTATATGCCTCCTCTGCCAGTTCCACCGCTGCTTGCTCAGCTTGGATGGCACCGATGTAAGGGTCAGTGGACGGCTGAGGAGGGTAGACAGGCTCTCCCATGATGTTAACAGGAAAACCTGTTTTATCACCCTCCCCCATTTCCACTTCCCCTTGTGCCACATCCCCCCTGACAGACAAATCCATGGGGTCCTGAATGGGGGTCATGCCTATATTCCCCCCCTCCAGTAGTGACTCGGCCTGGGGCTCTAACAAAGCCCGAGGTACGTCACTAGAGAGTGACACTGGAGGAGGAGACTGACTGGTGCCCTTGAAGCTCAGCACCTCAGGGACACTGACTACCCATTCAGCAGGGGCTTTGTTGGGACCCCCCTCAAAGGCCAGAGGCAGAACCTGATCTTTCTTGTCTACCCCTGCCTCCCTTGGGAGACCCTCTTGCCCCTGCATTTCCTCCAGACCCTTTTCCACATTAACCCCTATAGGGTCTGGAGAGAGAGATGTGTGGTCTGGCACCGGCTGGCTGAGCTTAATAACCGGGCCAGACAATGTCACTGGATGAGGAGGAGATGTTTTGTTCCTCTTCTTGCTTTTAGAGGGAGGTGCTCCACTATAGAGCACTTCCCACTTATCAGCAACCTCCCTGTTGGTTTTATGCTTCCTCTTCCTGGGGACGTCACTCCTGGAAGAGGAGCTGCCACTAGCTGCCTCCCCTGCAGAAGGCTTATTATCCCTCTGCTTACACTGTGCCCCCACACTAACTGATGTAATTATGATGGGGGCAGATTGGGACTTGGGAGATGCAGCTGTGACACTGGGAGGACCGGTGACATTCTTCCCCTTTTTCCCCGTGTCTGCAGTCTTGCTGGAGACCACAGACACAGATGGCTTTTTTGGGCAAGAAGGGTGTTTGGAGGCCGTGGTGGTGGCTTGAGGAACGGCCTCCTTGCCTGAGCTCTGTGGGGGGGCTATGACCCTTGAGGTCCTCGCTGTTATGGGCTCAGCGGGGATGGGTGCCGTACTGACGGAGGTGCCATTTGCTGGGGCTGGGGCATGATGCTTTACATTAGGACAATTCCTACGTGTATGCCCCAACCCCTTGCAATGATAGCACTGCACCTCCGTAGTGCTGTAAAAAATCCTGTACAGCACCCCCTCAAATGGAACCCCAAAAGACCCCTCTATGTTTTCTGCGCCCTGAGGCAGGCACATTTGTACCTGCCTCTTGAAAGAGAGCACATGACGAAGTGCTCTCTCTCTGCACCCCAGGGGAATTTTAATAAATGGTGTTTTTACTTCCCCTAGGGTTAGCAGGTGGGGGCGCAGGAGGGAGTCTGGTAGGAAGGGGGGCACATTAGAGAGTGTTACTTTTGTGCCCAACCCTTCCAGGGGTTCTATTGGGACATATAATCCCCCCACTGTGATGCCTCTCTGTACAAGAATGTGAGCAGCAGCCAGCGTACGGGTAAAGAAAACTGCTTTCCCGTACATTTTGCTGGCTGCTACTATAACAGACTGGCTGATGACGTTAGCTGCAGCACGCAGATAGATATCAATGCTGTAGACCCCAGACATCTGACATTTAACCCCATGCTTCCTAGTGATCTGCCCCTCAGCCCCAGCAGTGGTATTACTGGTGCCAGCAGAAACCACCTGTGACCAGGTATTAGCCACAGGGGTAGGTCTGCTGGCAGAACCACCAGGAGCTGGGGCTGCCTTATCTGCCTGGGGCCTATGCTGTGCAGTGCTGCAGCTAGGATTTTCAGGGGCCATTATTCCCCCTTTTGACCCCTGAGGCTTCTTAGTGGTCTTATCCCTCATGTTTAGACCCTTTTTTTTTTAGTTTATTTGTTTTATTTATTTTTATTTTGTTTTTTATGATTTTTTACTGTTTGCTTTTTTTTTTTTTTTTAAATATAAAAGTGGGAAAAAGAAACAAAAAGACAAAACTAAGGGAGACAAAATTAAGGGAGAGAGAGAGGTGATGCTTGGCAGTGGAAGGGTTAATGGCCTGTTGCAAGGTGTCTAATTGCAACAACACAGAGAACACAGAGGCTTTTTAACCCCTCTGTGTCTCTGTGTCAGATGTTAAAAAAGCCTTTTAAACAAAACTTCAAATTGTTTTCCCCCCCACTGCCTACAAAGATGATACTTGTCTTCTCTCCCCCCAAAACATAAAACCCAACACCAAACAAACAAAACTTTAACAAAACCTGAAAAACTTTAAAAAAAAAGTCAAAGTAAAAAAAGCTCCAGGAGTGCAGGTGAAGTGCTAAGGGAGGGGTGTGGCAAAGTATCTAGGAGACAGCTCACTCTCCTGGGATAGAGAGCTGAGCCTGATTCCCAGAAAACTAAAACTTAAATTAAACTAAGAAAAATACCACAAAAACTCCCAAAAATGAACAACACCGTGCACAAAGTGCTTATAAACAGAAAGGTGTTAAAATAAAACTTGTATTTGAGGGACTAAGACCCTAAAAAAAAGCCTTTTGTTTAGAGCTCAAGCATGCACACAACCTTTTGGCACAGTGTATTTTAAAATGATGAGATAACATTTTCTGTAAACTAAATAAAAATCATATTAGGAGGTTGAAAGAAAAAGAAACCGGATGGGGGGATACCGAGCAGAGCACACTATCTACAGCCCACTGGGAGACAAACTCATCCATTCCCCCAGTAGACAAAGCCAGGTGGTACTCTGCCCGGATACGGGAGCGCACCAGCACCCGGAACATGGCCTCAGGTGACAAGGGAACCCCCCCTATCAAACACTGCTTCCTGGACTTATATATAGCCAACTTGGCTAATGCCAGGAGCAGGTTGACGAGGAGGTCCCTGGCCTTATTGCCCCGGGACACTGGGCGCCCAAAAATAAAAATGTGAGGGGAGAAATGCAGCCAGAACTGCAGGAGGAGGCCCCTCAAGAGTGACAAGAGGGGCTGCAGTCTGGCGCAACTAAAATAAACATGATACACGGACTCTCCCTTGCCACAGAATGGACAAGTGGAGGGAGAGTCCGTGAATTTAGCTAAGTACTCTCCCGTGCTCAGTGCACCATGGAGCACTCTCCAACTCAAGTCCCCGGTGGGTCGTGGAACTAAATCAGAATAAAGTTCCCTCCACCGGGGCCTCTTGCCCTCGTCAGCTGGTAGGACCCCGCCTCCAGATGGTATCGGGACGGGTCACGAGGGCAAGGAAGTGCACTGTATGGAGCACGAGAGAATATAAGCTCTTCCTCGGCATGCCGCGAAAGCATGCCGAGGGTATGTCCCTCAACCTCGAGAGGTTGGGGACAGAAGGAGCCTGAGGGGAAACACGGGGCTTGTGTCCAATGCAAACAGCCGGAGAAGGGGTGTTGAAAGGTGCATGTGGCAAAGCCCCGCGAAGGAAGGTGCGCGAGTCGGGGGAGATGGCATCTCTAATCTCCTGGAGCAAGCGCCCTGAGACTTTGGGCGTCACATATCCCAAACGGAGCGCAAGCTCCTGGGGTGACACCCAATCAGAACGCCCGTATTCCAGGAGATCCCCGACTCGGGTCATGCGTGCATGACTAAGGCGGCGGATGATACTGGGGGACTGTAACATTGGAGCCCCCACTGCTGCATTAAATAGCAGGGGCTCCGTGAATATTTCATCCCCCAAAGGCACGCCCTGCCTGGTCACGGAGACCATGCTCCAGGCCTTGAGGGTTTCCTGGTAGTATGCCGGCAACACAGAGAGGTCTCTCCCAAACCCCTCGGGCCTGATCAGAAATAATTGCCGGTCATACCCCAGGTTGCGCAACTGGCGATAAAAGCTGGATGCCAGTGCGCACCACTGCGGAGAGGGATCTGCATATAGGTATCTCTGCAGGTACTGAAGGCGGAAGGTGGACAACTGGGAGCACACACAAACTACTCCCTGTCCACCCTCCACCAAAGGCAGACTTGCCACCCCTGCAGAGACCCAATGCCTTCCCATCCAGAGGAAATCTAACAAATTCCTCTGGATATTGGTGACAAACTCGGGGGTCGGACTCAGACAAATCAGCCGGTGCCAGATCTGAGAAGCCACCAGCTGATTCACCACTAGAGTCCGCCCCCTAAGGGAAAGCATTTTTGCTAGACCCCTCCATCGTCCCAGACGAGAGAGGACACTGCCCTCTAACTCCCTCCAGTTGTCTGGGACGGAAGCGTCCGCAGCGGACAGGTAGACCCCCAGATATTTAATGACATCTGCCTCCCACGTGATGTCACGAAACGTGGGAGGCAAAGAGTCTACCTGTAAATTACCCTCTAAAAGGCCTGTGCATTTGGACCAGTTGATCTGAGCGGAGGAGGCAGCTGAATATACCTCCTGGCACTGTTTTGCTAGCTCAAGATCAACTGGATCCTGGGCCACGAGGAGCACATCGTCAGCATAAGCTGAAAGGACAATCCGCATGTCTGGATCTTTTAGCACCAGCCCTGTGAGCCTTTTCCTCAGTAGGCAGAGGAAAGGCTCAATGGCCAGTGCATATAACTGTCCAGACAAGGGACATCCTTGACGCACCCCTCGTCCAAATACCAAAGGTGCTGTTAGGGACCAATTGATTTTAAGTAAACACTCTGCAGAGGCGTACAGCGTTCTTATAAAGCCCACAAACTGTGGGCCAAAGCCGTACGCTTGCAGAGTGGCTATGAGGTAACCATGGTCCACCCTGTCAAACGCCTTCTCTTGATCTAAAGAGAGAAAGGCGAGTGACAGACCAGTCCTGCGAGAATAATGCAATAGATCCCGGACCAGAAAGATACTATCAAAGATAGTCCGGCCCGGGATCGCATAGGACTGGTCAGGGTGAACCAATTCTGCCAGCACAGACCCAAGTCTAAGCGAGATGGCTTTAGCTACAATCTTGTAGTCTGTGCTGAGCAGAGAGACCGGTCGCCAGTTCTTAATAAGCCGGAGATCCCCCTTTTTGGGCAGCAGGGCAAGTACTGCCCTGCGACAAGACAGGGGCATCTCCCCGGTCTCCAGGGCTTCCCCAAGGACCAGATGGAAATCAGGTCCCAGAGTCTCCCAGAAAAATTGGAAAAACTCTACAGTCAGTCCGTCCAGTCCTGGAGACTTCTCACAGAACATGGCACGGAGGGCTTCAGAGAGCTCTTGAAAAGATAGTGGTATATCAAGCCGCTCTCTTACACCCTCACTGACTGTGGGGAGCCCCTCCCATAGCACCCTGCAGGCGTCTGGAGAAATGGGATCCGGAGAGTAAAGATCTTTATAAAAGTTCCGGGCTCTATCCCGGATACTCTCCAGATCTGTAAGGGGGTCACCGTCTTCATCTAGAAGACAGGTGATGTGCCTACTGTTACCCCCCTTTTTCTCCAGTGAGTAGAAGAGGCGCGAGCCGCGGTCTAGATCTTTGAGAAAACCTAAGCGGCTGCGCACGTATGCCCCCTTGGCCTGGTGTCGTTCCAGGTCACAGAGGACACCCTTCCTCTCTACATACTCGCTCTGCAGGGATTGGTCCCTACAAGTGAACAGCCTCTGCTCCAGATGGAGTACCTCCCCCCGGAGTGACTCTAACTCAGCTTCGCGCTGCCCACTCGCACCCTTGGTATATTCCTGACACAGAAGTCGCAAATGAACCTTGCCCACGTCCCACCACAGTTTTAACGTGGCAAAGTCCCCCTTGCAACCCCTCCAGTCCGTCCAAAACTCCCGGATCAATGTCACGAGCCCCTGGTCCTTCAACAAAGCATTGTTGAAGTGCCAATAGGCGGCTCGTGGCGCTGTTGGCGTTAGCGCCACCGTCACAGACACACAGTTGTGGTCTGTGAACGGAGCCAGCCTAATGGCACAAGAACCGACTCGTGACATATAGTGACTAGATATATATAGTCTGTCGATCCGGGAGTGGGACACCAGACCGGCTCTCACCCTGACGTAGGTGAAACCGTCTGATGCCCCTGGGTTCTGCTCTCGCCAGATGTCCTCCAGGGAGAAGCGGGCGATGATCTCCCGCAGCGCTGACGCAGAAGGCGGGTACGGCTCTGGACTATTCCGGTCCAGAGCGTCGAGGGTGCAATTGAAATCACCCCCGAGTACCAAACACTCATCTGCGTCAACCGTCTCCAAAAACTGGGACAGTCTGGCGAGGAACCTCGCTCTCTCTGGCCCTCCAGCAGGGGCATATATATTAACTAGGTTAATAATGCTACCCTGCTCTCGGACCCGGAGGTGGATTAGACGGCCTGGGATAACAGCTTTCACAAGCAGCAGCTCTGGCTGAAAAGACTCTGAGAACAGGGTCACCACTCCACATGACGCCGATGTGAAGTGGCTGAAGAAGACCCTGCCTCTCCATTCCAGTTGCCACGAGGCCTCAGCCTCTGGAGTGGTGTGAGTTTCCTGCAGGAAGCTCACAGAGTACCCTCCCTGATATAAATAGGAGAGTACCTGGAACCTGCGGAAACTGTCTTGACAGCCATTGGTATTTAGCGTGCTGATGTGCAAAGCCATTACTGCGTGTCAGGAATTGTGCGTTCCTCAGACCCTTGAGACTGCTGATAGGACACGCACATTTTATAGAATTTCCGGACGCGGAGATGCTCCGCAGTCCCAGAATTCTTGGCCCTAGTGCTGACCACTAGATATTGCTGGAGAGAGTGGAGAATAAACGACATATTCTTCCACCTCTCCAAGGCCAGCCGCACCTTCCTTTTCTTTTGTCCATGAAGGGTGCTCTCAAGGAATAGATCTATTTCCTTGACAGGGATAACCCACCCAGAATCTGATGTTCCTTCTAGTGGGTCACCCCTGGGCTCCTCTTGGCTGAGGGCTTTTACTCCATCCTCCCCGGCTGGAGTCAGTTTCCTCAGCTTTATTCTCAGGGACCCCCTCTTAGATGATACAGAAGGAGTCCCTTTAGCACCCTTCAAGGTAAATAATGGACCCTTGGATTGCTGCTGCACCCCTGTAGCTTCAGGAGTGCATTCAGGGTTAGCTGGCTGGACAGCAGTGGCTGGCATGGCTTCCTTAATGGAAGCCTTGGAGGCTTTATATGCCTCCTCTGCCAGTTCCACCGCTGCTTGCTCAGCTTGGATGGCACCGATGTAAGGGTCAGTGGACGGCTGAGGAGGGTAGACAGGCTCTCCCATGATGTTAACAGGAAAACCTGTTTTATCACTCTCCCCCATTTCCACTTCCCCTTGTGCCACATCCCCCCTGACAGACAAATCCATGGGGTCCTGAATGGGGGTCATGCCTATATTCCCCCCCTCCAGTAGTGACTCGGCCTGGGGCTCTAACAAAGCCCGAGGTACGTCACTAGAGAGTGACACTGGAGGAGGAGACTGACTGGTGCCCTTGAAGCTCAGCACCTCAGGGACACTGACTACCCATTCAGCAGGGGCTTTGTTGGGACCCCCCTCAAAGGCCAGAGGCAGAACCTGATCTTTCTTGTCTACCCCTGCCTCCCTTGGGAGACCCTCTTGCCCCTGCATTTCCTCCAGACCCTTTTCCACATTAACCCCTATAGGGTCTGGAGAGAGAGATGTGTGGTCTGGCACCGGCTGGCTGAGCTTAATAACCGGGCCAGACAATGTCACTGGATGAGGAGGAGATGTTTTGTTCCTCTTCTTGCTTTTAGAGGGAGGTGCTCCACTATAGAGCACTTCCCACTTATCAGCAACCTCCCTGTTGGTTTTATGCTTCCTCTTCCTGGGGACGTCACTCCTGGAAGAGGAGCTGCCACTAGCTGCCTCCCCTGCAGAAGGGCTTATTATCCCTCTGCTTACACTGTGCCCCCACACTAACTGATGTAATTATGATGGGGGCAGATTGGGACTTGGGAGATGCAGCTGTGACACTGGGAGGACCGGTGACATTCTTCCCCTTTTTCCCCGTGTCTGCAGTCTTGCTGGAGACCACAGACACAGATGGCTTTTTTGGGGAAGAAGGGGGTTTGCAGGCCGTGGTGGTGGCTTGAGGAACGGCCTCCTTGCCTGAGCTCTGTGGGGGGGGCTATGACCCTTGAGGTCCCCGCTGTTATGGGCTCAGCGGGGATGGGTGCCGTACTGACGGAGGTGCCATTTGCTGGGGCTGGGGCATGATGCTTTACATTAGGACAATTCCTACGTGTATGCCCCAACCCCTTGCAATGATAGCACTGCACCTCCGTAGTGCTGTAAAAAATCCTGTACAGCACCCCCTCAAATGGAACCCCAAAAGACCCCTCTATGTTTTCTGCACCCTGAGGCAGGCACATTTGTACCTGCCTCTTGAAAGAGAGCACATGACGAAGTGCTCTCTCTCTGCACCCCAGGGGAATTTTAATAAATGGTGTTTTTACTTCCCCTAGGGTTAGCAGGTGGGGGCGCAGGAGGGAGTCTGGTAGGAAGGGGGGGACATTAGAGAGTGTTACTTTTGTGCCCAACCCTTCCAGGGGTTCTATTGGGACATATAATCCCCCCACTGTGATGCCTCTCTGTACAAGAATGTGAGCAGCAGCCAGCGTACGGGTAAAGAAAACTGCTTTCCCGTACATTTTGCTGGCTGCTACTATAACAGAGGGGCTGATGACGTTAGCTGCAGCACGCAGATAGATATCAATGCTGTAGACCCCAGACATCTGACATTTAACCCCATGCTTCCTAGTGATCTGCCCCTCAGCCCCAGCAGTGGTATTACTGGGGCCAGCAGAAACCACCTGTGACCAGGTATTAGCCACAGGGGTAGGTCTGCTGGCAGAACCACCAGGAGCTGGGGCTGCCTTATCTGCCTGGGGCCTATGCTGTGCAGTGCTGCAGCTAGGATTTTCAGGGGCCATTATTCCCCCTTTTGACCCCTGAGGCTTCTTAGTGGTCTTATCCCTCATGTTTAGACCCTTTTTTTTTTAGTTTATTTGTTTTATTTATTTTTATTTTGTTTTTTATGATTTTTTACTGTTTGCTTTTGTTTTTTTTTTTAAATATAAAAGTGGGAAAAAGAAACAAAAAGACAAAACTAAGGGAGACAAAATTAAGGGAGAGAGAGAGGTGATGCTTGGCAGTGGAAGGGTTAATGGCCTGTTGCAAGGTGTCTAATTGCAACAACACAGAGAACACAGAGGCTTTTTAACCCCTCTGTGTCTCTGTGTCAGATGTTAAAAAAGCCTTTTAAACAAAACTTCAAATTGTTTTCCCCCCCACTGCCTACAAAGATGATACTTGTCTTCTCTCCCCCCAAAACATAAAACCCAACACCAAACAAACAAAACTTTAACAAAACCTGAAAAACTTTAAAAAAAAAGTCAAAGTAAAAAAGCTCCAGGAGTGCAGGTGAAGTGCTAAGGGAGGGGTGTGGCAAAGTATCTAGGAGACAGCTCACTCTCCTGGGATAGAGAGCTGAGCCTGATTCCCAGAAAACTAAAACTTAAATTAAACTAAGAAAAATACCACAAAAACTCCCAAAAATGAACAACACCGTGCACAAAGTGCTTATAAACAGAAAGGTGTTAAAATAAAACTTGTATTTGAGGGACTAAGACCCTAAAAAAAGCCTTTTGTTTAGAGCTCAAGCATGCACACAACCTCTTGGCACAGTGTATTTTAAAATGATGAGATAACATTTTCTGTAAACTAAATAAAAATCATATTAGGAGGTTGAAAGAAAAAGAAACCGGATGGGGGGATACCGAGCAGAGCACACCATCTACAGCCCACTGGGAGACAAACTCATCCATTCCCCCAGTAGACAAAGCCAGGTGGTACTCTGCCCGATACGGGAGCGCACCAGCACCCGGAACATGGCCTCAGGTGACAAGGGAACCCCCCCTATCAAACACTGCTTCCTGGACTTATATATAGCCAACTTGGCTAATGCCAGGAGCAGGTTGACGAGGAGGTCCCTGGCCTTATTGCCCCGGGACACTGGGCGCCCAAAAATAAAAATGTGAGGGGAGAAATGCAGCCAGAACTGCAGGAGGAGGCCCCTCAAGAGTGACAAGAGGGGCTGCAGTCTGGCGCAACTAAAATAAACATGATACACGGACTCTCCCTTGCCACAGAATGGACAAGTGGAGGGAGAGTCCGTGAATTTAGCTAAGTACTCTCCCGTGCTCAGTGCACCATGGAGCACTCTCCAACTCAAGTCCCCGGTGGGTCGTGGAACTAAATCAGAATAAAGTTCCCTCCACCGGGGCCTCTTGCCCTCGTCAGCTGGTAGGACCCGCCTTCAGATGGTATCGGGACGGGTCACGAGGGCAAGGAAGTGCACTGTATGGAGCACGAGAGAATATAAGCTCTTCCTCGGCATGCCGCGAAAGCATGCCGAGGGTATGTCCCTCAACCTCGAGAGGTTGGGGACAGAAGGAGCCTGAGGGGAAACACGGGGCTTGTGTCCAATGCAAACAGCCGGAGAAGGGGTGTTGAAAGGTGCATGCTGCAAAGCCCCGCGAAGGAAGGTGCGCGAGTCGGGGGAGATGGCATCTCTAATCTCCTGGAGCAAGCGCCCTGAGACTTTGGGCGTCACATATCCCAAACGGAGCGCAAGCTCCTGGGGTGACACCCAATCAGAACGCCCGTATTCCAGGAGATCCCCGACTCGGGTCATGCGTGCATGACTAAGGCGGCGGATGATACTGGGGGACTGTAACATTGGAGCCCCCACTGCTGCATTAAATAGCAGGGGCTCCGTGAATATTTCATCCCCCAAAGGCACGCCCTGCCTGGTCACGGAGACCATGCTCCAGGCCTTGAGGGTTTCCTGGTAGTATGCCGGCAACACAGAGAGGTCTCTCCCAAACCCCTCGGGCCTGATCAGAAATAATTGCCGGTCATACCCCAGGTTGCGCAACTGGCGATAAAAGCTGGATGCCAGTGCGCACCACTGCGGAGAGGGATCTGCATATAGGTATCTCTGCAGGTACTGAAGGCGGAAGGTGGACAACTGGGAGCACACACAAACTACTCCCTGTCCACCCTCCACCAAAGGCAGACTTGCCACCCCTGCAGAGACCCAATGCCTTCCCATCCAGAGGAAATCTAACAAATTCCTCTGGATATTGGTGACAAACTCGGGGTCGGACTCAGACAAATCAGCCGGTGCCAGATCTGAGAAGCCACCAGCTGATTCACCACTAGAGTCCGCCCCCTAAGGGAAAGCATTTTTGCTAGACCCCTCCATCGTCCCAGACGAGAGAGGACACTGCCCTCTAACTCCCTCCAGTTGTCTGGGACGGAAGCGTCTGCAGCGGACAGGTAGACCCCCAGATATTTAATGACATCTGCCTCCCACGTGATGTCACGAAACATGGGAGGCAAAGAGTCTACCTGTAAATTACCCTCTAAAAGGCCTGTGCATTTGGACCAGTTGATCTGAGCGGAGGAGGCAGCTGAATATACCTCCTGGCACTGTTTTGCCAGCTCAAGATCAACTGGATCCTGGGCCACGAGGAGCACATCGTCAGCATAAGCTGAAAGGACAATCCGCATGTCTGGATCTTTTAGCACCAGCCCTGTGAGCCTTTTCCTCAGTAGGCAGAGGAAAGGCTCAATGGCCAGTGCATATAACTGTCCAGACAAGGGACATCCTTGACGCACCCCTCGTCCAAATACCAAAGGTGCTGTTAGGGACCAATTGATTTTAAGTAAACACTCTGCAGAGGCGTACAGCGTTCTTATAAAGCCCACAAACTGTGGGCCAAAGCCGTACGCTTGCAGAGTGGCTATGAGGTAACCATGGTCCACCCTGTCAAACGCCTTCTCTTGATCTAAAGAGAGAAAGGCGAGTGACAGACCAGTCCTGCGAGAATAATGCAATAGATCCCGGACCAGAAAGATACTATCAAAGTTAGTCCGGCCCGGGATCGCATAGGACTGGTCAGGGTGAACCAATTCTGCCAGCACAGACCCAAGTCTAAGCGAGATGGCTTTAGCTACAATCTTGTAGTCTGTGCTGAGCAGAGAGACCGGTCGCCAGTTCTTAATAAGCCGGAGATCCCCCTTTTTGGGCAGCAGGGCAAGTACTGCCCTGCGACAAGAAAGGGGCATCTCCCCGGTCTCCAGGGCTTCCCCAAGGACCAGATGGAAATCAGGTCCCAGAGTCTCCCAGAAAAATTGGAAAAACTCTACAGTCAGTCCGTCCAGTCCTGGAGACTTTCACAGGACATGGCACGGAGGGCTTCAGAGAGCTCTTGAAAAGATAGTGGTATATCAAGGCCGCTCTCTTACACCCTCACTGACTGTGGGGAGCCCCTCCCATAGCACCCTGCAGGCAGTCTGGAGAAATGGGATCCGGACAGTAAAGATCTTTATAAAAGTTCCGGGCTCTATCCCGGATACTCTCCGGATCTGTAAGGGGGGCACCGTCTTCATCTAGAAGACAGGTGATGTGCCTACTGTTACCCCCCTTTTTCTCCAGTGAGTAGAAGAGGCGCGAGCCGCGGTCTAGATCTTTGAGAAAACCTAAGCGGCTGCGCACGTATGCCCCCTTGGCCTGGTGTCGTTCCAGGTCACAGAGGACACCCTTCCTCTCTACATACTCGCTCTGCAGGGATTGGTCCCTACAAGTGAACAGCCTCTGCTCCAGATGGAGTACCTCCCCCCCCGGAGTGACTCCAACTCAGCTTCGCGCTGCCCACTCGCACCCTTGGTATATTCCTGACACAGAAGTCGCAAATGAACCTTGCCCACGTCCCACCACAGTTTTAACGTGGCAAAGTCCCCCTTGCAATCCCTCCAGTCCGTCCAAAACTCCCGGATCAATGTCACGAGCCCCTGGTCCTTCAACAAAGCATTGTTGAAGTGCCAATAGGCGGCTCGTGGCGCTGTTGGCGTTAGCGCCACTGTCACAGACACACAGTTGTGGTCTGTGAACGGAGCCAGCCTAATGGCACAAGAACCGACTCGTGACATATAGTGACTAGATATATATAGTCTGTCGATCCGGGAGTGGGACACCAGACCGGCTCTCACCCTGACGTAGGTGAAACCGTCTGATGCCCCTGGGTTCTGCTCTCGCCAGATGTCCTCCAGGGAGAAGTGGGCGATGATCTCCCGCAGCGCTGACGCAGAAGGCGGGTACGGCTCTGGACTATTCCGGTCCAGAGCGTCGAGGGTGCAATTGAAATCACCCCCGAGTACCAAACACTCATCTGCGTCAACCGTCTCCAAAAACTGGGACAGTCTGGCGAGGAACCTCGCTCTCTCGGGCCCTCCAGCAGGGGCATATATATTAACTAGGTTAATAATGCTACCCTGCTCTCGGACCAGGAGGTGGATTAGACGGCCTGGGATAACAGCTTTCACAAGCAGCAGCTCTGGCTGAAAAGACTCTGAGAACAGGGTCACCACTCCACATGACGCAGATGTGAAGTGGCTGAAGAAGACCCTGCCTCTCCATTCCAGTTGCCACGAGGCCTCAGCCTCTGGAGTGGTGTGAGTTTCCTGCAGGAAGCTCACAGAGTACCCTCCCTGATATAAATAGGAGAGTACCTGGAACCTGCGGAAACTGTCTTGACAGCCATTGGTATTTAGCGTGCTGATGTGCAAAGCCATTACTGCGTGTCAGGAATTGTGCGTTCCTCAGACCCTTGAGACTGCTGATAGGACACGCACATTTTATAGAATTTCCGGATGCGGAGATGCTCCGCAGTCCCAGAATTCTTGGCCCTAGTGCTGACCACTAGATATTGCTGGAGAGAGTGGAGAATAAACGACATATTCTTCCACCTCTCCAAGGCCAGCCGCACCTTCCTTTTCTTTTGTCCATGAAGGGTGCTCTCAAGGAATAGATCTATTTCCTTGACAGGGATAACCCACCCAGAATCTGATGTTCCTTCTAGTGGGTCACCCCTGGGCTCCTCTTGGCTGAGGGCTTTTACTCCATCCTCCCCGGCTGGAGTCAGTTTCCTCAGCTTTATTCTCAGGGACCCCCTCTTAGATGATACAGAAGGAGTCCCTTTAGCACCCTTCAAGGTAAATAATGGACCCTTGGATTGCTGCTGCACCCCTGTAGCTTCAGGAGTGCATTCAGGGGTAGCTGGCTGGACAGCAGTGGCTAGCATGGCTTCCTTAATGGAAGCCTTGGAGGCTTTATATGCCTCCTCTGCCAGTTCCACCGCTGCTTGCTCAGCTTGGATGGCACCGATGTTAGGGTCAGTGGACGGCTGAGGAGGGTAGACAGGCTCTCCCATGATGTTAACAGGAAAACCTGTTTTATCACCCTCCCCCATTTCCACTTCCCCTTGTGCCACATCCCCCCTGACAGACAAATCCATGGGGTCCTGAATGGGGGTCATGCCTATATTCCCCCCCTCCAGTAGTGACTCGGCCTGGGGCTCTAACAAAGCCCGAGGTACGTCACTAGAGAGTGACACTGGAGGAGGAGACTGACTGGTGCCCTTGAAGCTCAGCACCTCAGGGACACTGACTACCCATTCAGCAGGGGCTTTGTTGGGACCCCCCTCAAAGGCCAGAGGCAGAACCTGATCTTTCTTGTCTACCCCTGCCTCACTTGGGAGACCCTCTTGCCCCTGCATTTCCTCCAGACCCTTTTCCACATTAACCCCTATAGGGTCTGGAGAGAGAGATGTGTGGTCTGGCACCGGCTGGCTGAGCTTAATAACCGGGCCAGACAATGTCACCGGATGAGGAGGAGATGTGTTGTTCCTCTTCTTGCTTTTAGAGGGAGGTGCTCCACTATAGAGCACTTCCCACTTATCAGCAACCTCCCTGTTGGTTTTATGCTTCCTCTTCCTGGGGACGTCACTCCTGGAAGAGGAGCTGCCACTAGCTGCCTCCCCTGCAGAGGGCTTATTATCCCTCTGCTTACACTGTGCCCCCACACTAACTGATGTAATTATGATGGGGGCATTTTGGGACTTGGGAGATGCAGCTGTGACACTGGGAGGACCGGTGACATTCTTCCCCTTTTTCCCCGTGTCTGCAGTCTTGCTGGAGACCACAGACACAGATGGCTTTTTTGGGGAAGAAGGGGGTTTGGAGGCCGTGGTGGTGGCTTGAGGAACGGCCTCCTTGCCTGAGCTCTGTGGGGGGGCTATGACCCTTGAGGTCCCCGCTGTTATGGGCTCAGCGGGGATGGGTGCCGTACTGACGGAGGTGCCATTTGCTGGGGCTGGGGCATGATGCTTTACATTAGGACAATTCCTACGTGTATGCCCCAACCCCTTGCAATGATAGCACTGCACCTCCGTAGTGCTGTAAAAAATCCTGTACAGCACCCCCTCAAATGGAACCCCAAAAGACCCCTCTATGTTTTCTGCACCCTGAGGCAGGCACATTTGTACCTGCCTCTTGAAAGAGAGCACATGACGAAGTGCTCTCTCTCTGCACCCCAGGGGAATTTTAATAAATGGTGTTTTTACTTCCCCTAGGGTTAGCAGGTGGGGGCGCAGGAGGGAGTCTGGTAGGAAGGGGGGCACATTAGAGAGTGTTACTTTTGTGCCCAACCCTTCCAGGGGTTCTATTGGGACATATAATCCCCCCACTGTGATGCCTCTCTGTACAAGAATGTGAGCAGCAGCCAGCGTACGGGTAAAGAAAACTGCTTTCCCGTACATTTTGCTGGCTGCTACTATAACAGAGGGGCTGATGACGTTAGCTGCAGCACGCAGATAGATATCAATGCTGTAGACCCCAGACATCTGACATTTAACCCCATGCTTTCTAGTGATCTGCCCCTCAGCCCCAGCAGTGGTATTACTGGGGCCAGCAGAAACCACCTGTGACCAGGTATTAGCCACAGGGGTAGGTCTGCTGGCAGAACCACCAGGAGCTGGGGCTGCCTTATCTGCCTGGGGCCTATGCTGTGCAGTGCTGCAGCTAGGATTTTCAGGGGCCATTATTCCCCCTTTTGACCCCTGAGGCTTCTTAGTGGTCTTATCCCTCATGTTTAGACCCTTTTTTTTTTAGTTTATTTGTTTTATTTATTTTTATTTTGTGTTTTATGATTTTTTACTGTTTGCTTTTTTTTTTTTTTTTATATAAAAGTGGGAAAAAGAAACAAAAAGACAAAACTAAGGGAGACAAAACTAAGGGAGAGAGAGAGGTGATGCTTGGCAGTGGAAGGGTTAATGGCCTGTTGCAAGGTGTCTAATTGCAACAACACAGAGAACACAGAGGCTTTTTAACCCCTCTGTGTCTCTGTGTCAGATGTTAAAAAAAAAAAAAAAAAAGCCTTTTCAACAAAAATTCTAATTGTTTTCCCACCCACTGCCTACAAAGATGTTACTTGTCTTCTCTCCCCCAAAACATAAAACCCAAAACCAAACAAACAAAACTTCAACAAAACCTAATAAACTTTTTAAAAGAAAAAAAGTCAAAGTAACAAAGCTCCAGGAGTAAAGGTAAAGTGCTAAGGGAGGGGTGTGGCAAAGTATCCAGGAGACAGCTCACTCTCCTGGGATAAAGAGTTGAGCCTGACCCCCCAGAAAACTAAAACTTAAATTAAACTAAGAAAAAAACCACAAAAACTCCCAAAAATGAACAACACTGTGCACAAAGTGCTTATAAACAGAAAGGTGTTAAAATAAAACTTGTATTTGAGGGACTAAGACCCTAAAAAGCCTTTTGTTTAGAGCTCAAGCATGCACACAACCTCTTGGCACAGTGCTTGTAAGCAGGACACACACACTGGCTAGCGGTCAGGCAAATGAACTTAGATTGGTGTCAGGCAAATGAACTTAAATTTAAGAAAATAAAATTATTGTTTTTTTAAATGTAGACTGCTGGTACCCCAACTAGATTGGATTGGTTGAACTTGGCACAGTGTATTTTAAAATGATGAGAAAAACATGTTCTGTAAACTAAATAAAAATCATTTTAGGAGGTTAAGAGAAAAAGAAACCGAATGGGGGGATACCGAGCAGAGCACACCATCTACAGCCCACTGGGAGACAAACTCATCCATTCCCCCAGTGGACAAAGCCAGGTGGTACTCTGCCCAGATACGGGAGCGCACCAGCACCCAGAACATGGCCTCAGGTGACAAGGGAACCCCCCCTATCAAAATCTGCTTCCTGGACTTATATATAGCCAATTTGGCTAATGCCAGGAGCAGGTTGACGAGGAGGT
Organism: Discoglossus pictus; assembly: GCA_027410445.1. Lineage (NCBI taxonomy): Eukaryota > Metazoa > Chordata > Amphibia > Anura > Alytidae > Discoglossus > Discoglossus pictus. The sequence continues at coordinate 122,054,872 of CM050167.1, read as the reverse complement.
CCCTGGCCTTATTGCCCCGGGACACTGGGCGCCCAAAAATAAAAATGTGAGGGGAGAAATGCAGCCAGAACTGCAGGAGGAGGCCCCTCAAGAGTGACAAGAGGGGCTGCAGTCTGGCGCAACTAAAATAAATATGATACACGGACTCTCCCTTGCCACAGAATGGACAAGTGGAGGGAGAGTCCGTGAATTTAGCTAAGTACTCTCCCGTGCTCAGTGCACCATGGAGCACTCTCCAACTCAAGTCCCCGGTGGGTCGTGGAACTAAATCAGAATAAAGTTCCCTCCACCGGGGCCTCTTGCCCTCGTCAGCTGGTAGGACCCGCCTCCAGATGGTATCGGGACGGGTCACGAGGGCAAGGAAGTGCACTGTATGGAGCACGAGAGAATATAAGCTCTTCCTCAGGATGCCGCGAAAGCATGCCGAGGGTATGTCCCTCAACTTTGAGAGGTTGGGGACAGAAGGAGCCTGAGGGGAAACACAGGGCTTGTGTCCAATGCAAACAGCCGGAGCAGGGGTGTTGAAAGGTGCATGTGGCACTCCGGCCTGCAAAGCCCCGCGAAGGAAGGTGCGCGAGTCGGGGGAGATGGCATCCCTAATCTCCTGGAGCAAGCGCCCTGAGACTTTGGGCGTCACATATCCCAAACGGAGCGCAAGCTCCTGGGGTGACACCCAATCAGAACGCCCGTATTCCAGGAGATCCCCGACTCGGGTCATCCGTGCATGACTAAGGCGGCGGATGATACAGGGGGACTGTAACATTGGAGCCCCCACTGCTGGATTAAATAGCAGGGGCTCCGTGAATATTTCATCCCCCAAAGGCACGCCCTGCCTGATCACGGAGACCATGCTCCAGGCCTTGAGGGTTTCCTGGTAGTATGCCGGCAACACAGAGAGGTCTCTCCCAAACCCCTCGGGCCTGATCAGAAATAATTGCCGGTCATACCCCAGGTTGCGCAACTGGCGATAAAAGCTGGATGCCAGTGCGCACCACTGCGGAGAGGGATCTGCATATAGGTATCTCTGCAGGTACTGAAGGTGGAAGGTGGACGACTGGGAGCACACACAAACTACTCCCTGTCCACCCTCCACCAAAGGCAGACTTGCCACCCCTGCAGAGACCCAATGCCTTCCCATCCAGAGGAAATCTAACAAATTCCTCTGGATATTGGTGACAAACTCGGGGGTCGTACTCAGACAAATCAGCCGGTGCCAGCTGATTCACCACTAGAGTCTGCCCCCTAAGGGAAAGCATTTTTGCTAGACCCCTCCATCGTCCCAGACGAGAGAGGACACTGCCCTCTAACTCCCTCCAGTTGTCTGGGACGGAAGCGTCCGCAGCGGACAGGTAGACCCCCAGATATTTAATGACATCTGCCTCCCACGTGATGTCACGAAACGTGGGAGGCAAAGAGTCTACCTGTAAATTACCCTCTAAAAGGCCTGTGCATTTGGACCAGTTGATCTGAGCGGCGGAGGCAGCTGAATATACCTCCTGGCACTGTTTTGCCAGCTCAAGATCAACTGGATCCTGGGCCACGAGGAGCACATCGTCAGCATAAGCTGAAAGGACAATCCGCATGTCTGGATCTTTTAGCACCAGCCCTGTGAGCCTTTTCCTCAGTAGGCAGAGGAAAGGCTCAATGGCCAGTGCATATAACTGTCCAGACAAGGGACATCCTTGACGCACCCCTCGTCCAAATACCAAAGGTGCTGTTAGGGACCAATTGATTTTAAGTAAACACTCTGCAGAGGCGTACAGCGTTCTTATAAAGCCCACAAACTGTGGGCCAAAGCCGTACGCTTGCAGAGTGGCTATGAGGTAACCATGGTCCACCCTGTCAAACGCCTTCTCTTGATCTAAAGAGAGAAAGGCGAGTGACAGACCAGTCCTGCGAGAATAATGCAATAGATCCCGGACCAGAAAGATACTATCAAAGATAGTCCGGCCCGGGATCGCATAGGACTGGTCAGGGTGAACCAATTCTGCCAGCACAGACCCAAGTCTAAGCGAGATGGCTTTAGCTACAATCTTGTAGTCTGTGCTGAGCAGAGAGACCGGTCGCCAGTTCTTAATAAGCCGGAGATCCCCCTTTTTGGGCAACAGGGCAAGTACTGCCCTGCGACAAGACAGGGGCATCTCCCCGGTCTCCAGGGCTTCCCCAAGGACCAGATGGAAATCAGGTCCCAGAGTCTCCCAGAAAAATTGGAAAAACTCTACAGTCAGTCCGTCCAGTCCTGGAGACTTCTCACAGGACATGGCACGGAGGGCTTCATAGAGCTCTTGAAAAGATAGTGGTATATCAAGCCGCTCTCTTACACCCTCACTGACTGTGGGGAGCCCCTCCCATAGCACCCTGCAGGCGTCTGGAGAAATGGGATCCGGAGAGTAAAGATCTCTATAAAAGTTCCGGGCTCTATCCCGGATACTCTCCGGATCTGTAAGGGGGTCACCGTCTTCATCTAGAAGACAGGTGATGTGCCTACTGTTACCCCCCTTTTTCTCCAGTGAGTAGAAGAGGCGCGAGCCGCGGTCTAGATCTTTGAGAAAACCTAAGCGGCTGCGCACGTATGCCCCCTTGGCCTGGTGTCGTTCCAGGTCACAGAGGACACCCTTCCTCTCTACATACTCGCTCTGCAGGGATTGGTCCCTACAAGTGAACAGCCTCTGCTCCAGATGGAGTACCCCCCCCCCAGGAGTGACTCTAACTCAGCTTCGCGCTGCCCACTCGCACCCTTGGTATATTCCTGACACAGAAGTCGCAAATGAACCTTGCCCACGTCCCACCACAGTTTTAACGTGGCAAAGTCCCCCTTGCAACCCCTCCAGTCCGTCCAAAACTCCCGGATCAATGTCACGAGCCCCTGGTCCTTCAACAAAGCATTGTTGAAGTGCCAATAGGTGGCTCGTGGCGCTGTTGGCATTAGCGCCACCGTCACAGACACACAGTTGTGGTCTGTGAACGGAGCCAGCCTAATGGCACAAGAACCGACTCGTGACATATAGTGACTAGATATATATAGTCTGTCGATCCGGGAGTGGGACACCAGACCGGCTCTCACCCTGACGTAGGTGAAACCGTCTGATGCCCCTGGGTTCTGCTCTCGCCAGATGTCCTCCAGGGAGAAGCGGGCGATGATCTCCCGCAGCGCTGACGCAGAAGGCGGGTACGGCTCTGGACTATTCCGGTCCAGAGCATCGAGGGTGCAATTGAAATCACCCCCAAAGTACCAAACACTCATCTGCGTCAACCGTCTCCAAAAACTGGGACAGTCTGGCGAGGAACCTCTCTCTCTCGGGCCCTCCAGCAGGGGCATATATATTAACTAGGTTAATAATGCTACCCTGCTCTCGGACCCTGAGGTGGATTAGACGGCCTGGGATAACAGCTTTCACAAGCAGCAGCTCTGGCTGAAAAGACTCTGAGAACAGGGTCACCACTCCACATGACGCCGATGTGAAGTGGCTGAAGAAGACCCTGCCTCTCCATTCCAGTTGCCACGAGGCCTCAGCCTCTGGAGTGGTGTGAGTTTCCTGCAGGAAGCTCACAGAGTACCCTCCCTGATATAAATAGGAGAGTACCTGGAACCTGCGGAAACTGTCTTGACAGCCATTGGTATTTAGCGTGCTGATGTGCAAAGCCATTACTGCGTGTCAGGAATTGTGCGTTCCTCAGACCCTTGAGACTGCTGATAGGACACGCACATTTTATAGAATTTCCGGACGCGGAGATGCTCCGCAGTCCCAGAATTCTTGGCCCTAGTGCTGACCACTAGATATTGCTGGAGAGAGTGGAGAATAAACAACATATTCTTCCACCTCTCCAAGGCCAGCCGCACCTTCCTTTTCTTTTGTCCATGAAGGGTGCTCTCAAGGAATAGATCTATTTCCTTGACAGGGATAACCCACCCAGAATCTGATGTTCCTTCTAGTGGGTCACCCCTGGGCTCCTCTTGGCTGAGGGCTTTTACTCCATCCTCCCCGGCTGGAGTCAGTTTCCTCAGCTTTATTCTCAGGGACCCCCTCTTAGATGATACAGAAGGAGTCCCTTTAGCACCCTTCAAGGTAAATAATGGACCCTTGGATTGCTGCTGCACCCCTGTAGCTTCAGGAGTGCATTCAGGGGTAGCTGGCTGGACAGCAGTGGCTGGCATGGCTTCCTTAATGGAAGCCTTGGAGGCTTTATATGCCTCCTCTGCCAGTTCCACCGCTGCTTGCTCAGCTTGGATGGCACCGATGTTAGGGTCAGTGGACGGCTGAGGAGGGTAGACAGGCTCTCCCATGATGTTAACAGGAATTCCTGTTTTATCACCCTCCCCCATTTCCACTTCCCCTTGTGCCACATCCCCCCTGACAGACAAATCCATGGGGTCCTGAATGGGGGTCATGCCTATATTCCCCCCCTCCAGTAGTGACTCGGCCTGGGGCTCTAACAAAGCCCGAGGTACGTCACTAGAGAGTGACACTGGAGGAGGAGACTGACTGGTGCCCTTGAAGCTCAGCACCTCAGGGACACTGACTACCCATTCAGCAGGGGCTTTGTTGGGACCCCCCTCAAAGGCCAGAGGCAGAACCTGATCTTTCTTGTCTACCCCTGCCTCACTTGGGAGACCCTCTTGCCCCTGCTTTTCCTCCAGACCCTTTTCCACATTAACCCCTATAGGGTCTGGAGAGAGAGATGTGTGGTCTGGCACCGGCTGGCTGAGCTTAAAAACCGGGCCAGACAATGTCACCGGATGAGGAGGAGATGTTTTGTTCCTCTTCTTGCTTTTAGAGGGAGGTGCTCCACTATAGAGCACTTCCCACTTATCAGCAACCTCCCTGTTGGTTTTATGCTTCCTCTTCCTGGGGACGTCACTCCTGGAAGAGGAGCTGCCACTAGCTGCCTCCCCTGCAGAGGGCTTATTATCCCTCTGCTTACACTGTGCCCCCACACTAACTGATGTAATTAGGATGGGGGCAGATTGGGACTTGGGAGATGCAGCTGTGACACTGGGAGGACCGGTGACATTCTTCCCCTTTTTCCCCGTGTCTGCAGTCTTGCTGGAGACCACAGACACAGATGGCTTTTTTGGGGAAGAAGGGGGTTTGGAGGCCGTGGTGGTGGCTTGAGGAACGGCCTCCTTGCCTGAGCTCTGTGGGGGGGGCTATGACCCTTGAGGTCCCCGCTGTTATGGGCTCAGCGGGGATGGGTGCCGTACTGACGGAGGTGCCATTTGCTGGGGCTGGGGCATGATGCTTTACATTAGGACAATTCCTACGTGTATGCCCCAACCCCTTGCAATGATAGCACTGCACCTCCGTAGTGCTGTAAAAAATCCTGTACAGCACCCCCTCAAATGGAACCCCAAAAGACCCCTCTATGTTTTCTGCGCCCTGAGGCAGGCACATTTGTACCTGCCTCTTGAAAGAGAGCACATGACGAAGTGCTCTCTCTCTGCACCCCAGGGGAATTTTAATAAATGGTGTTTTTACTTCCCCTAGGGTTAGCAGGTGGGGGCACAGGAGGGAGTCTGGTAGGAAGGGGGGCACATTAGAGAGTGTTACTTTTGTGCCCAACCCTTCCAGGGGTTCTATTGGGACATATAATCCCCCCACTGTGATGCCTCTCTGTACAAGAATGTGAGCAGCAGCCAGCGTACGGGTAAAGAAAACTGCTTTCCCGTACATTTTGCTGGCTGCTACTATAACAGAGGGGCTGATGACGTTAGCTGCAGCACGCAGATAGATATCAATGCTGTAGACCCCAGACATCTGACATTTAACCCCATGCTTCCTAGTGATCTGCCCCTCAGCCCCAGCAGTGGTATTACTTGGGCCAGCAGAAACCACCTGTGACCAGGTATTAGCCACAGGGGTAGGTCTGCTGGCAGAACCACCAGGAGCTGGGGCTGCCTTATCTGCCTGGGGCCTATGCTGTGCAGTGCTGCAGCTAGGATTTTCAGGGGCCATTATTCCCCCTTTTGACCCCTATGGCTTCTTAGTGGTCTTATCCCTCATGTTTAGACCCTTTTTTTTTTAGTTTATTTGTTTTATTTATTTTTATTTTGTGTTTTATGATTTTTTACTGTTTGCTTTTTTTTTTTTTATATATAAAAGTGAGAAAAAGAAACAAAAAGACAAAACTAAGGGAGACAAAACTAAGGGAGAGAGAGAGGTGATGCTTGGCAGTGGAAGGGTTAATGGCCTGTTGCAAGGTGTCTAATTGCAACAACACAGAGAACACAGAGGCTTTTTAACCCCTCTGTGTCTCTGTGTCAGATGTTAAAAAAAAAAAAAAAAGCCTTTTCAACAAAAATTCTAATTGTTTTCCCCCCCACTGCCTACAAAGATGTTACTTGTCTTCTCTCCCCCAAAACATAAAACCCAACACCAAACAAACAAAACTTCAACAAAACCTAATAAACTTTTTAAAAGAAAAAAAGTCAAAGTAACAAAGCTCCAGGAGTAAAGGTAAAGTGCTAAGGGAGGGGTGTGGCAAAGTATCCAGGAGACAGCTCACTCTCCTGGGATAAAGAGTTGAGCCTGACCCCCAGAAAACTAAAACTTAAATTAAACTAAGAAAAAAACCACAAAAACTCCCAAAAATGAACAACACCGTGCACAAAGTGCTTATAAACAGAAAGGTGTTAAAATAAAACTTGTATTTGAGGGACTAAGACCCTAAAAAGCCTTTTGTTTAGAGCTCAAGCATGCACACAACCTCTTGGCACAGTACTTGTAAGCAGGACACACACACTGGCTAGCGATCAGGCAAATGAACTTAGATTGGCGGTCAGGCAAATGAACTTAAATTTAAGAAAATAAAATTATTGTTTTTTTAAATGTAGACTGCTGGTACCCCAACTAGATTGGATTGGTTGAACTTGGCACAGTACTTGTAAGCCTGACACACACACTGGCTAGCGGTCAGGCAAATGAAATTAGATTGGCGGTCAGACAAATGAACTTAGATTTATGAAAATAAAATTATTGTTTTTTTAAATGTAGACTGCTGGTACCCCAACTAGATTGGATTGGTTGAACTTGGCACAGTACTTGTAAGCCTGACACACACACTAGCTAGCGTCAGGCAAAGGAACTTAGATTGGCGGTCAGGCAAATTAACTTAGATTTAAGAAAATACAATTATTGTTTTTTTAAATGTAGACTGCAGATACACCACTAGATTGGATTGGTTGAACTTGGCACAATACTTGTAAGCCTGACACACACACTGGCTAGCGGTCAGGCAAATGAACTTAGATTGGCGGTCAGGAAAATGAACTAAGATTTAACAAAATAAAAGTTTTGGTTTTTTTAAAGTATAGAAAACAACAAAGTCAGAGGTGCTCATCAGAGTACGAACCAACCTTAATAGGTTAGTTCTATAGCCATGATAAGCTACTCTGAGAGCAACCTCTTTTAGCTCACTTGTGCCCTTCACAGTGAGAAATATCCTGTAGTATATCAGTCTGGTCCCACTCAAAAGAGTGACCCAGCCCCGAAATACCAGGCAATTCTACCCTTAACCAATTGAAACAGCAAACGCCAGATGCGTTTCGGCCTTTATGGGCCTCGTCAGTGAGGTGCACCTTAACTCCCTAAGGCACAGTGAGTAAGGGGTCCACATCTGGTGTCCCCTATTACCCTTAGGGAGACTAAACCCTGAAGGTAATTTGCATATAGAAAACAACAAAGTCAGAGGTGCTCATCAGAGAACGAACCAACCTTAATAGGTTAGTTCTATAGCCATGATAAGCTACTCTGAGAGCAATCTCTTTTAGCTCACTTGTGCCCTTCACAGGGAGAAATATCCTGTAGTATATCAGTCTGGTCCCACTCAAAAGAGTGACCCAGCCTCGAAATACCAGGCAATTCTACCCTGAACAGAAGAAACAGCAAACCCCAGACGCGTTTCGGCCTTTATGGGCCTCGTCAGTGATGTGCAGCTGAACTCCCTAAAGCACAGTGAGCAAGGGGTCCACGTCTGGAGTCCCCTATTACCCTTAGGGAGACTAAACCATATAGAAAACAACAAAGTCAGATGTGCTCATCAGAGAACTAAAAGTGAGCTAAAAGAGGTTGCTCTCAGAGTAACTTATATTGGCTATAGAACCAACCTATTAAGGTTGGTTCGTTCTCTGATGAGCACCTCTGACTTTGTTGTTTTTTAAAAGTAGACAACTAGTTAACAAGATTGTATTGGTTGCACTGTGCACACACATTATAAGCTGTGAGCCTGACACACACACTTTCTAGCAGGGGCTAGCAGGGAGACAGGCAAATGAAGTTAGATTAGACAGAAAAAAACAAACAAAAAAAATGATGTTATAGCCCTAAAAAGGGCTTTTTGGGGTGCTCTGTTTACAGCAGAGATCTGATGAGTCCTTCAGCACTCGCACTGGACACTGAATAAACTTGCCTAGCTATTGATTTCCCTATTCAATCAGCATCACCTACACTCTCCCTCCTCTCAGTAGGACTGCAAGTTAGTTATGATTCCACAATGGCTGCTGTCCATGAGGTAGAAGGGTCTGGAAGGCAGGGTATGATGCTGATTGGCTGGAATGTGTCTGCTGACTGTGAGGTGCAGGGTCAAAGTTTGCTCAATGATCAAGTATAGGGGGTGGATTGAACATTGCATATGTTCGCAGTTCGCCGCGAATGCGAGCATGCTATGTTCGCCGGGAACAGTCCGTCGGCGAACTATTCGCAACATCTCTACTAACCAAATTAAAGAGGAGATATGATTACCTTATGTAAATACATCCAGGGTCAGTATAAAGATTTGTCAAGAGAGCTTTTTGTGCCAAGAGGTTTTCAACTGACAAGAGGACATCCCTTGAGGTTAGAGGTAAAAAGATTCCACCTTAGAGAAAGAAAAGGGTTCTTCACAGTAAGGGTGGGTAATCTGTGGAATTCTCTACCAGAGGTGGTGGTGACAGCAGATTCGATAGATAACTTTAAAAGGGGACTGGATTTATTTCTAATTAAAAAGGGAATTCAGGGTTATCATTGATAATTAGAGAGACAGTATTGATCTAGGGAGAAATCCGATAGCCAGTATCTGGAGTCAGGAAGGAATTAATTTTTTTTCCCCTATGAGACGATTGGCTCACTTGTTTTTTTTTCTTTCTGTTTGCCATCCTCTGGATTAATTAATAATAAAAAAAAAAAAAAAAAAAAAATTAAATAATTGATTAAGAATTAATTAACAACTAATAATTAATATTTAATCCGCATATTGCAGATCAGTGGAGATCTTAAAAGATTGAACTTGATGGACTGAAAGTGTTTTTTCAACCTTAATTACTATGTAACTATGTAACTATGTAACTATATCATGACAGCAGATTATTATTATTATAGTTCATTTATGACGACATATTCCGTAGCGCTGTACATAAACTAAGTTCAGACAAAGATAAATATAAGTTAACATATAGCAAAGGAAGTAGGGCCCTGTCTAGGAATCCAATGTCCACAGTGAATTCCCAAAGTACTTAGGATAGAAACTTGCAGAGTGAGTAGTAAAACAGAGAGAGAGAAGTGATAAGCGTGTTCGGGTGGAAGGTGATACGCTTCTTTAAAGAGATGCGCTTTAAGTGAGGTTTTAAATGTTTTGAGGCAAGAGGATAATCTGGTGGAGTGAGGCAAGGGGTTTCAGAGACTAGGGGCAGCATGAGAAAAGTCCTGGAGGAGGGAGTGAGAGGAGGGGACAAGAGTTGTAGAAAGAAGAAGGTCATTAGCATAACGAAGACGGCGGGTGGGGGAGTATTTGGAGATGAGAGCAGAGATGTAAGGAGGAGCGTTATTGTTGGATTAATGGATTGAAGTGGAGATAGTCGGGTGATGGGTAGGCTAACAAGATAAGTACAGCAGATAAGTACAGTCACCCCTGGGTAGATCCTCTACCATTCACTCTACACATCATAGGTGGTGCAGAGCCTCAAAACTTCTGAAGTCTAACATACTAATCTGCATATGTAAGTTATAATTTATTTTCTGACTTAATTGGTATTCAGTAACTAATTAACAAGTGAAACACTATTGTATGAGCAGTACAGTGATAATGTAATGCATCTTAATATTTTTATTTCTCTGCTTTTACTGTGGTGTTTTTTTTTTTTTTTGGTTCTGTATATGTATGTTTTCATGATAATTAATTAATGAAATCATAAATTAATATACTTTACCTATTTGTAATGAATATATGCAGCAAGCATGTGCTGAAGAGCTAACAATCTGTTTTGATGTTCCTGCAGCATACAATGTAGATTTGCACTGTTGTTGAGCTGAGGTGTAAGTGTTAGCAATGTGTGCAGTGTGTAGTGTAAATAGGCTGTGTGCACAAGTGGAAACCGTTTGTGTAGCTGTGTAGTTCCGCACTCTATAAATTAGTGTTGTAAAATGGCGGCGATTGTGTGGGTGTGGATGATTTAGCATCCTGGCTAATAGGGTATTTTGTACCTCGTACCGGTATTTTTTTAAGTTGTATGTGCTTGGTGGTGTTTTGCGGGTTTAGGGGTCATGTAGCCTCGTTTTTGTTTTTTTTCGGTGGCCATTTTTTCACTCACTGAGGGGATTTTTGAGTGTTTAAATTTGCGTGCAACCTGACTCCTAGACGTCCTGACTGTCCCCCCTTGCTGTGTATAATGTTTTTGTTTTATTTTTGTGTGTATTTTGTGTTTTTTTAATGTTTTCCCTGTGCTCGGTTCGTCCGTTAAGTTTTTTTTTTTGTAAGTCCGTAATTTTTTTTTTCTAAGTCCTGCGGCTTGTTTCGTCCATTAAGTATTTTTTTTGTAAGTCCCGCGGCTATGCTCTAAACACAGAGGCAGAAGAGGCTGATATTGTCCGATTCTACAAGGATATTCAATACCTCATAGATATACTGTAACATCAACAACAAATGTTACTCTTATCATAAGAGATTGGAATGCTAAAGTATGAAACCAAAAAATACTGGGAGTAATGAGCAAGTTTGGCCTTAAAGTAAAAAATTAAGCAGATTGACAGAATTAGTAGAATTCTGTCAAGATAATTGTCTAGATGTATATATATAACTCCCCTACTTTTAAATTTACTGAATCACAATTTAATAAGGCTGTTAATTTTTATTTTATATAAAGCTTACCAGCTGAGAAAATAAATTATAATGGAGAAGAAGATTATTTATTTTCTTTTATTATTAATAAGTTTGTTATTGGTGTTGCCCTTTTCTTTTAGTTTAGTTATTTTATACTGTATTTCTGAGAAATTTGAGCAGGAAATAAGTTTTCATCAACTTATTTTTAAACATTCAAATGGAATCACTAAAGTACTATTCCTTATTTGTACTACTGTACTTTTTACGGTGGAGGGCTTCTATCACTCTTAGCCCACCATATGTGAAACAATTGCTGTATAGAACTACTCTCTACAACGATTACCACACAAACCAGGCACTCACACCATACTGAGGATTGGCAGTAACCGTGAAACAGTACTGTATGTGGTTAAGTGACCTGGTTTGTGAAAAATCCATACGTTGCTATGTCTAAAACTGTGAAATACAGTAAGCATATGCTTAAAAGGAGCCATGTTTAAAATGGTTTGGATTGACAGAGTGATGGTGCATTATGTGGCCTCATTTGCATGCCCCGCCCAGTTTTCCCAGACTGCAGTGCATATACTGTATTTCTGAGAAATTTGAGCAGGAAATAAGTTTTCATCAACTTATTTTTAAACATTCAAATGGAATCACTAATGTACTATTCCTTATTTGTACTACTGTACTTTTTAAGGTGGAGGGCTTCTATCACTCTTAGCCCACCATATGAGAAACAATTGCTATATATATATATAATAGTATATAAATAGTTAAAGAACTTGTTTCATGCCCAGAATTCCAGAGAAATACAGTTGTTACACTGCATTCTGGCAACCTTGGCAGGGACATTAAAATGTGTCCACAAAGGTTTCGCTCTTGCAATCCATAACTATGGCTTCCCTTAAGCATATGCCCACTGTATCAAACAGCTTTGAGCAAAGCTAGCTTGGATAATACACAAGCTAAAAAATCCCCCCCATGTACAGCTGTTTCAAGGTTACTGCCTCTCATCAGTGTGGGGCCATCTCCCCAGATAGTGTAGTGGATATTTTGAGTAGGCAGTTCACCACAACAATTATTTAATATATGGTGGGCAAAAGAGTGATAGAAGCCCTCCACTCTACAGTA